>CM076581.1:986597519-986936891 GCA_034641835.2 Pinus albicaulis
GGTACTCTCCATCAACAATTGACTTGAGGACAAGTCATATCTTAAGCAAGGGGGAGACTTGTATTAGATCTTTAGCTGGAAAGCTGAAGTATAGAAGAAACTTGTATTGTCAACAGAGGGACCTGAAAGAAGAAATCAATACAGAGGGACCTGAGAGACCTGCCAATACAACATGAGCATATTATGTAAGCAGTGCAGAGGGACCTGAAACAAAGAATCATTATAAAGGGACCTGATTTTCAATTCAAGAACCAGAGCATGAAGAACAAGGAGCAGCAATAAAATTCACTTTTTGATTCATCTACAACATCTGACTTCATTCCACCTGTACAAACATCATCCAGGGAAGTATATGTATAGTCATTTTGTGCTTGAAATTCAAATTTTTCTTAGGAATTTTTAGTTTTTGTTAAGTTAAAGTTAGTATCTGAGGATATTCAATATTCCCTATACATATCCTATCTTCATAATACCCTATACATATTCCATTTCATTCATATACACATTTCTTATACATATTCCCTATAATCCTAAGTATTTTTTCTTGAGCAAAAGACCAAGCTAGGACAACTTTCTCCACCTGCATACACAAATCAAGCATTAGTATGGTGATGATTTTAAACATGACCTAAGATGGTCATTTTAAAATCATAAAGATATGCATAAAAGGCAAAACAAATAATGCGCTATACAAAAACTATATACCATAAGTGTAAACAAGGAATGCGTTAAAAACCATCTATATAAGAATTGAGCGCAAAGGATATAAGGTCAATACGCACAAGAGATAAGGTTAATGGCATATAATTAACGCGCATATGGTATAAACATAGGCAAAGGTATATGGCGCATATAAAATGAAGGACGAGCATAATGGTTATGATCTGGTTGACAGGCTTGACAGGGTATGGTATAATGATAATTGCACAGGAGTATCATTACACGTATGGACGCACGGCGGAAGTAATAAGTTTATGCAGAAGGTGGCGATGATACGGGTGTATCATTCAAAGTGAAATGCGTTGGTGGTAATGAAACGTGCATATCATAGCACACGACAATGGGAAATCAACGCGCACGGTGGTGACAATACAACCATGTAATTCAAACATAGCGTGCACGGTGGTGTGATAACACAGCCATGTCATTCAAACATAGCGTGCGCAGGTGGTGGTGTACGTGTATATAATTTAAACATAAAACAAGGCGGTGGTATCCTCATGACACAGTCGGTCGACTGGTCAAAGAGGACAGCCATACCAACCTCACATCATAACGCCAACAGGCACGGTACAACCATGAACTCGGTCCATTCATGACTTTCAACCTCATTCCTCATTGCCAGAGCTCAGAAGGAAGGCGTTCTGAAACAAAACATTAATTCGGAGAGAAGAGAAGGCGTTTTGAAGCAGCGGAATAGTGAAAATCGCTCTGGGGAAAGCAAGAAGGCGAATTTAAGGAAAGAAATCGCTCCGGGTTTGACGATCAGAGATCACAGATTTCCAGGATTGAGTCAGGTAACAGTGAAGTTCATTAACACTCAGTGATTATGGAATATTGTTTGACATTAACTTTTGGATCCTGTGTTTTGACACCAGCTCAGTTAACCGAAACAATAGGGATTTGGAGCGCCCGGTTACACTCCACGCGCTCGTTGACAGTCAGGTAACTTCAAACCCGTGATTATCTCCAGATCGACAGCACTTAAGGATTGTAGATATATTTCGATGCGCAGCATTTTGAGGAAAATTCGTTGCATGAGTAACACGTTTTAATTGAAGTAGTATGGCGGGGGTTGTTAAATTGCGCACTAAGCCGTGTTCCTCTGAGTGAACTATGCGCACCAATATTTTCACAAACAGTTAGCGTGTAAACGAAAAAACGCCATAAAACATTTTTTTGCCACTGCGTTTTGTCTTGACAGGGATCGAATGCCTAATGGTCACATTGAATTATGGTTGAAAAAGAGAGTCGGGTTCGCTGAAGCCGTGTTGAGGCCGAGAGCTTGTTGCATAGTTGCATTTTTATGATGAATCTGCATGCAATTTTTTTTCAAACACCTTTGCTTAAGTCGAAAACAGTGCGAAAATTTCGATTTGGCCGAGAGCACTCTTTAATTTTATTTTATATATACACAAGTAAATCATGTTTGTGTGATTTGTGATACTGTGTGTGTATTTAATTTAAAAAAAAACAGAGACCAGTGTATTAACAGAAGTATACAGGTGTTGCTTGTATTCAACAGGGAATTCAGAGAGTGCTATTGCAAGGGAATATATCAGAGGTTAAAAGTGCAGAGTTGAGTTGAGTCAGAAGAGGAAGGTAAACTTCTCTGTTTACTGAATTTCATTTTTTTTTTTTAAAACGATAGTCATAATTTTTATTAAAATGAAGTTAGTAACAGCAGAAGCCTACATTGATTGGTTTACAGAAACAATGGCAAACAGGGTAGAGCCAAAATTTCAAATAGAAAGCTGGGGAAAAGAGACTATAGAAAAAATCTATCAGGCAGGAATGATAGGCTTCCTACAGAAATTTAATGGCCATTCTGAGGAAATAACCAAAGATTTTATAAAGAATTTCAATCAAGATCAGACTCGAGTAGGAGAAATCATTGTTCCAGTAACCCAAGAATACTTGTCCAAAGCCTTAGATTTGCCAATGTTAGGAGAGAAGTATTACAAAGGGCTACACTTCAAGGAGAAAGCATGGACTTTCTTCCTTGAGAAAAACCGGAAGGGAACATTTGATAGGACAAAAGGTATACCCAGGGAATGGTTTAATGAGCCATGGAGAGAATTAGTCTTGATTATCCAAAAGTTTTTGACTTGTGACCGAGGATATAGTGTTGCCCATTTATATCATGTTAAACTTCTGCGGCACATTAAAGGGGAAGATAGGATTAATTTACCTTATTTTCTATATAAAAGCCTCTTAAGAATGATTGAAACAGCAAGACATGAAAACAGGCTTAAGGCAGGACAAATGTATCATCAAGGATTGATTAAAATCCTAGTTGAGTATCAAGTGAGATTGCAGGGCATAGTGTGGAGAGAATTCATGGTTAAAAATCATTTTACTGAACAGATTAAAGAGGTGCAAGAGAAAACAGAGCAGGAAAGTAAAGGAGTGATGAATTCACCCTTATATCCTAGAAAAAGAGCCAAACAGCAAAATAACATGGCCATGGATTATGAAATATCTGTGATGTCTATTCCCAAAAGATTTACAAATAAAAGTCCCATCAATTTAGACAGGGAAGAAGAAACATATTTTCCAAGACCACAAGAAGAAAATAATGTTCCACAAGAAGAATTTGATAGGGATTCTGCCTATGATGATGAAGCAACTGCATCATTAATGAAAACAACTCATGATTTTGAAAAAGAAATTAATGATGGGAAAATCAGGGATTTAACTGATCAATTAGAAATTAGTAAAATTGTGGAAAAACAGTTAAAAGAGGAGAACAAAGCAAACAGGAAAGAAAATGCTAAATTGGTCAAAACAAATGAAAAATTGAAAGAAGAGTTGGGGAGATTGAAAAGGAAGAATGATCTAATTTCTAAACAAGCATTTAAATGGTTGAAGGAAAAGAACATGTGGCAGGCCAAGTATGAAAAGCAGAAGGTTAAGGCAGCTATGTTCAAAGAAAGACATGACACAGGTTTAGATTGTTTGGCAAGGGCAGCACAACAGGAAGCATCGACAGGTACAACATCTACTTCAGAAAGAAGAAGGTCAAAAAGGAACAGGCAAGCATGAGGACATGCTTGATGATAAGCAAGGGAGAGATGTTGGGCCTTAGTTTTGGTCTTATTTTGCTCAAAGAAACATACTAATCCATCTATTTTCCATCCATTTTCCATTCATTTATTCCATTTTGACATATATTTGATATTGATTCAGGTATTTAATTTTAATTTTTCAAATTCTAAAGTTTTTATGAAAGTTTGATTTTTAGTGCAAAATTGGCTAATTCAGAAATTCCCGTAATAGCTATATGGTTGATATGGTTGCAGGACACTTGGGCACGAGTTGAATGCATGGATGGACAACTTGGCAACTAGGACTAAGCCACCTATGCTTAGTTCGAACAGAACAAGTTTTATTAGGCCCATTTAGTTCTAGTCAATCATGACTAGTCATTCAGAAATCCCATAGAAATAGGGCAGTTTTGAGATTCTATGGGATTGACCATATTTCTTGGGATAAGAATAATGAATTCGACTTATATAGGTGGATGAGAAGTAGATGGGTTTGTTTGAGTAAAAATAGATCAGTTTGTTCATGAGACTTCTTATTTAAAGCCAAAGCTTTGATGGCTTATGTATGAGGATTATTATTTGACTTATATACTTTTATATTGTGACAATTTTGGATTGAGAAGTTAATTTGAAGACTTGTGCTGTTATCAATTTGCTGTTCAATGTTATGGATGTGTGACTGAAGTTAAGCTTCTGAGATCATTTATCAAGTGTGCAAGGAAAGGGTGGAAGGGCCCCCATTCCAAGCTAAGTACACTTTCTTGTTAACTAGTTTTATTTCCTTGTAATTTGATGATTGTAGAACTGGTTTTCAAAGCTTTATTTCAGATTGTTTAATGGTTCATGCATAGTGATTGATGTCATTAGTTTATAACTTATTCATCACTTTATCAAGTTGGAAAAACAGATGTATCAAGTTGAGCATCCCTTCTATGAGAATGATGAATTAAAGTTGGTTTCTTTTGTTTGTGTGCAAGCTGTTTCTTGTTGAGATTTTTGATATTAAGATGAATGAATTATAATGGAACACTTTACATGTCTCTTAAGTTAAGAGCTTCTTTCATTCATAATTTATCCATCTTAAAGTTCTTGGTTTTAATCTCTGATTCATTGAGTGGTAATTGAGGTGAAAATGAATTTCTTGAGTCAAGAACCATTTCAATATTATTCCTCCTTTTAAACTAATTGAGTTAGAGTTGTAGAATGTATTACCTTCAGCATATCTTTCAAGGTCAGAACTGGTCTTGGATATGACAAGGATGTGACCTTTCATATTCCAGACTACACCAAGCCCATCATATTTCAGAGTGTCGGATTCTTGTATGACAGTTCACCTGCAGCTGTTCCAGATCCTGCTCCACTTCCACAACAGATTGTAAAATGCCAACACTGTGATCGAGTTGGTCATATGAAAGATCATTGTTTTGATCTTCATCCATGCAAGCACTGTGGTCGGCACACCCATTCTTCACACAGATGCTTCAGACACAAGCCTTCTGCAAGAACCAAGATTCATCTTGGATGGATCGCTTCTTGGCAATGGGCATCATCAGCCAAGAAGATGTTTAAGTCGCATGTCAGAACATGTTCAAGGATATTGAGCAAACTTGCAGTTGAGTTTTCGCCATCATCTCACCTTGTCCCTGACAGGGGGGAAAATGGTGGTCATGTACAAGCTTCGATGACAGATCAAGCGAGCCCGAGCCACAATCTCTCATTCCATGTTCATAGTTGTAGCTAGAGACACATCAGTTCAAGCAAGCCTGAGCCACAATTTTTCATTCCAGATTCAGAGATGTAGCCAGAGACACGGATGCCCATGAGCATGCCTTCAGTTAGTGGACAACCTTAAACCATCATCTTTGGTTGGTGGATAACCTAAAACCATCACAGGTAGTAGAACTCCCTTCTTTTAGGTCGAAGGTCTCCCTTTCATATATGAGGAACACTTCCTCTAGCAGAAGCCTTCAGCTTCTTGCCAGCATTGGTTGAGTTCCAGGAAATTCTTCAAGCATTCCAAAGTTGTTGGTAATCCTAAAACCATCACAGGTAGTAGACCTCCCTTCTTTTAGGTTGAAGGTCTCCCTTTTTTATGAGGGACAATTCCTCTAGAAGAAGCTTTCAGCTTCTTGCCAGTTTTGAAAGAGTTCTGGGAACTGCAACAAGTTTTGTGTTCCAGTGTTGGTGGTCATCCTTAAACCACCTCTTTTTTCCAACATTTGAGAGAGTTGATTCAGCCCAAATTCTGCCATGTATACTTTGCATATTTGTATTACAACTCTCTTCTTGGACTCACACATACCCCTTCGGATTAAGGGGGGATGTTGGAACACCTAATCCTACATGGGTAGGTGTGGAATGCGAAAAGTCATAATGGAGTCCAAGTGACCTTGGAATGTGAAACCAAGAGTCACACCATTGTATTATAAATGTACATCTTTGTATAATGGAAAAGATGAGCTACACGTTTATCCTTCATTGTGTGTTGAGTCTCTTGTGTGTGTTCATCTTTCTCATACCATGTGTGTGTTTAACATGGTGTTTAACACTTTGTCCACGACTATAAGAATCTCCTATATCTCGGTGGTATGTATCCAAACTCTTATAATAGTGTCTTCAAGACTTATGTTGACATTGCCAATGAGATATTTAAGCAATGAAAGATGGAGCCTTCTTCATTGTTGTATATGTAACAGTCTTTTATTAATATAAAGATTGATGGTTTGTCTTTCTGAAAATGAAATGTAAAAATAATTTATTGTGGTCAATTGAAAAGTTTTTTTTTTAAAGCTTTTCATTATGGAAGGGCGACATAGATATATGCCCTTCTAATTGAAATTTGGACCTGCCCTTCAAATTTGATCACTGTGTGGGACCTTAAAAAACAATAAAACTATTCTGCCGCGTGTTATATAAAACATATAACAAAACCTTTGTCAAAACTTCAAACGAACCCTTTAGCCGTGGGTATTTCATCACGAATTGATCATTTTACCATGTACCTTCTTCTAGAGGAATATTCTTCCACTTGATTGGGTACTTCATAATGGTTATATGTAAAAGAGATACAGAATGTTTATCTATAACTTTTTGTGGTTCAAGAATCAACTTTCATTCTTCATCTAATTTTGGAAGTTCTATTTACATTGGCATATTTTTTCCCAAAACCTTTTTTAGGCAAGATACATGAAAAACCTTATGAATGCAAGATGAAGGAAAATATAACTTCTATACCACTTGTGCAATCCTATGAATAATTATCTAGGGCCATAACATTTTTGAGCTAATTCTTTATTCTTCTTTTTCTTGAATGAAGATTGCTTATAATGCTATAATCTAAAAAACACCCAATTACCCTCCTCAAATTATCTTTCACTTCAATGTTGTTCCCCTTGTTGTTTATCATGTTTCATGTCATTTGAAGGTTTTCCATAATAATTTTCAAAGTTTCTTTAGTATTTTCCATATGTGACTCTGTTTCCTATACTTTGGACTTATCTTGCAAAAAGTATGAGATACTAGGAGTTGGATATCCATAAAGAGCCTTAAATGGGGAAATTTTAGTAGATGTGTGATAGGTAGTATGATAGTATCATATTACCATTCTTCCTTGAGGAACCCACTTCATCCATTAAGATTTCTTTTCTAAAGAGTAACATTGTAGATAACCTTAAAAACATTTGTTAACTATTTTGTTTGACCATTTGATTGTGTTTGATATGTAGAACTCATGGCAGCTAGTGTTTCTCCACTCATATTAAATAATTATTTCCAAAAGTTTATTGTTACTATTACTTTAGGAAAACCATGAAGACTATGAATTTCTTTCACGGACACTTTTTCCACTTGGCTTTTTGTTTATGTACTTTGAGCTCTACAAAAAAAATCTACAAAATTTGTCTATATAAATGACCACAAAAATGTAATACTTACCTTTATATTTCAGTAACCTTGTAATAAAGTCTATTGATATATCTTCTAGTATTTGAATATGTATGTGGAATGGTTGAAGTAACCCTAGAGATTTTACTATCTCTCTTTTATTTATTATGCAAACCTGACCTTCTCTTACAAAATTTTGAAGATCTTTCTTCATTCCTTCCAAAAATATATTTTTGATCCTTTGAGATGTTTTAAGGAACCCTGCGTCCTACCATCAGAGAGACATGAGACTCCCTTAATATTTTTTTATTTAAATATGCTTACGTGCATAAAAATATTCTACATTTGCACCAAAGTATATCTCTCTTTCACTCCCAATGCCCCATAGAGTTCATCCCATCCTTTATAAATTTTAGTTTTTGTTTAGTACTATTGTCATTTTTCCATTATGGCAAGCTTCTTCTAGCCACCTAGGAATAGAAAATGTAATTGGATATAAATTTGAGGCCTCTTCTATTTTAGAAATAGCATCATGTACTAAATTTTCCTTACCCATTTTGCAGATTATCGCAAAATTAAAACTTTGCATTTTTTCTCCTCATTTTTGTTAATCTTCCAATGAAATCCATAGCTTCAAAAAATACTTTATGCTATCATGGTATATCTTGACTTTAAAGTACCTCCCAATGATATACTATCCCCATTTTTTATTGCATGTAATATTGCTTCCATTTATTTTTCATACGTAGATTTCACCAAATATTTTATTTGAATTCCTTTCTTTTAAAAGCCAATGATATCCCTTATTGTGTTAATGTTACGTAAATTCCTTGTCCTAGTGCCTCACACTCTACTATGAATGTTTTACCAAAAGTAGGTGCAACTGATGTTGGTGTAGAAGACATGGCATCCATTAAAAGAGAGAATGCGAAAGTAGCCTCATTATTCCATATAAATGATATTTTCTTCAAGAGATATGTGAGTGGACTTGAAATGCATGCATAATTCGTAAAAAATGATCAATAATATCATGTAAGTCTAAAAAATCTTCTAAGAACCTTCATTTTCTTAGGAATAGGTCATTTTGTAATAGCTTGCATCTTTTGAGGCTCCAACTTCACTCCTTCCTTTAAAACAATATGAACCAAATACTCGAATTCTTATTTCCCAAAAGCACATTTGGATATTTTTACATAAAAATGATTGTTCTCAATAATTTATATAACTTTCCACATGTTTAGTGTGGTATTCCCATGATTTATTATAAATATGTGTATTATCAAAGAAAACCAACACAAATTTTATAAGATGGGATCAAACAAAATTGTTCTTAAGTCGAGCCCACCGGACTTCAAACGGCGATAAACCATAATTCAAACCAAATTCGCATTCCAAAATAGCCTGCTGACGTCGGCCAATTTTGTGACACGAAAACCAAATGAATTCCACCCTAATATTTTTTGGGTCCGAAGTTGGCCTGGCGTACGGAGGGAGAGTTGTGACGCAAATTTCTGATCAAATTCGCCGTAATCTTTTTCGGGTCTGGATTTCCACTGCTCGACGACCCAAACAAAGATTCGCTCCAATCAATTTCTGCCACGTGTCCTCAATCAAAACTTTCCCTACTCCGTCTGCGCCTGCATTCGATGGTGTTTAAGGCGATGGGACATGGATGTGGTGATTTCATATCAATCGCATTAAGTTTTAACGCTGTTCAATTAGCCGATATTTAAGTTCCAAGGTTTTCACATTAAATCGCATTAAGTTTTAACACTGTTCAAGATCGGACCTCCACTCCTGTTAGCGATTCCGCATGCTCCAATATGATCCGGACTTTGGCTCTCATTAATGATGAGAGATTAATTATGACAGGCGTCCTTCGATTGCATTGCAGTCGGGGTCAATAAAATGGCGTTTCGCTATGGTTTTTCAAACGAGCCGGTTGCTGGGTTACACTGCCTACTCACTATGACAAGAAGGAGAAGTGGCCCGCTGAACTGCTGCTTAGACTTTGTTGCATATCTGCATTTCTCTCGGTCTGGTTTGTGTCTGTCTTCCTCTGTTTCTTGGAATTCTGCTTCTCCGTCTCCTCTTGTGCCCACTGCTGAGACTGCACCCATGCCTCGCCTGCGTCAAAGGATGCGTTGCCACAGGGGGAGCACTAGAGGTCAACCACTGCGCGCTCCCTCCAGCCCCTCAACTGAGTCGTCTTCCGGCCAGTCCAGTGATTATTACGCAGGTCGCTATCCAAATACTAGGAGTGGGCGGGGTCGGTTTGTAGGATCTGGCCACCGCTTGGATTCCCCTGCTCCTCGTTTCCCCATCGCTAGTTCACCTTCTCCGGCCATGACACGTACTGCGCAATTTTCCTTTAATTTCTTTCCCAACTGTCCTCGAATCATAGCTTCAGTCACTGTGGTTTTCCGCGATGAGGCCCAAACGGAGGAAGAATGCACCCATCCAGCGGGTCTGAGCTCGGAAAAAGCCGACCAGCATTCGGGCCTTCAGGAGGGGAGCCGTGGCATGAATGTGGAGGTAGCACCTAGCGATCCTGGACCTTCCGAAGGATGGTGCCGAATCGTGGAGGAACCACCAGAGGAGTAGTTTGGTTAATTTGGTTTTCTTGCTTCGCAGGCCCACTTAATTGGGCATGTTTTAGATTATATTACTGTGCTGGACCTCTGTAATATTTTTGAATTCTGTAAACGTTCAAGACTGGTTTCCCCATATTAGGGCAGTCTTCTTAATTTTTTGATTTTTTGATGACAAATTTTCAATGATTCTGGGCAATTTTTTTGACTTTAGTGTAATTTTATTCCCACTGTTAATAGATTAACTTTACTTAGAAAAACAAATGTTGCCCTGTTTCTATTTTAAACCTGTTTTTGGAAATACAGAGCCATGTTTATATGATTGTTTATAGTCGAAGCGCTGCAGGGTGGTTTATTATATTAATATTTCACGGTCGAATTATGTTCATAACAATTGGAGAAAAACAAATGTTGCCCTGTTTCTATTTTAAACCTATTTTTTGAAATACAGAGCCATGTTTATATGGTCTACGTATTATACTCTTTCTCTGTATATCTACAGGAACCTTTTTTCTATGAACAGCGTGGATGCTGTAGCGGGCTACTAATGGAAACAAGCGACCCTGAACCTTATATCTCGGATGCAACAGATGGTTACAAATTTTGGAATCAAGCGAGCCTGATCTTACAAGCGAGCCTAGGTTTCTGCAGATGGTTTTTATTTCCGGGAACAAGCGAGCCAGAACATACAATCGACCCTGGGTTTATACATATTTTTGCTCTATCATGGATGCTTTTTGTGTGAGGCATATATCAATAGTACATGTCTCTCCACATTTTGGGTACTTTAATTTGTATTTGGAACAATGGACATCGGTACTCTATCTGTTGCTTTACTATTCTACATACTGCTATTTCACTTTCTTATAGATGCCTCGGGCATATTTGGATGCTTTCTCATATTTTCGATAATCTCCATGTGGACTGTTACTGGGTTTTATATCATGTCCCTGTATGTGACATGGGGTATTTTTCTATCATTTTCTGGGGTGGGACTTCCGCTTTTCTGGATGGATATTTGGGTTCCAATCTTTGGATGTGAAAATGTAATGACTTCATGGATTGTTTTATTTCATATAATATATTCAAAACAACGTTTTTTCTCATGTGAAAAAAAAAATTATTAATGTTTATCACTCTGCCTTCAAAACTAGCGATGCTGGTCTATGTTGTTGGTTTATTGATATGGTCTGATGGTCTTTTTATATTTTAGACATATCACACTCCTCACATGATTAGCGTTTTTCTCTGTTCAAGGATTTTGGGTACTTTAATTTGTATTTGGAACAATGGACGTCGGTACTCTATCTATTTGTTGCTTTACTGTTCTACATATATATTGCTATTTCACTTTCTTATAGATGCCTCGGGCATATTTGGATGCTTTCTCAGATTGTCGATAATCTCCATGTGGACCGTTACTGGGTTTTATATCATGTCTCTGTATGTGACATGGGGTATTTTTCTATCATTGTCTGGGGTGGGACTTCCACTTTTCTGGATGGATATTTAGGTTCCAATCTTCAGATGTGAAAATGTAATGACTTCATGGACTATTTTACTTCATATAATATATTCAAAACAACGTTTTTTCTCTTGTGAAAAAAAAAATGATTGTTTATAGTCGAAGCGCTGCGGGGTGGTTTATTATATTAATATTTCACGGTCATTGGAACGCCCACAATTCATAACAAATATTAGAGATTTACTGTATTGTTTTAAAGTTTCATTTTTTTTTAAAATTGAACCCGCCGTCGGTATACCGATGCCTTGTAAGCGTCGGCATTGCGACAGCTTAAAAACGTCGTAAGAGCGACAATATAAAAACGTCGGACCACATTTTGTCGGAATTGCGACAGCTTACATACGTCAGAAGAGCGATGTTCAAAACGTTAGACGACATTTCGTCAGAATTGCGACAGTTTACAAACGTTGGAAGAGTGACGTCCAAAACGTCGGACCACATTGCGTCAGAATTGCGACAGTTTACAGACGTCAGAAGAGCGATGTTCAAAACGTCAGACCACATTTTGTCGTCATTGCGACAGTTTACAAACATCGGAAGAGCGACGTTCAAAACGTCGGACCACATTTTGTCAGAAGTGCGACAGTTTACAAACGTCGGAAGCGCGACGGTTTGGGAAACGTCGGAAGAGCGACGCTTGTTTGGAAGCGATGGAACAAGTGTCGGTAGTGCGACACTTTTTAATTGCGTTGGAATTGCGACGGTATGGCAAACCACGTTTTTCCCTTCCTCGAATTGTCGCTCTTGCGACGACTATGTGTCGGAATAGCGACGAATTGGCCGTCAGAAATTTCGCCAAATTTTCTAGTGGGAGCCATTTCATGGGCTTCTAAGAAACAACCCATTGTAGCATTTTCTATAGCAGAGGTAGAGTATGTGGCAGCTACAGCAACAACGTGTCAAGCAGTGTGGATGAGAAGAATGTTGAGAATTTTATGCCAAGAACAGGTAAAAGGGACAATGATTTATTGTGACAATAGCTCATCTATTGCATTGTCAAAGAATTGTGTGTTTCATAAAAGAACAAAGCACATAGATGCAAAGTTTCACTACATCAGAGAATTGGTGAACAATGGAGAAATTGTTTTACAACAATGTAGAACAGAGGAGCAGTTTACAAACATTATGACAAAGCCATTGGGACTATAAGTTTTGAATATTTAAGAAAATGCCTGGGTATGACTGATAACCTAGCAGCTGACTTTAAGCGGGAGTGTTGAAAATATTAAAGCCACCTGTGTACCTCGTGCAGGTATAAACAGAGTACAAAAAGGGGCAGAAGGTTAAGTGTACACTTATGTGTATTTAACAGAGGAATGGAGAAAACTGTAAAGAGGATTTCTGTTTATGGGCCATAGCCACTATTGCAGAGAAGAAATTAAATTTTGTATGGGTCGCAGCTAAATTTTGTAGGAGGAATTGAAGAATTTGTGGTCCAAGCCATGCAACAACAGGTTTCTATTAAAGAGAAGTCTTTTCGGGCGTAAAAGCCCTCAACAACCAAATAGATAAGTTTTTTTGTTAAATGCGCTGAGTTTTTAAACTTATGAATGGGCCACGTCATAAGTGGTCCCCACATTAATCGCCCATCGCCAAATTTTATTTCAATGTCTTGTTGATATGAAGTTCCAGAGTGATTCGATGTTGCGATATCGCACATCATATATCACAACAGATGAGAGTTTATTACCATCGCAAATGTCACCGCCGATGTTGCAATGCGATGTGGTCCCCACATCCATCGCACATCGCAATCGCTCATCGCAAGTTTCCACTTAACCATCCGTGCATCCGCAATTGTGTTAATCGTCGTTGCGACAATGAGATCTCCGCTGTGGGGTCCATCGCACATCGCTCATCGAAAATTCCAAAGGTCCGTCCACCAAACCATTCAATCGTCGATCGCCGATGTGGTCCCACCACCAACTCAGCCCCTCGTCAACCAATCACAACGTTTCACGTTTGTTTTTGGCCTGACGTCACATTCACCTTTTGGTACGCTAATTTTGTAGAGAATCCAGTTTAGTTTTCATTTAAATTCTGTGGGCCCCAACAGCTAGCCAATCATAAGCCGTTCGTGCTCGTTTTGGGCTCGCTGACGTAGGGTCATTTTGTTATGCGAAAAGTTTTCAATCGGGTTTATATTTTGTTTGAAGTCTAGGTTAATAGGTTTAATTAAAATTTGTTTAAAGTTTTATGATTCGGCATTATATTAAAAGTTTTTGTTTTATGTTTTGTTTTATGTCGCACCATATAAAAGGAAAAAAGCCCATAGGCTTATGAAACATGTGAGTATTGCTGTGTAAAGAAAAGGCCCGAAGGCGAAAAATAAAAACACAGTAACAAAACATTGTATGTGTGATTTTTAAGAGACAGAGATGTTTTAGTGAGCACTGCGTCTGTAGTAGTCTTTGACAGTTTTTTTAAATCCCTCCGGAGAGGAAAAACACTATCATTTTGTAATGGCTTGTGTTTTATTAATGAAATAGTTTTCAAATTGTGTCATCTCTGTCTAGTGAGCGAAAAATTGTTTGCATTTCTCTATGTTAAAGGAGGAGAATTTTTATTCTCCTTGTGTGTTCAAAATATTTAGAAATTCCAACAACTATGGAGAGGAGCTAATAAAATCAAATAATTTTACTCACGGTGAAACAGAGTAAAAAGTGTTGCGGTAAAACACATATGTGAAAATTCCATAACTATATCGCAACTAACCAAACTTTATATTAAAAATTTAACACATGAAATACATCAACATATGGAAGCTACGACTCCTTCACAAGTAAAACAAGGCGGAGTAACATACAGTAAAAATTGTTTTCACGCACCCACCAAAATTTGCTCCACGATTTTCTCCACTTGTCTTTCCAGACTATCTATCTTGCTCACTCTAACCTTACATGTAAAATCTAAACACATATATATCTAAGAAATTACAACACTATCTATCTTGCTCACTCTAACCTTACATGTAAAATCTAAACACATATATATCTAAGAAATTTTATTCATGATAGACCAAATTTAATACAAAGCATGGGCGGACATCATTCACTGGACATTACAGAACTTGCGTGAACTAAACATAACTTGTAGATTAAATATTTTCCCATGCTCATTTAATAACCATGTATTAACTTCTATTTGACTTTGATTTATTTAATCTATTGCGGAATGGGTAATTGTCCTTTGCTCAGAACTTGTCCTTCTCTGCACACGCAATCCACAACTTGCAAAACATTAATTGAGGTATGACTGCTGCCAGTTCATTTACTGCGGTGGTTGAGATTAATTTCCAAAACTCCCCCTTAATCAAAACTTCCGCCATTGATCATTCCCAAACAATCTCTGAGATAAACAAAATTTTCACGTGCCAATGGCTTTGTGAAGATGTCTGCAAATTGTTCTTCTGACCTACAATGCTGCAACACAATCTCACTGCTGTTAACCAATTCTCTTATGAAATGATATTTGGCATCAATATGCTTTGTCCTTTTGTGAAAGACATAATTCTTTGATAGTGCAATTTCTAAACTGTTATCACAGAAAATAGTGGTTTCTCCATCTTGTTCATGACATAAATCATCTACATACAAAACGACAATAAGAATCTTACCATCACTTTGTTTGATGTAGAGATTAGATTCACTGTCACATTTGTCGAACCCATTGTCCATCAAGTAAGCATCTATCCTATTGTACCATGCACACGGTCCTTGCTTCAGCGCATAGAGAGATTTCTGCAACTTACACACCTTGTGTTCTTGGCCTTCTATTTCATAGCTAGGAGGTTGTGCAACATACACCTCCTCTTCTAGCACTCCATTCAAGAACGTTGACTTTACGTCCATCTAATAGACTTTCCATTTCTGTTGCACTGCAATTGACAACACTATACGCACTGTCTCCATCCTCGGACTGGTGCAAATGTTTCTGCATAGTCTCTTCCATGCCGTTGCTTGTAACCTTTCACAACAAGTCTTGCTTTGTGCCTTTCAATCTTCCCTTCAGCATTTCTCTTGGTCTTATAGACCCATTTCATTCCAATGACTTCTTTACCTTATGGGAGGTCCACTATCTCCCATGTGTCATTCTTTTCTATTGCTTCTATCTCTTCATTCATTGCCGCAACCCATTTCTCTTCCTTGACTGCATCTTCAAAATGGATTGGGTTATCTACATAAAAAAATAATGCAAATAATGAATTTTGGACTAGCACTACTATCATCTTGATCTTGCTAATATATTTCACTTATATTTCTGAATTTTGGCCTTCTTGGTGTGCTTGAAGTTCCACTTGAACTCGAGGGAGTTTTTGATCCCCATGGTGTGCTTGGAGAAGCACTTCCTTGATTTCTCAAGACTGTTTTGTTTCCAACTTGTGGTGTGCTCTATTGTGCTTGTGTAGGTGGAGGAGGAGCCACCGTGGAGGAATTATTTGTTGTTGTGCATTCCTCTTGCTCTTCGTGAGACACACATGTCTTCACATTCACTGTTTTCTCTAAGCTTCCATCCCAAGCTTCTTCTTCAATGAACTGCACATATCTATTGATTATAACTTTCTTGGTGGATGGATTATAGAGTTTATATGCCTTGGACTCATCATTGTATCCAACAAAGATACACTTATTCCCCTTGCTGTCCAATTTCTTCCTTAGTTGATCTTCGACATGTGCATATGCCACACATCCAAATACTTTCATGTGAGTGACAAATTGCTTTGTTCCACTCCATGCTTCTTTTGGAACTCTGTTCATAATAGATTTGGTTGGGCATCTATTCAAAATATACGCTGCACAATTGACAGCTTCAGCCCAATACTCATTCGCCAAATGTTTTTCCTTAAACATACTTCTGACCATGTCCATGATGGTCCTATTCTTCCTTTCTGCAACATCGTTTTGCTGTGGTGTGTACCTTGTGGTAAACTGCTTGTGTATGCCATTCTCCCTACAGAAACGTAGGAAATCTTTGGAGATATATTCTCCACCTCTGTCAGTTCTCAACACTTTGATGTAGTGCCCACTCTACTTCTCAACAAGAGCTTTGAAGTGGTAGAACTGTTCAAACACTTCACTCTCATGTTTCAAAAAATACACCCATGTGTTTCTAATGTAATAATATATAAATTTTAAAACATAATGTCTGCCAGCTAAAGATGATGTTTGCATTGGTCCACACAAATCTGAGTGGACAATCTCTAAGAGTGTCTTTTCCCTTATACTCTTCCCTACTGGGAATGCTTCTCTGTGTTGTTTTCCCAAGATGCATCATTCACATAGGTTGCCCAGTTTTTCTATGAGTGGTAATCCCTTTACCATGCCTTTTATATGAAAGAGGTTAAAACCCCCAAAACTGAGATGTCCAAATTTCAAATGCCATAACCAGTTTTTGTCTTTCACTTCTTCTTGAAAGACCTCTTGTGTGACTGCTGCTACCACACCTCCTTCCTTCAAGTCTGTTCTGAGCTTGAGAGGAAACATCCTATTCTTGATCATATGCACTTCAGCAATGACTCTTTTACTTGGAGGTATATCCATGATAGTACACACATCATTTTTAAAAAATGCATTGCAGCCCTTGTTCACGAGCTCTCCAATGCTTAGAAGGTTACATTTCAGCCAGGTACATAATATACATCCAGCACAAATTTATTTTCTCCCTTCCTTGTCAATATTGACACTCTTCCTTTTCCCATGACAAAGACTTTGCTATCAATCCCTATTGTCACTTCAGACTTCACATTCTCATCAAGATTGGCAAACATTGCTATGTTTCCAGTCATGTGGTTACTACAACCTGAATCTAAAAACCATACATTATCTTGTTTTTCTTGTGCTACATTACATGTTAGAAGCACATTACTCTGGTTCTTATCTTCTTTTGAAAAATTTGCATTTTGCCTATTATTCATGTCATTTTGTTTCTTTCTACATTCATTTGCATAATGCCCATACTTTTTACAATAATGACATTGGAATTTGGATTTTTCATGCCTTTTTCCTTGTGTTTGGTGTTGCCTTGAGCCTTCACTTTGATTCTAATTGCTGCCCCTTCCACTTGTGCTTGCAGGGCTGCTTTTTCCACCTCTATGTGGGCTTCTTCCTCTTCCTCGGTAGTCTGATCTTCCTCGACCTCTACCTTTGCCAAAAGATATCTGTGTCTTGAATGCATGCTCCAATGAGGAGGCCACTGTTCTGTTCAATCTATGTTCATGAGACATTAGGGATGCACAAAGCTCATCCATTGAAAATTGTGAGAGATCCATTGTCTCTTCTATTGCCACTATTGTGGCATCATATCTTCAGGGTAGACTTCTCAAGATTTTCTCCACTATTCTTCTTTCCTCATTTTTCTCTCCATGAGACCTTATTTGGGTAACCAACCCAATCACATGTGTGAAGAATGAGTCTATGTTATCAGACTCTTTCATACAAAGGGTTTCAAAGTCTCTCCTCAGCATTTGTAGCTTTGTTGTCTTCACCTTTTCCATGCTTTGATGGGCTGTCTTGAGAATATCCCACGCCTCCTTATACCTTTTTGTTGTTGCAATCCTTGGGAAGATACTCTCATGCACTGCTTGAAAGAGATAGAAGAGGGCTTTGTTTTTCTTCTTCTTTTTATCTCTCAACACATCTCTTTCTGTTGTTGTCAAAGCAGCCAATGCTGCTGCATCTGCTTTTTCTTGGAAATCTTGTTCCACCAACTCCCATATATCTTGTGAAGGAAATAGGACTCTCATCGTAATGGCCCAATAATCATAATTTTTGCCATTAAGCTATGGTATTTGTGGATTAGTCAAGCTTGTGCTTGTTGCTGCCATTTTTACTATGTAAACAACTTTCTCACTGTGTAAAACTTTTCTTACTGCATGAAAACTTTCTCACTACTGGAGAATACGTTCTACAAAAAATTTCAGAACTCCTTTTAGCTCTTCAGTAAAAACATTATCTTTTACTGAGATTTTTAAACCCGCTCCAATACCATGATAGAAATTTTAAAGATAGAGGCAGAAAATACTTTTTCCTCAACACACGGAGTTCACACACAGTTGCGGAAATTACTTTAACCAAGAAAGAATATTTCTTGAAGTTTACATAGAGTTGCGGAAATCACTTAATCCATACCATACAGTTGCAAAAATAAAATCATATGATTCTTCTTTTCAATACAAAGTGGCAGAGATTAAAATCGCAACTATGGAGAGGAGCTAATAAAATCAAATAATTTTACTCACGGTAAAACAGAGTAAAACAAAGTGTTGCGGTAAAATACATACGTGAAAATTCCAGAACTATATCACATCTAACCAAACTTTATATTAAAAATTCAACACATGAAAACATATGGAGGCTACGGCTCCTTCAAAAGTAAAACAAGACTTCTTACTTGGATTTACATTCACCAGGGTTGTGGAGTAACATACAGTAAAAACTGTTTTCACGCACCCACCAAAATTCGCTCCACGATTTTCTCCACTTGTCTTTCCAGACTTATATCCGCCACATTATACAACACTATCTATCTTGGTCACTCTAACCTTACCTATAAAATCTAAACACATATATATCTAAGAAATTTAATTCATGATAGACCAAATTTAATACAAAGCATGGGCAAACATCATTTACTGGACATTACAGAACTTGCGTGAACTAAACATAAATTGTAGATTAAGTATTTTCCCGTGCTCATTTAATAACGATGTATTAACTTCTATTTGACTTTGATTTATTTAATCTGTTGCGGAATGGGTAATTGTCCTCTGCTCAGAACATGTCCTTCTCTACACACGCAATTCACTACCTACAAAACATTAACTGAGGTATGACTGTTGCCAATTCATTTACTGCAATGGTTGAGATTAATTTCCAATGCTTGCATGGAAACTTGAGTCCACGCATTGGATTCTGAATCGTAAATACACGTCACAACTCTTCTATTGTTGCCTTGAAATTGTTGTGGAATTGAATAAGAATAGATGAGCAGGGGAGTGCAACGCCTTGTGGAGGCATCAAAAGTTATTCCACTGAAAACGAAGGTAGGTATTGGAAAAGGAGGCAGCCGTCTCCAATTGCTCGTACCAGGAATGCCCATCAAAAGATTTGAATCATCCCCTTTTCTATGACAACAAAAGATGCCCTTGCAAGTATGCAGAACAAGGTAATTTTCGGAATTTCTGAATATTCCAAACAACAAAGAGGAAATAATAGTTCCTCTTCTAACACAGATTTAGAAAATAAACTTGTGTACACAAAGATAAAATATAAATTCTATTTAAAAAAAAAAAAAACTTAAACAACTACAAAAAAGAATTCTTCCTCAGAACTTCAGTTATGGATTACAATGCAAAAGTGCTTTCACTTTGACTGCTACAAAATGTAGTGCTCTTCAAACTCTGTCTCTACACACAGTTATTGCTTAACTGTATATAAATGCCTCAACATTCATTACTCAGTATTCTTTCTTTCTTTTTCTTTTTCTTTTTTTTGTATATGCTGTGTTTTTTTTCTTCAGCTCTCTCTGTCCTTTTTGGGCATATATATATTGTAAATATATATATTTACAACATATATTATAAGTCATATATCCTAAGTTATGAAAACATCAAACATGTCGCGGGGCAAATAGAGAAAAAAACAAAAAAAACATTAACCAAAGTTTAGTTTCAGTGGAGTGCGTAGAAGCCTTCTTGCTGGTTTCTTTGCCCCACGGAATTCCTTTGATTGGTTCGGATGAAGGTGACGTCACCTTCTCCGGTGGGTTGTATTCGACCTTCGCAACTCATATTTGATGTCGTCCGAATGAGGCTGGCTGGGCGTTAAGTGTGGTTGGTGGAGGATTTTATGCGATAGATGAATGGTTTGAATGCGGAGGTAGCGTGCAAGTTTGAAAACTGGAGATTGTTGTCCTTGTCCTTTACCTCTCCCATCAGAAATTAAACTCGTCATCCTGCTGCTCAAGATCACAGTTGGAATTAATTTCCAACAGTAATTGAGCAAAGGAATTTTGTAAATGTCGGAACCACGTCCTTCCATAACCCAATATTCCAAGTCTTTTTTCCAATTCTAGTCGATATCAATCACATCATTTTTCCAATTCCAGTGGATCTCAATCAGAAACCCCTGGGGTGGAATGCAACAACCAATTTGGAACATTTACTTGGATAGCATCACGAGAAGACAACAGATAATTCCACTGTTTACAGACGGTTTTCATTTTTCCAAGGGTCCTCATGGGCAGCCTCGCTAAAACCATATGCAACAAATCTTCAGGGAGCCATTTGACATATGTCCACAGGGTCGTTTCTAGGTGCACAGTCCAAGATTTTACCAAGTTACACATTACTTGCTCCATTTTCAGAATTTCATGCAAGCGAGTTTCATGGTGGATGACCAACACCCTTCCATGGTGCAATAACTGACAATAACAACAGTAACCGAAAAATTCAAATTCCACATTCTCTTCTCAACATAGGGGACTGCAATCCCATTGACGAGGAGGATTCGAAGGCCGGTCACCCCGACAAATGATAAGCTATACAAAATCTCTCTCAAAGGCCCCAACTTACAGTCTAGGCAGTCAGTGAATGAAAAGAAGTTAGTCAATTGGCACATAAGGGATAAACAATTAACATTGAACATTGATTGTAAGTGGGATCATGATAGGACCCAAGAAAGGCCAAAGTGAATGGAAAAGAATTAGATTATAAAACTAATAAAATTGAATGTTAATATATATAATTAAATTTTATTGAATGGATGGCTAGAAATTTATGTAAAAATTACATTAAATGTGTATTAAAAAGAAATTTCCATTCAAATTGAAATATTAGTTATATTAAAAATAGAAATATCATTTATATTAAGGTACAACTCATCACAACCATCCATAAATAAAAGAAAAAAAGATGAAATTTATATAAGCATAAAATATAAGTTAATTTTGTATATAAAAAGAATAAAATTTATAAATATATATATGTGTGGAGGTATATTTTTTACTTGGAATTAAATGTTTTTATATATTTTTTAATTAAATAATCTAATGGAAAATAAGACTTGAAAATAAACGAATGAGAATATAATTATTATTTACAAAGAAATGTGATTACATACTTAAGATTATTTGTATATAATTACTTGTATAGAACTTACACGATGATACATGTATAAAAACACTAATTACTTTGATAAAACTATTGTTTCCACATATAAAAAACACTATTGCAAGCGATAATTCAAGCTATGAGAATAGTATATTCAAGCTACAATTCATAGAGCACCCACCAATAACGCGTGACATGCATAGAAAAGGAGATATTAAAAACAGTATGTAAAAAGTGAACATTGTTGTTAACATAAGAAAACAAGATAAAGAATTCTCATTAACCACTCAAAACTATCTACAGGAAACCCAACAAACAAAAGAAAAAGCTTAGAAAATTGTCACCAACAACAAGTCAATCCTCAAAGTTGTAGTGAACTCAACAATGCCAACTAGAAGAACGACACTAACAATGAGAGTGATATCAAGATAAGAGCATCTAACAATGCATGTGACAAGGCTCCAACAACAACTTCATACTCCCATGCAACACTGATTGGAAAGACAACATTGAAAAAAAAAAATGCCAACAAACACAAACAAATAACAACCCATGATAGTGGCACCCTCACCTTCCTAAACAACAATGACCATAAAACATCTTGAACAAGGAGGAAGATAACCCATTGCATTGCACTTTGCTCTGTATAGAGCCTGAGGACCTTGTTTTCATGTTTGAACCTCAAGCAGATGATGATAACGACGGTGCATTTTTTCGTTGAAGTAATGTTTCTAGGTAGTAAGGAGTTCCCTTCATTGTTGGTTTCCAAAGGAGATATCCTAGTGTAGAGACGTCATTGATAAGGATGAGGAATGTAGAGTAAACGCCAATGGAAAAGTAGGTATTAACGAAAGTTCTAAAAAATTTGAGAGCATATTGTGCGTGAATTTCCGTTGATTGAGTTGTGTGTTAAATTTGGGAATGAATCCGAAGGACTTTTTGGGAACAACACTATGGTACGATTCATTTAATTTTGTTTCCTAGTAACTAAAAATTTGAATCTTCCACACACCTCTAATTAATTATTATTTAAAAGACTTGATCTTCTCCTTCCCCATAACTTTCAAACACTTTCAGAAAAATCAAAAGACTAGATCTGTTATTGTTGGAAAAATATAAAAAGACTCGATTTTTCATTGCTGGGAAAATATAAGAAGGCTTACATTGTTACCTTCCTCTTTAATTTCAAAACTTATTTGGAAAAATATTAAGAATGTGGTTGTTCCAAAATCTTTATTTTAAAATGGTAGTAAACCTTGGGTTCCGCATTAAATTTAATTTTGGCCACACCCTCGGAATTGTGATCATGTTTTCTAAAGCTTAGTTTCATAGACAATTGGATTAGTTATGAAATAATATGTACCAATCTTCAATGCATTTTTACATTTTAAAAGAATAAATGCAATACACCCAATGCATTGTGAGTCAACACCGACAAGAAAACGCGGCCTGAAATGTGGTGTTGTGTTGGCATGTCATGAGGATGGGATTTTGTATTACCTTAATAAGTATTTATAAAATTGAGATTGATGGTTACGTACACAATTACATTGCTTTGAACGTATTGATTAGAAAAGACTGATTTATGATTTATTAACTTAATATAATTGGAAAAAATAGTAATATAAATAATATACGTGTGAATTTTTTTTATATTTTTTCAACTTGAGATGTAATAATTAAATTATTTATTTATTTATAAAATTAAGATTAATGTTTAGATATATGAGTATAGTGTTTTCAGTGGAAGAATGACCAAAATGTATATATTTTCTTTTAATATATATGTGAAGGAAAAAGCCATATGATTATAGTATGTGGTATGTATTTTGAGATAAGTTTTTGACAAAAGAAAGTACATAATATGTGTTGGGAAATCACAATAAGATTGTACAATATCACACAAAATTTGAACACATTATTGTATGTTTATCTTGTTTTTGAATCTTTAAGGGAGAGTGGAGATGTCTCTATTTATGGAAATTCTAATGTCATTGATCTTATTTATGAAATTCCAAGTATAATGACGAAAGCATCATGACACTGATTAATGCAAGTGTGATCATCAAAAGAGTTCTAAGTGCGTGATCCAAGTCAGTGGTTATGTTGTTATTTAGTAGACTTGGAATGTATTTAGACATTATTATTTATTTCAAAATATGTTTTTTTTTAATTTGATTAATTATACTTTGAAATATAGAGAACATAGCGTAGCTAAAAAATGTAGACTTCCACTATAATGAGAATTATGGAAAAAGTAAAACATTTCACTTTAAATTATCTTTATATTATTCCACAGTAAATACATATAGATTTATAATCAATCACAATTTTTCATTGGAATAAAAAATATGCATATTAGATATACCATAAAGTATAAAAGTATATGCCTCAACAGAAAAGCCAAAACATCAGATCATCATAAGTTCATATAATTATTTTTGAACCATATATTTCTTTGGCTTACAATGAAATGTTGTTCCATGTTCACTTTTTCTCATACTCTTGTATCAAAGCTTCACAATAAAGAGTTTGAAAATAGGTTGAGGAGATCATACCTTGAACACAGAACAAGCATAATGAGCTCTATTTCTCACATGATTGAAATTGGAAACCAAAGTTAGTTTCCCCTCCAAAAGGAGAGATACTTCAGAAGTTAAGAAAAATGAGGTGTCACATGTATTCAATGCTGAAAGAGAAAATGCATTGACAATAGACATTTCCATGTAATTGATTTCCAATGTTTTATGTGATCCAAATTTATGCAGGAACGCAATAAAATACAAAAATAGACATAAAAACAAAGATGCAATGGAAATAATACTTCATTTCATTAATATAAAATAATAGAAGTATGCTTACATACATAATGGAAATAAACTAGCTAAGGCAATGGTAGCTTATCTCTGAGAAGAGATGTCGCAACTACAGGCCTCTGAACTGTGTTACAATGAGGCTCGAAGGCCTATTTATTGTTGAGAAACAATAGAAAACCCTAGAAACATCCAAAAACCTAACCGTAGGAGATGAAGCGCCAAAAATGTGGGCCCGGTTTGGGTAAATTGGTACATCAATCTTCACGGGGACGTAGCTTTGGCATATGATCTCGGTTTGACGCACTCAATACCTCGTTACAAATATCTACCTGAGGACTACAACTTTTGAGTGAGCTACATCGGTCCATGAACCCATGTTTCTCCCGAGTTTCCCAAAAAATGTCGTTTAGGGCCTCAAAATGGCTCTAGAAGTTGAGGACCCGAAAAATTGCTAAAAATAGTAAGTTGTGATGAAACTGAAAAACTAAAAGAACCGATGATAGGGGTTCAAATGGAATATGTGGGTGGCCACCAATATCCAACTGGATCATTAGGGCCTCAAAATGGCTCTAGAAGTTCATGACCCGAAAAACTGCTAAAAATAGTAAGTTGTGCTAAAACTATAAAACTGAAAGAATTGATGGTGCTGGTCCAAATGGAATATGTGGGTGGCCACAAATATCCACATGGATCATTCCTCTCTCTTTAGGAAGCAATGATCCCCATCACGTTAAGTTCCTCCATGAGAGGCATATTCTGCTGAACTTGGTATTGGATTTGTCAAGGATGTCGTGGACGTGCTGGCGGACGTGCTGGATGCATTCAATAAATTTGGTTGCCTCACACAGTACATGTGTGGATTATTTCTATGTAGTCGCATGAGGTATGGCAACATTAGGTGGCAGTGCACTCGGGTCAGATCAATGGAGTGCTTGTCCTGACAGTGTAGAGGAACCTTTGTGGGTTAGGGGAAAATGTCCTCATATTCCTGCATGACTTTTTCCATCTGCTGAAACTATGTAGGAGAGCCCTGGTTCGAGGTTCTTGCCACAATATTCTTCTTTCCCTATGAGCGAGTTGTAAGGAAAATAATTTTCCTAGTTTGGGAAATAATCTTACTGCGTTGTTTTGCAATAGTCAAGAAGATGGTAGGAGGCGGTACTCCCTTCGGTATCCTATACAATTTATTTCCCAAAGTAATAACAACAGAACAAGGCCAAGACTCATACACAGCATGTCACCTCCATAAGTATGGTTGCCCAATAATACTTCAGCTACATCCAGAGGAGCAACATCACACAATACCTCATCCGTGAATGGCTTGATGTTATACGGAAGGCGACACTTCTGGAAGACCCGAAGATCTCTCATTGGGTGAAGCCACGGGATGTTATACGGTTGCGGGTGTGCTATGGTCGGTAGGCCGAGCCGCTTCACAACCTCTGCTGAAATGAGGTTCTTTAGCTTCTGCTATCGACAATAAATTGCAATGGAGAACCCTTCACCCACATCTGCGAATGGAAGAGGCGCTCCCTCTCCTATGGATCCTTGAGATCTTCCCTCTGGAGCTTGGTGGTGGAAAAAATTGCACTAGGGTCTGCATCAATGATCTGCTTCCCTTTGTAATCTCGCTTGTCTGGTTTTGGCTTAGGATCAGAACATGCATCTGATTCGGGTGCCTTCAATTTGGCCACCAACGACTGTTTGGCCCTACACTCGTTTGTGCTATGAGTGGGTTGTTATGAAATTCACACCATTTCCTCATGTCCTTCTTTCGATTTGCGGTGGTGTTCTGAGTCGCCCCTCTTTGGCTCTACCCCCTATTCTGTGGTTCAGGGGTGCCTTTCCCTGGCTTCGGATTCATAGATCCAAATTCTTGCTTTTTCCGCTTAAATTTCTGCTCAGTCTTGATGACATAGCGATGTGTCGTGCAAAGCAAGGTAATGTTGAGGAACTCCATTTTCTCCTGAATTTGTCTATGCAGACAGCTGCGGTACTTGAGAACCAAATTTCTCTCTGAATCTTTAATACCAAAATGTGTATGTAGGGTATGGAACAAATTCATCAGCTCATACACATATTGATCCCTTTGCTGCCTCGACGTGGTCTATTGGATGTACTTGTCCTCATAGCTCCCCATGCGATAATATTGTTCCTTGATGCTATCTCAGAATGAATTCCAAGTGGGTGCGACTGAGAACAGGGAGTGTTCCTTCTCGTCATTTTTCTCACAGTAGGTTTCCCACCAGTCTTTAACATGGGGGGCGGCTTTGAGGAGTGAAAAAAAAATATTTTATCAGTCGGAGAAATCATGGACCGAGAAATACTCTTCTAGAAAATTCAACCATCTCTCTATGACGTCTACATCTCTCTAGCCTTCAAATACATGAATGTCAATTTTTTCCTATACCTTAAAAGGAGTGTCGCCTCCAAAGTGGTTGTTGGATGCAAATGCGTCGTAGGTGGGCAGGCGTTGAAGGATTTGAGCAAAGTTATGTATCATCGCATTCCTTTGTTTCTCGAGGGCCTCCTCGAGAAATATTTTGATAGGATCTTCTTCTGCCATGGGAGGTCGTCGGGGTTTGTGAGGCTCATATTGCAATGGTTCAACCAAATCGAGCCCTAACTCCTTATACCCTGACCTCATTGGGGACATGCGAAGGAAAACAAATAAAGAGTAGACCGCTCTAATACCACTGATCCATATTTGTGCAAAAATTCAATAAAATACAGAAATAGACATAAAAACACAGATGCAACGGAAAAAATAATTCTTTTCATTAATACCAAATAACATAAATATTCTTACAGACATAATGGAAATAAACTAGCTAGGGCATTGGTAGCTTATCTCTGAGAAGAGATGTGGCGGCTACAGGCCTCTGAACTATGTTACAATGAGGCTCGAAGGCATATTTATTGTTGAGAAACTATAGAAAACCCTAAACATCCACAAACCTAACCGTAAGAGATGAAGCACCAAAACTGTGGACCCCGTTTGGGTAAATTAGTACATCAATCTTCTTGGGGATGTAACTTTGGCATAAGGCCTCCATTTGACACGTTGAATACCTCATTAGAAGGATTTATCTAAGGCCTACAACTTTTATGTGAGCAACATTAGTCCACAAACCCATCTTTCTCCCAGTTTTCCCAAAAAATGTCGTTTAGGGCCTCATGACCCGAAAAACTGCTAAAAATAGTAAGTTGTGCTGAAACTGAAAAACTGAAAGAATTGATGGTGTAGGTCCAAATGGAAAAGGTGGGTGGCCATCAATATTCCACATGGATCATAATTGCTCAAGCATTATGTTCCACCTTTGTTGAACCAACTAGATAAATATCCACAACAACCACTTTATTCATATTCAGAATATATTGCATCACATACTGCTACACCTCAATCAACCATGCACTTAATTAAAGTAGAAATTATACAAACAATATTTATACCAATGGACTCAATCCGATCATGCAATATTCTAGAGCAAGATACCGAATCCTTCTACGATTAATTTGCAGAAATTAAACATAATCGCACATTGACACCAAGTAAGAGAGAATCAAATCCACAACATATGAAATTTCTGGGAAAGAAAATTTCTCAAAATCCCTCTATCTATATTGTATAAAACCAAGGGATCATGAAACAATTACAATGCACTCTTCTCACAAGAGTCTGATGCACTCTACCAACTTTCTCACACTTATCCGGACAAAATCGACCAACACTTAGTAAATTTCCTACCTCTTCTTAGTCTACCTTGCTTGCGCAATTCTAAGAACAATTGGTCCCTGTTAATTAGGAAATTCAACCTTGCAAAACTGCACAATACATCATGGGAAATCTTATGGTTTTCTAATTGTGCACCGACAATTTACTAATAATACAACTGATAGATAGCATCCCTTTAACCTCTGTCTCAACTAGGTCTTCATCAGAACTGACATGCATGGAAATATTAATAGTGAATCACTAGTCACTTGATAGATCATTGCATGTGAATTAAATTTGATTTAATTCACTTAACCTCTCACTAGTACAACAATCAGTGACAACTAGTTAGACTGAATTTAGCTCACTTAATTGAGTTAACTTATTTCTCATGCATTAAACTAATACACTAACTGCAACTTGGACTATAAAACAAATAGAATCACTCTACATGCCTCACTAACCACCCTCAACTTGAATTTCATGATCTAACTGAGTCTATCAGACTCAGTTAACTATTACAAGTGATTATAGTGATCATGATCTAACTATTACATGCCTCACTAACCACCCTCAACTTGAATTTCATGATCTAACTGAGTCTATCAGACTCAGTTAACTATTACAATTTATTGTCCAATTTAATTAAGGGAAAATTAAATTAGACACACATTTCTTATTGACTTTTCAACAATTAATTTAGGAAAACACAATGATCTTCAATACTATTGGTGAGGCTTTCCCAGTTAGGATATTGAGAATGAGATGAAGAAAAACAATGAGAGAAAGTACAAATACATGGATGAGTAAAATGACATGCACTTACGATGAAAGGTTGTCGTTTCTACTTTATTAAAAGAAAACAAAATCAAATCAATTATATATATATAAACTAGATGCAATCGTTAGATCATACTATCGATTACTATCTATTGTGACAATAGTAATTGGCAATATGTTCTACACTCCTCTTACAAGAAATCATGCTTAGTAATTTCCACATTTAGTTTGATCTATTAAGAAATTTCCTCGTCAATAATGAAACCGTGAAACAAAATCCAATTACAACTTCAGCTACTTAAGCAATTTAACCACCAACCCTAAAATAACATTATTCATCCAACGAATCAAATCCAAATCCAACTTCAACTACTTAAGCAATTTAACCACCAACCCTAAAAGAACATTATTGTTCCAACGAATCTTGCTATTGGCTCATAATATGAAGCTCGTAGCCTGACCTGGAAATACTAGAAAATTGATTTTCTTTTTTTTTAATTTTGATGATAACTTTGTTGAAAATTATATTTTATTTAATTGATAGAATTTTAATTATAAATTGTTTTCATAATATTTATTTAATATGGACACTAGGCTGGTCCTTGATGTATATGGTTGTAATTTATAAATTAAAAGAAAAAAAAAAACAGAAATATACTAAACAACCTAAATTTATTATAACATTTATTATTTCAAACCAAATTACACTTATTTCAATTTATCACTCCTATCAGCCTCTCTTTACACCTTCTAAGATAATTACTAGTTTATACTCCTTTTAAATAGATTTGGTCAAACTAGAGGCACCAATTTTTGGGGACAAGGGTCCACTTGTCTAACGGTCTCTCCCACAGCATGTCTAGTTGAACCAAATAAATAACAGATACAAAGCTCCATTTATATAACCAAAAATTTGAGGATGGGTCCCACCGAAATAATGCTCTCTGGAGAGTGTGGATTTTAACCATAAAACGGACCTTATTCCCCTTTGTTTATCACATTAAAGGTATATTAATTATTTAAGAGATTTTTGAAGTTGCTCTTTAGGGAGTGGAAATGATCCGGATTTATGCAGGAACACAATAGAATAAACATATAACCATAAATACATAGATGCAGTGGAAATAACACTTCATTTCATTAATATCAAAGAACTGAAATTTGCTTACAGACAAAAAGGAAATAAAACTAGCTAGGGCGCTGGTAGCTATCTCTGAGAAGAGATGTGGAAGCTACCAGCCTTTGAACTGAGTTACAATGAGGCTCGAGGGCCTATTTATTATTTAGAAACAATGGGAAATCCTAAATAGCCAAAACCCTAACCCTAGGAGATGAAGCGCCAAAACTATGGGCCCCATTTGGGTAAATTGGTGTTTCAACTTCCCAGGGGCGTAACTTTGGCATATGATCTCCGTTTGACGTGTAACATACCTCGTTAGAAATATCTATCCGAGGACTACAAATTTTGAAAGTTGTGTTGAAAAAACATCATTTAGGGCCTCAAAACGGCTCCGAAAGTTCAGGACCCGAAAAACTGCTAAAAATAGTAAGTTGTGCCGAAACTGAAAAAACTAAAAGAGACAATGGTGGGGCCCCAAGTGGAATAGGCGGGTGACCACCAATATCCACCTGGATCATTCCTCCCCCCTTAGGAAGCAATGGTCCCCGTTGCGTTAAGTTCCTCCATGAGATGAGGAAATTTCTGCTGAACTTGGTCCCTGGTGAACCACTTTCCTTGGTGCAGGAGTTGGCCAGCTTTGACAACCCGATACAGTTGGATATTTTGTTGGCGAGTGTTCTTGATTTGCATGTCCATGATACAATCTATGGTGGCCTGTTCCATGCAGTCTGGGTTTAACTCTGTTGGTGTGAGTTGTTCTGCAATGTACGAGGTGTCCAGTAGAGGTGGGAAGTAAGGACGAAGGCGATCCACATTGAAGACTGGGTGCAGACCAAGGAATGGAGGAATACTAAGCTCGAAGGCATTGTTCCCTACAGCCTTGGTGACGGTGTATGGCCCGTATCGGAGCGGGCGAAGCTTGCGGTGGGGTCCAGTGAGGCGCTCCTTCTGCAAATGTAGCCATACTTTGTCGCCCACCTGGAAGTTGTGTGGCACCGGGTGTTGATCATGGCGCTGCTTGTACTTCGCATTGGCTCTGTCCAATATATCATGAACCTGTTGGCGAATGTGTTGAATGCGCTCGATGAAGCTACTTGCTTTGTCAACTTCAGACTGGACATGAGTTGAATTGGCCTGAGCAGCTGCAAATGGCATGGCTACGTCGATGGGACATAGTGGCTGGAATCCCAAGCCCACCTGAAAGGGGCTATGGCCAATTGAACTGTGGAGAGCCCGATTATAACTATGTTGTACATAAGGGAGGCTCTCGTCCCATGTGCGTGGATGCTTTGAATTGTACATGCGCAGAATGTGTACAATCATTATGTTGACGACCTCTGTCTGGCCATCTGTTTGGGGATGGAAAGTTGTGGACTTGGTGAGCTTTGTGTCCATCATTGACCAGAGGCTGGACCAAAATGTGTTGAGGAACCTGCTATCTCGATCTGATATGATAGACTGTGGGATCCCAAAGTGCACCCATACTCGTTCAAAGAAGAGTTTAGCAGTAGCTTCTGTTGTGATATTCTTCTTACAGGCCGCCATAATGGCCATCTTCGAGAATCTATCAAGGACCATGAAAACATAGTCATTGCCATTCTTAGTAGAGGGCAGGCCCGACATGTAATCCATGGAGATGGATTCCCAAGGTCGACTAGGGGTAGGTAGTGGAGTATATAGGCCTTGCTTCTTGATGGTCGGTTTGGCAATGGCACAAGAAGTGCAGGATCTGATGTGTTTCTCGACATCCTTTCGAAGGTTCGGCCAATAGAAATACTTTTGCAGTATTGCTACTGTTTTCTCAACCCCGAAATGCCCAACGACTCGACTGTAGTGTGCTTCCCATATCATCTTGGCATGCTCGCTTGAAGGAACACAAAGGTGTCCCAGGTGACATAAAAGTGCATCTTGGAGGTGAAAATTTGGAACTTACATACCCCCCAAGAGTGCCTTGTAAGTGTGGCCAAATTCTGGGTCACTCTCATAGAGAAGCGGCCAACCAGAAGTCTCATGCCCACAAGAGTAGAGCACGGTGGTGAGCGCCATGATCGGTGGTCAGCTAAGGTAGTCTGCAACATTATTGGTGCTACCCTTCTTGTACTTGATGTTCAAATGAAACTGTTGCAGATATGTGGACCACTTCTGATGGCGATCATTCTGCAACTTCCCTTGGGTCTATATGAACTGCAGGGGCCGGTGGTCTATGTGGATGATTGTTTCCTTCCCCAAAATGTAATGCTTCCATTGTCAACAATCTTGCACAATGGAATACATTTCTTTGTCATAAGTGGGATACTTGCGAACCGTGTCAGACAATGTCTCACTCTGATATGCCACTGGATGTCCCTATTGAGTAAGAACTGCCCCAATAGCATAGTCAAAGGCATCTGTCTCGATCTCAAATGGCTGTTGCAAGTCTGGTAATGTGAGCACTGGGGCAGAACAGAGGCAATTTTTCAATTCTGTGAACGCCTTCTGTTGAGGTTCCGACCAAAATAATTTTGCTCTCGCTCCTCCCTTGGTGACTTGACTCAAGGCCCAAGTGATATGAGAGAATCCCAACACGAATCTACGGTAGAAATTAGCAAGTTCCAGAAAGCTGCGAAGCTCTATTATAGTGGTTGGGGTTGGCCAATCCCGAATGACTTGGATCTTGGCTGGATCCACATGCACCCCCCTTTCATCAATAATGTATTCCAGATATTGAACCTGGGTCATGCCAAACGTGCACTTCTCCAAATTGGCACACAACTTGTGTTGCCACAGTGTTTGGAGGACTTGTCGAATGTGGTGAAGGTGCTCTTCCCAAGTCTGGCTGAAGATCAGAATGTCATCCAAGTACACCACTACAAATGAGTTTGTGAATGGCCGCAAGATGTCGTCTATCATCCTCATGAAGGTTGCGGGAGCATTCGTCAACCCGAAAGGCATGACCAGCCATTCGAAAAAGCCTTCCTTGGTTTTGAAGGCAATCTTCCACACATTGGAGGGTTCAATTGGTACCTGGTGATACCCAGACTTCAGGTCGATCTTGCTGAAATATTTTGCACCTTTGAATTGGTTTAGAGGGTCATCAATCCATGGGATTGGGTACCTATTCTGGATAGTGATCTTGCTTAGCGTCTGATAGTCAATACAGAGTCTCCACGTCCCATCCTTCTTCTGTACCAACACGATCGGGCTCCCACAGGGCGATGAACTTGGTCTGATGTGACCTTTCTACAATAGCTCTTGAATCTGCCTCTTGATTTCATCATTCTCCATAATAGAGCACTGATAGATCGGTCCATTGGGTAACGACACACTTGGGGTCAAATCAATCGGGTGCTTGACCTGACAATGCAGAGGAACCCCTGTGGGTGAGGTGAATATGTCCCCGTACTCCTCCACAACCTTATCCATTTGTTGTTGTCGTGCAGAGGAGCCCTGTCTGGAGGTCGTGGCCACAGTCTTCTTCTCGCCCTGGGGGCGGATCATTAGGAAAACGAATTTCCTGGTTTGGGAAATGAGCTTACTGCATTGTTTTGCAGTAACCAAAGAGATAGCGGCAAGAGGTGGTACCTCTGGTATCATGTACAACTTATTTCCCAAAGTAACAATAACAGCACAAGGTCGAGACTCATACACAGCATGACGCTTCCACAAGTATGGTTTTCCTAATAATACATCAGAAACATCAATAGGAGCAACGTCACATAATACCTCATCTGTGAAGGGCTTGATGCTATAGGGAAGGCGGCACTGCTGGCTGACGCGGAGATCTCATCCTTGGTGAAGCCACCCGATGGTGTATGGATGTGGGTGAGCTGTGGTCGGCAAGCCCAACCACTTCATGATGTCTGTTGAAATGAGGTTCTTTTGGCTCCCATTGTCGACAATGAACTATACCGGGGAGCCCTTTACCCACATCTGGGAGTGAAAGAGACGTTCCTCCTCCTCTGGATCTTCCAGTTCCTCCTTCTGGATCTTTGTAGTGGCAACAGTGGCGTTAGGCTCCGCATCAATAATCTGTTTCCCTTTTTCATTCCCCTTTTTAGGTTCTGATTCGGAGTCGGAGCATGCATTTGACTCAGAAGCCCTCATCTCAGCCACTAGCGACTGCTTGGCCTGACACTCACTTGTGTTGTGAGTGGAGCTCTTATGGAACTCACACCACTTTCCCGTGTTCTTCTTTGGCTTTGCGGTTTTGTTCTTTTCTTGTGGCTTCGATGAGTTGTCTTTAACTGCCATGCCTTGGCTCTGTCCTTTGTTCTGCGATTTGGAAGCACCTTTCCCTTGCTTTTGATTCACAGATCCAAAGTCTCGCTTCTTCTATTTTAATTTATGCTCAATCTTGGCAGCATACCGGTATGTTGTACCAAGCGAGGAGATGTCGAGGAACTCCATTTCCTCCTGAATGTATCTATGCAAACAGTTGTGATACTTTAGCACCAGATGTTTCTATGAATCTTTGATACCCAACTTTGTGCGCAGGGTATGGAACAGATTCGTCAGCTCATGCACATCTTGATCCCTTTGTTGTCGCAACGTGGTCCATTGTATGTACTTGTCCTCATAGCTCCCCACGGGATAGTATTGTTCCTTGACGGCGTCTCGGAAAGAATTCCAAGTTGGTATTGCCGAGAATAGAGAGGGTTCTGTCTGGTCCTTGTTCTCACAGTAGGTTTCCCACCAGTCCTTAACATGGGGGGTAGCTTTGAGGAGTGCAAAAATAATCTTCTCTCGGTCTGAAAAGTCATGAACTGAGATATTTCCTTCTAACAGATTCAACCATCTATCTACGGCATCTGTGTCTATTTGACCCTCAAATATGGGAATGTCAAAATTTACTTGTACCTTAAAAGGAGTCGCGCCTCCAAAGTGGCTGCTAGATGCAGATGCGCTGCCGGTGGGTAGCCGTTGAAGGATCTGAGCAAAGTTATCCATCATCACATTCCTTTGTTTTTCGAGGGCCTCCTCGAGCAATATTTTGATAGGATCTCCTGCTCCCTCATATTTCTTTTTTTCCCCCATGGGCGTCCGTCGAGGTTTGCGAGGCTGATCTTGCAAAGGTTCCACCAGATTGAGCCCTAGCTCCTTATACCCCGACCTCGTTGGGGACATGAAAAGAAGAATCGAGAAAAGGCGGACCCCTCTGATACCACTGATCTGGATTTATGTAGGAACACAACAGAATAACACTTCATTTCATTAATATCAAAGAACTAAATTTTGCTTACAGACAAAAAGGAAATAAAACTAGCTAGGGCGCTGGTAGCTATCTCTGAGAAGAGATGTGGCGACTACCGGCCTCTGAACTGAGTTAAAATGAAGCTCGAGGGCCTATTTATTATTTAGAAACAATGGGAAATCCTAAACAGCCAAAACCCTAACCCTAGGAGATGAAGTGCCAAAACTATGGGCCCCGTATGGGTAAATTGGTGTTACAACTTCCCAGGGGCGTAACTTTGGCATACGATCTCCATTTGACGCGTACCATACCTCGTTAGAAAGATATATCCGAGGACTACAAATTTTGAATGAGAAACATCGGGCCATGGATTCATGTTGCTCTCCGTTTTCCCAAAAAGCGTTGTTTAAGGCCTCAAAATGGCTCCGGAAGTTCAGGACCCAAAAAACTGCTAAAAATAGTAAGTTGTACCGAAACTGAAAAAACTGAAAGAGACAATGGTGGGGCCCCAAGTGGAATAGGCAGGTGACCACCAATATCCACCTGGATCAGGAAATGTAAAATTATCTTAGGACTTTATTTGGTTAAATCGTCCAAAGATTGAATATAAATTTAAATTTATACTGATGCGAATTATTAAAATCTATAGTGATTAAAATATTTTTTTAAACAATCAGATTATATTTATCTTTAATTTTGGATCTATTAAGTTTTTAGAGGGATCAATTCTCTGGAGATGTAAACCTCTTTTCTAAGTGTTAAAATTGAGGAAAGTTTTGTACCTTGATAAATTTGATCCTTTCATCTCTTGATAGATCCAGGGTTAACATGGATCTAGGATTGGCTATTTATCTCATCCCTCAAACACACACACTCTCCCTCTCTTCATATATATATATTTGACTCTCTATTCCTCTCTCTCTACTATCTCCATATATACCTATATCTCTCTTTTGTAAAGTCTCTCTCTCTCTCTCTTTCTCTCTCTATATATATATATATATATATATATATATATATATATATATATATATATATATATATATATTAGGTCCCTATATTACTAGTGTAGCCCCTTATTTTTGTTAGTACAGCCCCCTTATTGTTATTCTTGTACCCATGTATATATATATTAGGTCCCTATATTACTAGTGTAGCCCCTTATTTTTTTTAGTATAGCCCCCTTATTGTTATTCTTGTACCCATGTAGCCCCCATATTGTTATTATTATGCCCCATAAAAGCCACTATTGTTATTGTTGTGCATTTACGTTATTATTGTTAGGTCAGCTATGATTATATTGTGACCCCATGGACTCCTATATATAGAAAGGAGGATTTGTCATTTGTATCATCCAAGAATTGTTAATTTATGTAATGTAAAGGATGTTTCCCCCCCAAAGTGGCTGATTTTTAAGGCGTTGATCTCTCTTTTATTCTATTTTTGGAGATGGTTTCATAACATTTGGTATCAGAGCTTTGGATTCTAGGGTTTCACTGCTTCAAACATGTCATCGTGGCATTTTCACTATAAATTTTTTTCTACAAAGGATCGGATGCTAAAAAGAAAAACCCATTTGCGAAGATATCTTGAAGAACTTCGTGTAAAAATTTCAGATCTTGGTTTGCACTATTTTCTTAGATATGATCTGTGGAAGTTCGGGTTTTTGAAGGCTCCCATATTTCATCTAAAAGAGGTGACCTTGGAAAAATCGTCATAACTCTCTCTCTCTGAGAATTGATTTGGCATTCTATAAAAAGTGGCTAAAATCACACGGCCAGCAGTTTCTTGTGTATCAATTTCAGAGCCAAAGGAGGAAACAGTGACACATGGCATGCCATACAAGTTTTCTCTACTGAATGAGTCCATAATTGGGTCAATGTCGGAGATTGAACATAACTTTTCCTTGAAGAATCAAAATTAGGTTAGAATTGTGGCACTGGAAAGATGATTCAGAGGGCTACTAAAGGACTAAAGATAAAATATCAGGGATCCAAAATTACAGGGATATATCAGTTTCAATATAGAGCTCCTCAAAATCAAGAAAAAAGTGTGTATTTTTTTTTCGAATTGCATAAATCTTGTTTGAAAAATCAGTTTGAAGTGATTCCAAGGGCATATTGAAGCATAGATATCAGTATTGGGTTCTAAAATTGCCCCTAAAAATAATTCAACATCATTTAAACCTTCAAAATACTTTACTATGACTCATGAAGGGGAAGAAGTGAAACATGATATATCAAAATTACAAGATCAAGTGCACCAAATTTTGCTCTTGCAAAGAGCAACAAAAAATGAAATGGAAGTTTTGAAGAAAGGCGTGGAAGTTAAGATGGATTTTTTGAAGAAAGACATGCAAAATAAGATGGATTATTTGTATAATGACATGGAAGCTAAGATGTATGACATCGACGAAAAAATGAAAGACAACATGCAATACACGAAGAATGATCTAAAAGAAGACATGGAAGGTTTGAAGGAAGGTTTGACAAAGTTGATACAAACAATGATTCCTAATGGCAAAAAGGTAGTAAAGGAAACTCATGATGAGAAAAAAAAATGTTAATCTTGATTTAATAAAATCTAATGTTGGATTGAAGACCCACCATATTCCAAAGATCGATATGAGGAAGTTTGATGGCAAGGATCCCATAACATGGATACTACAGATGGAGCAATATTTTGATCTTTATAAAACACACAAAAGGTACGCATTGCAACTTTATATTTAGAACAAAATACATTTGTATGGTATCGATGGCTTTTCTCCCATAAAAAAATTGTCACTTGTTCAATTTTTACGGATTAAATGACTGAGCACATTATGAGGATACAAAGAGAGACACCTTCTTTAGCCAATTGATAAATATCAAAAAAAAGGGTTCAATGGTGGAGCACATTGAGGGCTTCCAAAAATTGAATATAAGGGTAACTGATATACCATAGGAACATATGATTGTTGTCTTCCTAGGGACTCTAAATGATATCATCTCGCAACATGAGGTTCACCTTTGGGAACCTAATTCATTGGAGAAGGAATTCAGGTTGGCAAGAAAATTTGAATGTAAAATTATGGCAACATGGAAGCCTACCACTCACGTATATAAATATGGAAGTGTTGCTACTCCTAGACTTCCACTGATTTAGGTGGCTCGAGACACACTCAGGAGACCAAGAGGGCTCAGAAATGATCAAAATTAAAAGTGGTCGGATTGCTCTCGAACAAAGTTCAAATTGAAGTGCTCGTCATCTTGATTCCAATGGTGCAAACGGATCTCCAATCCGAGCCCGTATGGAGGAGTTATATAAATTCAATGTTTTGGTCAAAGTTGGGCAATGGGCCAGGTTTAAGTGTCCCAAAAATTCACCGTCAATCGACAGGGAACTTAGCTCCCGAAACGGGTGAAATTGTGGCCTCGTTAAATTTCCCAATGACCCTTATTTTCGTTAAAGACAAAAAAAACCACTTTGTTTTAAAAAACGAAAATAAATATAAAAATAGGGGTGGTGGGCTACCACCCTCGCCACCCCGGCATGAATCCATATTATAACAATATGTATTAAAAATTAGGGTGGCATGTGGCCAAACCCCGCAACCCTTGGTCGAAGCCCAAATATGTATATGTTAAACCAAGGTGGGTCGGGTCAAGGCCACAGGGAGCGAAATCTGCCCACTAAGCAGCCATGACCGTAGCATATGTATATATGTGAACCATTAAAATGGTATGGCGGGAATCGAACACAACCAACCATATAAAACCAACTGTATACAATAGCCAAACTTCGACCCAAATTAAAATCAAACAAAAAACGTTACAATCACTCCAAAAATTAAATGTCACGGTTTAAAAATATACCATGCATGTTATTTTGCAGTGGGCGGGGTTCAAACCCGACCAACCTCCACACTAATTTCCAAAGGATCCAACAACCCACAGGCTATCACATTGAAAACTCTGCCACCAACAAATATAAAAGCTCATTTTCGCAGTACACCCAGGGCAGAAGAGGAGAGCGTGGAATTCAAAAATAATAACATTTTATTTGTAGGAGGGCAAAGCCATGAGCCATGGGATGGTGGAACCATTCCCCAGGAAATATTAAGGGCATCAAAAAGATTACTTGAGGCCCCGAAGTTGCAGGAGTCATAATTCGACAAAATTTATGTCGATTTTACACCTCTATATGACAAGAATGCGATGGCGATGCTCATTTCAGCAACATAGCTTCCCATTTTTCAGCCATTTTCCAGATTGGAGTGACGATGTCATATTCTCAAGTGTGGAAAGTCGATTCTATGCCCCTTGACACCACGAATTCGATGGTGCATCCAGATTCAGCAGCTGAGCATCCACTTCTTCAACCAACTTTAGGGGTTAAGATATATGCAATTTTGATCATGTGCATGTTTTATCATTGTTTTGAGATGTATTATCATTTCTAGATCCTTGCTTGATGCATGTTGCAGGATCTTTGTTTTTACTTCATGTGAGATTATGTCCATTGTGAGTGAGAGCTCCTGTAGCGGAATATCTCATGGAGAGACAATCCACTCATGTTGAGGGCACATATCCTTGTATGATAAAGAACATAATCCATGTACATCATCGCCATTTCCAGCACCATATGAAGTGGCCTGCCCCATTTTGACATCGGGCTTGGAGACATAGCCCACACTGGGTGAACTCCATTATCAACGTCTCGTGTTATTATGTTGTTGATGGTTGTCTTGTTTCCTCTTCTTTACAACATGAATATGTGTTCTTTTATGCTCTTTTAAAATGAAATTCTAACAACTTCACAGAAGTAAAAGATCATGGGTAAATCTGGTAGCTGACGGACCTGGATCAAGTGGTATCAGAAGAGTCTTCTAGTTGATGCGAATTGTGAGCATGAACAACGATTGAGCATGCAGAAATGGAGGAGGACAAAGACATGTACGAGGTCATGCTCAATATGTCCAAAATGGTGGACATGATGTATGAAGCTTATGAAAGACAAGAGAAATAAGAAGCAGAAATCAATGCTTCATCCACATCTTCCAGTGCTTATGCATCTTCTTCGTCACCTTCATCGTCTTCTCATCATTCAAATGAGGAGATCAGAGAGAATCTTCAGGAAGAGAATGTTGAATTAAGGAGGCTACGATGAGAAGAGAAATAATAGAAGCAGAAACTGCCTTAGAGAAGTTGAAATGCCACAAAGGCTTGAACAAGCCATCATCACCTGTTTCCAAATTGACATAAGAGGTAAACAATGTTGATTTTTCTTCCGTTTCATCTTCACATGCTATCATTTCTGTGGGGAATGTTGAGATACCCATTACAGGAATTGGCATGAGACTACTCATTAAGATGTGATATAAAGGATCACTTGGTGTCAATGGCCAAGGCATGACTTAGCCATTGGATTTTGTGCAAAGACCTCGATTCACAAGTTTGGGATACACTAAAGGACAGTGCTCAAAGGTTTCAAAAGCTTCCAATTTATGGTTGAAACCATTGGGGAAAGAGAATGATGTGAAAACTTCATCATCATCCTATGACAATGCACATTACAGAGAAAGAGATGAGGAAACCTCTCTTCACCATGATTGCACCAGAGACAAACAAGAAAGGTATAACAAGTCTCGATATTCTAGTGTTAATTTTGATTACAAGCATGTGGATAACAATTAACATAGATCATGGAATCATAAAACATGTAGTTTTTTTGGATTACATAACCATGTATGTTCTAAGTGTTGGAAAAGAATGGCAGCACGAAGGGGGATGAGGCATGAAAATTTTTCTCCACAGTATGAAAAGAAGAAGGTAAAGCAGGTCTGGAGGATGAGGACTCATTGCAGTCATTGCGACAGAAGTGGTTATTAGAGAGCCACGTATTGGAGGTTCCATCCAAACCAACGCCTTAAGTACAAATCATTAAAGCAGGAACCAGGTGAAACAATTTTTCGACAAAAAAACATGCCACAAAAAGATGACCCATTCACTTTGATAAGTGAGAGATGATTTTTCTAGGCGTGGTAGTGTTTCATGGCCTTATTTCGTAAATCATATTTTGCAACTTAAAATGTAAAAGTGATGATGTGTTTTCCATCAATTGTTAAGAAACAATGATGGTTTGGCCTTCTATTGATAGTTGGGGTATTGATTCCATTCTAATGCAAAATTTACTGTGAGTATGTGTAAACTCATGGTAAGTATGGGATGCTTGGTTCACGGTTTCATATAATTAAGCATGTAATTTTTAGAATACTACATGTTTGCAAATGATGGAGGTGTCCGCTCATCGCTTATGGCTCTGAAGAACAAAGGTGAAGGAGAATGAAGGGTGACTTTTTAGGACACTTATGGTGCAGACAAGGTACAAAGCAATGACAGATTACTTTCGTGCTTTTGGTGGAATAAAATCTCCTCAGTGGGGAGGATTGATCCAGGTGGCTCGAGGCACCCTCAGGAGACCAAGAGGGCTCAGAAATGGTCAAAATTCAAAGTGGTTTAATTTATCTTGAACTAGGTTCAGATTGAAGTGTTCGTCGTCCTGATTCTAATAGTGCAAACAGATCTCCAATCCGAGCCCGTATGGAGGATTTAGAGAAAGTCAAAGTTTTGGTTAAAGTTGGGTAGTGGGCCAATTTTAAGTGCCCCACATATTCACCATCAACCAACAAGGAACTTAGCTCCCGAAAATGGGCGAAATTGTGGCCTCGTTAAATTTCCCAATGACACTTATTTTAATTAAAGAAAAAAATAGTTTTAGCCTTACCCTTTTTTGGTGTTCTGGGTGCAAGGTTTCTCCATGTTCTCTCCCTCAAGGTTTGTATTTTCTTATCTAACTCATGTATATATAATATTTGAATTAGGCCATGGTGACATATATCATGAGGCAATAATTTTGGTTTCGTTTTGGCTTTACTGGACATTTTAAACAGAGTTTGATGTAAGAAATAAGGTAAGCTCATATTTCCAAAACGAGCTAAATGACATAAAAACCTCATGTCATGGTAAAACTAGATTTTGGAATACCTTCCTCCATATGTAAAAAAGAGTTGCACAATCTTTATAACTTTAGATCATTCATGCTTCAACATCTAATGATGGATTCCCATGCTCTAATTAGTGTTCTGATGTTCTCATTTTAGGAAGAAATTGAGATCCACCTTCTGCGTCATTCGTTTATTGAACCACTTCTCACCCTCAGTAAGCAACCTTGTGGCTTCTGCTATTGAATATTCAGTGACTGTAAACTCCATTCCTCTTATCTGGGCTCTGTTTCCATCAAAAGAGTAAATAAAATCATAGAACCAACTCATATTGTAACCATCAAACTACTGGAAAATTGACTCCCATCCTACATTTATGAATAAATGAGCAACTTCATCACCGACCTTGAACCATACGCCATCTAGTTCAAATCATCTCACATGAACTAAATTTCCCATTGCTTAAATGAGAAAAATTGAGTACCATGCCACGCGCTGTAAAAATTTGCTAACAATTTCATTGTCTGCTACGAGCCAGTCACCTAGGTTTGATATGGTTGATTTGCGCACAATTCTGGTTTTAATCGTCCTTCTCTCCAAACCCTTTTTAAAGTTTTGAAACCGCTTCAAACCATCACATCAAGTCATATCATAGGTTAAATTTCATCAAAAACTTTTAAAGTGTTTAAAATGACCTAAATGATAATTATAAAGATTTATTTTTTTCAAAAATTTACAAACGCTACGAAAATATTTCATAGCGAGGCCTGTAGGCACTACGAAAATATTCCGTAGCACCACCTATTTTTAGCATCCGATTGGTGCAAGTCTTTGGTAAAAAAAATTGGCATGCCATAAAAAATTTTTTTAACATGCTTCTTATGCCACCTTTTCACACCAAAATTTTACCTAGTCTTACACTTAAGCCCACTTTGCTTGTAATAAAACTCCTATCTTATTTTCAAGACTTTTTGAGCCTTTTTTTAAGGTATAAACTTAGTGCTAACAGAATCTCTGTGCAAAATTCCTGAATGCAATGATAGAAAAATTGTCTCTAGTCATATCAATAGAGATCAAAGGAACAAAAAGGGAATTGATGTTTGAGAAATCTTGTCAGGAAAAGTTGTCGCATTCTTTAGAGTTGGCTACCCCCACAGAACGAAGAGCCCAACAAATCATTGTCTTTATATAAGATAACATGAATGGTAATTGAAATTGCAGCCACGATATAGGCGCAAGATAATAGTAGCATGCACGCTGCTGGACTTAGGGCGCACTGTCACAGTCAATTTTTTAGGTGTTAGATAATATTTTCTTGACTTGATATGGTTTTCTTAATTGTAAATATCTTAAATGTGTTTAATCTTAATTTTCATTGTCTTAAGTGGTCATTGTCTTAAATATATAGTTTTTTCTTAACATATTTTTTCCTCAAATCTTAAATATAAAGTTTTGTCTCAAATTGTTTTTGTCTTGAATATAAAATTTTGACTTAAAACATTTGTCTCAAACTATTTTTTTCTTAAAATAATTTTGTATCCAATTGTTTTTGTCTTAAATTTTATATTTAAGACAATTCAATTGATATTAAATTTTAATGTAAAATAACTAAAATAAAAGTGAATTTTTAAGAAAAAAATTTTGTTTTGTCTTAAAAAAAATGTCTTAGAAGTACCCTTCATGTAGTAATGATGGTTGTCATAAACATCAATGTAAGTATCGAATGGAAAAATCATTGCCTAGCTTTCATCTTCCATCAATGAATTTACCTGAGAAGCTACCATTGAGTAGAACAAAACACCATTGATCGGAAGATACCAATGAATTTTCCTTTTCAAAACACCATTGACTGGAAGCTATGAGTGAATTTTCCATTTCAAATCTGGGTGCCATTCCAGATGGTGAGATTATTTCGGGCAATATAGAGGCCTATGATCCACCATGGTCATCGTAAACAGCGATGTAAATATTGAAGGGAAAATTAATTACCTGGATTTAATCTTCCATCAATGAGATTATTTATGAGATCCACCATGGTTGTCATAAACATCGATGTAAGTATCGAAGGGAAAAATAATTACCTTTCATCTTCCATCAATGAGATTATTTCAGACAACAAAGAGGTTACGTGGCTTTCATCTTCTATCAATGAGATTATTTCTGACACATAGACGCCTCTGATCCACCATGGTCTTCATAAACACCAATGCAAGTATCAAAGGGAAAAATAATTACCTCGCTTTCATCTTCCATAAATGAATTCATCGGAGAGGCTACCATTGAGGAGAACAAAACACCATTGATCGGAAGCTACCAATGAATTTTCCTTATCAAAACACCATTGACTAGAAGCTACCAATGAATTTTCCTTTTCAAATGTGGGTGCCATTCACATTAGATAAAAATATTAGGGTAAAAATTATCACTCACAATTTGATCACAAAATAAGTGAGGATATTACAATATCCCCTCATTGATCACCTCTCACCAGAATAATCATAACTATTGACATTACAATATCCCTTCATTGATCACCCCTTGGCTGAATAATAACTATTGATTTATTTTATTTTTATTTTTATTTTAATGTAATTTGATTGAGTCAAAATGTTTGAGCATAGCATCTCTTCCATAATTAACTAGAAAAGCAATATTGATATCCATCCACAAGTTATTAACTATATGTTTGAGCGTGACATCTCTTCCATAATTAACTAGAAAAACAATATTGATATTCATCTACAAGTTATTAACTATATTATTTATAAATCGAATTCAAATTAATTAAATGCAATTTAATATTTAATTTAAAAAATAAAAGATGTAAAACCATTTTTTAATATTTTTTTTTATTAATTTGACAACAATTTATTTTTATTGGGAAATTTCAAAATTAACCCTTTAACTCTTTTTTAGGTTATATATTAATATAAAATACCATGTACTTATAACCCAAGATATTAAAAACTAATCAATGTTTACATAAGGACCTATGTAACTTGAGCAGAGCTACTGATTGGATTGTATTCCCACTACGTATATTCTTTTCTGACCAACCTAGAAGATAGATTGGAATGCAGCCCTCTCCGTAAATCTTAATTAAGGGCAAGGTGGATGGCATCTCTTTGCAGACAATCATATGGAAAAGACAGATGAGATTGACTGATAATTACGTAAATCTTAATTAACAAAAGAGCTCAACAGACACGGTGATTAATGAATTTGCAAAATATAGAATCCTTATATCAACAAGAAAGTTTAAACGGTAAGTCCAATTCGAAAGGCTGTTAAAATTGTTCAAGTAATCTTTATAAAAAATACTTAGGATACGTTTAATATATTTACGTAAAGAGAACAATAATCCAAACCTTACTGATCCATAATTTTGAATTGAATTAGTTATAAATATAAAAATGATGAATGTTTATACTCATTTTTATGAATATGAGCTATTTATAGTATATTCGTAACATGTAGACATAAAGCAAAAAATGATATATTCAATGGAGACGCCATTCAAATATCATTAAAATTTGCAAATACAATTAAAAATCAATCAAATTTTTCCTAAAAAATGGATCAATATTGTATAAATAATGATCTACGGCCACCACAAATTGTCAGATTCGAAGCCTGATACAGAAATTAAAGGTTCCCATTGTTGTCCATACGTGTGAGGATGTGGTAATCTCAATTCCCGGCAGATCAATTCCCCCTTAGAGTTATATATGGACACATTTAACTTGCAATCTACTACGATTATCAACCCATTGCTGTTCACTGAAACGGCAGTATATACCGGAAAGTGTCTTTTCGGGGTAGCGTACACCACGTTTCGAATTTTTCAGCTTCATTCAACTTCCACATGTGAAGGTCAACACAGTCATGAGTTGCACAGAATTGAATTAGCAGGACTTGCCCATCGTATTCACATAAATTTTCAATGAATACCTTTCCGCATCGTTCTGGTGGTGCCATTTCAGTCCAAAGTCGGTCAGCAATATTGAAGGCTACGATTGGATTGCGATTGCGATTCAAATGATGGTTGAGAGTAGACCAGTGGAACTTTCCTTTACAGTAAATACCGTTTCCACAAGGGTGAATATGGTCGGCGACCTGCATGGAAACTTGAGTCCACGCATTGGATTCTGAATCGTAAATACACATCACAATTCTTCTATTGTCGCCTCGAACTTGTAGACTTGAATCAGAATAGCCGAGCAGGAGAGTGCAACGCCTTGTGGAGGCATCGAAAGTCATTCCACTGAAAGTGGAGGTAGGAATTAGAAGAGGAGGCAACCGTCTCCAATTGTCGGCAGCTATTGGAAGAGGAGGCAGCCGTCTCCAATTGCTGGTACCAGGAATGCCCATCAAAAAATTCGACAAATTCCCTATTCTATCAATACAGATGATGCCCTTGCAAGTATCCACAACGGCGTGATTGAGCAAAGGAAGTTTGTAAATGTCGGAACCACGTCCTTCCATAACCCAATATTCCGGGTCTTTTTTCCAATTCCAGAGGAAATCAGTCCCGTCATTTTTCCACTTCCAAAGGATCTCAATCAGAAACCCCGGGGTGGAATGCAACGACCAATTTGGAACATTTACTTGGAGAGCATCACGGGAAGACAACAGATAATTCCACTCTTTACAGACCGTCCTCATTTTACCAAGGGTCCTCATGGGCAGCCTCGCTAAAACCATATGCAGCAAATCTTTAGGGAGCCTTTGCCAGATTTCTGCTTCCATTGCCATAATATCTGTAAATATCTTTCCAACTGTTCACGCTGCAACCATTCTTTCGGATGTACAGCCCTTCTGCTCGGTCTGTTTTGAGTTTAGGACATCAGTCTCACATTCACAAGTTATATCATAAAAACCTAAATATAAAATATAAATAACAAACTATAAAACATAATTAGATCGTTTCTTTTACACCCATAATTAGCCTTTCTTTTTCTTTTGAATCGGTTCACCTTACAGCTTCCTCTGCTCTTTTCGCAAGCCGGAGACATCTGTCCAATAACTCTGCGTGACATCTGTCCACAAATCTGTTTCCACATCGATGGCCCACGAGTTTACGCAGTTATACTGCCAAGCCATGACATCTGTCGGCAGTTATACCAGCCAAGCCCATGACATCTGTCTAATAACTCAAACTTTAACCTGCGTGACATATGTCCACAGGGTCGTTTCCAGGTCCACAGTCCAAGAGTTTCCCAAGTTACACCTTACTTTCTACTTGCTCCCTTTTCATGAGAACTTGATGAAAGCGAGTTTCATGGTGGACGACCAACAGCCTTCCATGGCGCAATAACGGACAACAACAACAATAACCTAAAAAATTCAAATTCCACATTCTCTTCCCAACATAAGCGACTGCAATCCCATCGACGAGGAAGATTTGGAGGCCGAACATCTAGACAAATGATAAGCTATACAAAACCTCTATAAGAGGCCCTAAGTTACAGTCTAGGCGGTCGGTGAACGAAAAGAGGTTGGTCAATGGGTATAAGAGGCCCTAAGTTACAGTCTAGGCGGTCGGTGAACGAAAAGAGGTTGGTCAATGGGCACATAAGGGATAAACAATGGACGCTGAACACTTATGGTAAGAGTGGGATCATGATAGGACCCCCGAAATGTTAAAGTGAATGAAACAACATTAGATTGTGTTGGGGTTCCCATGTTTTGGCCAGATTCGCAAGACCAAAAGATGAGACAACATCAGAACCACTTTTGGGCCCAAGGATCTAGTCCTCCTGGACCCGAAGAGGGATCTCTCCAAATAGAGCTAAGAATGATATATCTATGAAGCTCAAAATGAGATGTTAGGCTAGTTATGAAGCACAAGGGGTTTTAAATGGTTTGGTCTGCCCCTCTCTGGGTTGGAGTCACTTAGATTTTGGACTGAAGAAGCATCGGGAGAAAAGGAATAAGCAAAGAGATATTTAAAGAAGAGGAGAATTGTGATAAAGGCTATCCATTGGGCGGTGGAGTCATGAAAGGGATACTGCATCCACCTAGCCAAGGCTTTCAAAGGGCAAGTCATCTCCACACTAAAGGATCTTTTAGATTAGATGATGGGATGGGACATTGAGGAGGAAAGTAGCATGAAAGCAACTCGAATTTCGTCTCTATAGATCAGTCGTAGGTCATTAACTCCACTCGCTTTGGACATACTCTTAAGGCAGTTTCCTCTCGAAGAGACAAAGGGCCGTTTATAGATCGACCAAAGGCTTAACTCCAGTTCCGTTTTAGCACCCATGTAAGCATAAGATTAACAAAGGGATCTTAGAAAGGTAAGTTGGTCGTGCAAGGATCCTAGTGGACAGGGCTAACACTCATCCCCAGTGTTCCCAAACCTTCCAGCTTAAACCCAACAAGAACATCCAAGAACTAATCCAATCAACTCATACATCAGAGAGCAGGCAACAACATCCACTACACTGGTTAAATTGACTTAAATCAATTCTCAAATAACACATTTCGCAGAAAACATTGAAGGCAAGGAGAGCAGACAACATAGGGCACTTAACAAGGGTGAATCCTATACCATTATTCTGATGCAAGCCCAGAAGAACGATGAAACAACATGGAAATTCATTAAACGAAGTAAGAAGAGCATCACCAATAGTAATAGACCAAGATCCTGTGAAATGTGCTTTGATTAATTGATGCAAAACCAGTCATGTACAATAAGCTCAATGGCTGTTACAGTGCAGACTTCTCCTCCCAGCCTATTACATACAACTACTGTGCTACTCCCTCCCACGACTGTTCTAACAGTCAAATGAATCCCTCTAACAGCAAATGCCCAACAACTGAACAACAACCTTGTCAATTCGTTCTCAGGGATTACATATAGGAGAAGAGAGAAAATAGAGGTAGATGAACAATTAAATGAGATTCATTAAGACATAATGGCGGAAGTATTTGCGCCCCTACTGCTTAATGGCTTTCTGCAACGTTGTATGTACTCTGTAATCTGTCTGGGGAGTCTCTGTCAGGCCGAGATCGACCTCGGATATTTCTTTGGGATCTTTTCTGGTGCTTGGAGCTTTGCGCTAGCCTTCTGAATAAATGAACTGGTGAAAGATCTGCACGGTTTCTCCATTCCTCCATCACTGCGGCTCAGACAGTCTTTAATGAAGCTCCTGTCTGTGTATTTAATTGCTTATGGGCTCAAGGAGGCATGGAGAACCCTGTAGGGACGGTGTACGTCTGGAGAGAACAGACTCTGTTGTTAGGTAGCGCAGTAATGACTTGCTGGTGCGCTCATCGGTCTTCAAACTGAACCTTAATCCTTTGAAAGCGGGGCTAAACATTGATTATGTCAATAGAAGGTGTTAACCCCTTTGGATCCTTTCTGCTGATCTGCTGGCGATGCTGAAACACCTCACTGTGATGTCTGCACACTTTGAAAGAAACCTGTTTAAAACCCGGGCAGTGGTGGCGGAGGAAATGCAGTGAAGGCGGAGGAATGGTGGCGGAACGGTGAAAACAGCGGAGATGCAAATGGAGGGGTGAAAACTTACAAACAATATGGTTGGTGGTAGAGTGCAGCGCAGACCGTTAGATCATGGTCTGGGAACAAAGATCAACGGTGGAGATTGGGCGACGGAATAACATATGCAATGGGAAAAAACATAAAAAACACATGAAATATGACGGAGACAAATGCAAGAGTGGGACCCAGCGGAGGCGGAGAGCGATTAGACCTGAACCGTCAGATTTGGAAAGGATGGACGGCTAGGATTCAATCGGGCAATCGCAATCGGGGGGGACAGAAAAGACACACATTGAAACTTCCGATTGCGATTGGGAGGAAGAAGCGATGACCGTCGGATCATGTAGCAAACAGACGGACGAGATCAAATCGGGCGGAAGACAAAAAGACTTGCGATCGGAGGAAATGGGAAGTGCGATGGCCGTCGGATCAGCAGGGGAATGGACGGCCCAGATTGAATCGGGAGATCACAATCGGAGGTCGGACGAAACGATTTGCGATTGTGATCGGAGAGGGGCTTGCGATTGAGCGCTGACCATTAGATCCGAAGGCCAGATCAACGGCTCACGTTAAATCGGAGGGAGGGCGCGATCGGGAGCTACGGTGACCGTCGGCTCTGCGGGAGGATGGACGGCCAGGATTAAGTCGGGAGATCACAATCGGAGCACAGAGAAGAAGGCATGCGATTGAGTTTTGCGATTGCGATGGAGCGATTAGCGCAGGGCCGTTGGATCGACGGGACAGATCAACGATTAGGAGTGGATCGGAGGACTGTAATCGGGGCGGCACTGCTGAGACTTGCGATTGCGATCGGACAGGGGTTTGCGATTAGCGCTCCACCGTCGGATCAGAACAGCAGATCGACGGTGAATAACGAGTCGCAGGACTTTGTTTATTAAACCAATCGCATCGACATTTTAGAGTTTTACAAAGGGATTTGCCTCCCGTCGATTCTTCCGATTGCGATTAGCGCTCGGGACTTAAGCGCTTGGTCCCAGCGCCGGGGCATGTGGGGGAAGTGGTTTGAAAGGGGCTTGCGGAAAGGGGCTAAGACCTATAATAAGGTCGGGAAGTGGGTTTTTAGCCCATTTAAATGGAATTTAAAGGCGAAGGAGGGGAACGATAGAGGAGTAAAGGGGGAAGATGGCCAACGAAGGGTAGAGGAATGATTTAAAGGGGATTTTGGGGGGAATTTGAAGGGTAAGAAGGGAAATAGAAGGGGAAGAAAATGGGGATAAAATGGAGGCTAATTTGGGGATGAAATAAGAGGGAAAAAATGGGGCCTTTGGGCATTTCTTCATAACAGAGAGGCTTTAAAAGGGGAATTAGCAGAGGGGATTTCATCAAAGGATAAAAGACACATGGAGGCTTCAAGGATACTGTGTTTTCAGAGGAAATGCATTCCTTGAAGACTCATCAAAGATTTAGCCCCCTATTTGCTTGTCAAAAATTTCATAGGGGGGATAACAGTGGCTCCACATGGGGATGGCTTCTTCTTGAAGGAGTCAAGAATTCAGAAATTGATCTATTGGTGTAGGCCAGATGCCTGCTTCTTGAACCATCCTTTTCTTTCCTTGATCAGCTGCCACAAACTATGAAGACATCATATCAGCAGTAAAATTCTCCCAAACAACTACCTAACCAGACTATAGTCCTAACATTTTTTCTTCTGGGTGCATTTGGACTTGCAGACCCTTTTACATCATCAATTTTTACAAACAGGAAAAATAAACCTATTCTTCTTCTACCCTTATTGCTCCATGAGACCAGATTAGACTGTTGATCTCATAGTTTCTCTACCTACACTACTCCCTGCTAGGATTAGACTGTCTAGCAGGTTTCTTCTCTACATTCTAAGACAGAAAATGAAATAACTAACTACATGCTCATAGACTGAGCTTTATTGAGCTTTTCCTACCTACCCTACTCTAACTGGAATATTTACAATCTAGCTTACAAACATGGTCTTCCAATGTAACCAGTCCATCAAGTGATCCCATGGCTGGTCCTTCTTGCTCAACTCCTTGAGCATGTTGGATAGGCAGGGCAGCTCCCACTCTTTTTGTTTGATAACAGCAGCTTTGAAAAAATTTCTTTTTGTCTGCAACATGCTGCTCAACAAAACCCTTGATCCTTCCTCAAATGTATGCAGGAGGTGTGCGTAAGGATCATGAAAAGATACCTGGCTAGGAGTATCTGGCAGGCTGGCTTCAACCAGGATCTCTTCTTCTTCCACTGGCTCAAGAATGAGACTCTCTTGAGAAAGAGACTCTCCTCCATCTGCTTCACTTTCTGAACTGGAGGACTCGTCATATATGGCAGTGTTGTCCTCTTGGAGCTCTGATATGTTCTGCTCTGAAGTGTTGAGCTCAATGAAGAGATCAATGCGTTCTTGAGCAGGGGTGTATTCCTTTGCTTCCTCTTTTTCAAGAGGATGCTCTTTGCTTTCATCCTGCTCGAGAATCTCTTCTTCATCTTCTAAAAGGAAAAACTGCTCGTTTCCAGTCTCACTGATGATCTACGGTAAAGCAGAAGGAAGATTCAAAGAATCTTCATCTGCTATTATACTGTCATAGCTCTCCCCATCAGTGTCGTAAATGGCCTGCATCGGCTTATTACTCTCTGGCAGTGAAAAGGATTGATTCTCCTCCCATAAATCTACTAATGACGAACCTACTCGATCTTCTTCTGTTTGGAGAACATCATCATCAGAGAGATCAAAAATAGGAAAATCATGAATGTAAGTAACGCTGCCAACCGGACATACTGGGTCACCAGCAGATTTTTCTTCACTCTGATTTACATTTGAGCTTTCCAACTCTGCACAACGAAGCTCATCAGATGAATGGGCAAGGGTTTCTGATCTGTAAAAAATTTCAGAGGCTGGCTGTCTATTGATGATTTGATCTATTTCTTCCTCTGTCAAAGGGGAGGATGGCCTTGTGTTCCTTTGTGCAGCAGTGCAGCAGCTCTCTGTTCCCTCTGAAGACTGGATTTGAGGATGGATGTCAGCGTGAGCCTCAACTATAAGGGATGATAAATCAGCATCTGAGTTTTCAGGGATATCTTGAAGAACGTCCACAGTCTCTTGGTTGTTTTCTTCCTCAACTGATTCACCTATGTTCTTGTGATAGCTAGGATGCATATGAAAATCTTGAATGGCTGTCAACAGATCTTCAGATTGCATATTAACCAAATACTCATCAATACCTAACAGGTATTGTATGATGTCCTGAGATCGATCACAACAATCCCATGAGGAGGATGGAGAGTTTCCTCTATAATTTTTGTAAAATACTTGGTGCATGTCTTTTAAGGAAAACAAACGTCGGGGTTCTAACCATTCATACCAGACCCTAGCCTTTCCTTCTAATGTTGCCATGAACATTTTCATTAGGCAGTCTTCATGCCATTCAACTTTAAATTTCCACACATGTATATGAAACTTGATGAGATGTAGCAAGGGGTCCTCAGCGTTTTCACCCTGAAAGATAGGCAGGTTTTTCAACCAGTCCACTTCAGGCATTTTGTGTGGAAATCCAAGGATATGCTCCCTGCTCATTGGGGCATATCTTCTCTGTATGCGTGGAAGCATGTTTGTAAATCAGAAAGAGGTCACTGTGTCTTTTCAACCAGTTCAGAGTCTTCTACCAGTGGAGTCATTTGGTCTTTGGATTATAGGGAATGTGGAGTCGCCAGGTGGATGAATTTAACTATTTGAAGCAGGTTGTTGTCCACCACCAGCAATGAGAAGCCAATCTAAAGGCAAAGTGGTCTCTTCCCTAGCGGAGTCGCCATTATGTTGGTGACAACAATGGGAAATAGACCAAATGTTAGCAGTTCTTGACTCTCAGATTCTCCCCAGCGGAGTCGCCATTATGTTGGTGACGACAATGGGAAAAAGACCAATATCAACAACTGTAAACTCTCAGATTCGCCCCTAGTATGGTCGCCATTATGTTGGGGTTCCCATGTTTTGGCCAGATTGGCAAGAACAAAAGATGAGACAACATCAGAACCACTTTTGGGCCCAAGGATCTAGCCCTCCTGGACCCGGAGAGGGATCTCTCCAAATAGAGCTAAGAATGATATATCTATGAATCTCAAAATGAGATGTTAGGCTAGTTATGAAGCACAAGGGGTTTTAAATGGTTTTGTTGAAGGGTTGCTGGGTTGGTCACGAGATCATGGACTGAGAAAGCAATGGGAGAAAAGGAACAAGGCAGCAGGACATTTCAGCAAAGAGGATAGGCCTAGACAGTGCCATCCATTGGGCTATGGAGTCATGAAAGGAAATTACTTGCATCCACTAGCCAAGGCTTTCAAAGGGCAAGTCATCTACACTAAAGGATCTTTTAGATTAGATGATGGGATGGGACATTGAGGAGGAAAGTGAAAGAAGGAAAGCAACCGAATTTCTGTCTATAGATCAGGTCAGAGGTCATTTAACTCTAGACCTGCTTGGACATACTCTAAGGCAGCTCTCAAAGAGACAAAGGGGCTGCTTATAGATCAGACCAGGGGTCATTTAACTCCAGGTCTACTTTAGCAACTCCAAGGGGGAAACAGAGATAAGATTAACGAAGGGATCTTAGAAAGGTAAGCTGGTCGTGCAAGGATCCTAGTGGACAGGGCTAACACTCATCCCCAGTGTTCCCAAACCTTCCAGCTTAAACCCAACAAGAACATCCAAGCACTGATCCAATCAACTCATACATCAGAGAGCAGGCAACAACATCCACTACACTGGTTAAATTGACTGAAATCAATTCTCAGATAACACATTTAGCAGAAAACATTGAAGGCAAGGAGAGCAGACATCATAGGGCACCTAACAAGGGTGAATCTTATACCATTATTCTGATGCAAGCCCAGAAGAACGATGAAACAACATGGAAATGCATTAAACGAAGTAAGAAGAACATCACCAATAGTAATAGACCAGGATCCTGTGAAATGTGCTTTGATTAATTGATGCAAAACCAGTCATGTACAATAAGCTCAATGGCTGTTACAGTCCAGACTTCTCCTCCCAGCCTATTACATACAACTACTATGCTACTCCCTCCCACGACTGTCCTAACAGTCAAATGAATCCCTCTAACAGCAAATGCCCAACAACTGAACAACAACCTTGTCAATTTGTTCTCAGGGATTACATATAGGAGAAGAGAGAAAATAGAGGTAGATGAACAATTAAATGAGATTCATTAAGACAGAATGGCGGAAGTATTCGCGCCCCTACTGCTTAATGGCTTTCTGCAACGCTGTATGTACTCTGTAATCTGTCTGGGGAGTCTCTGTCAGGCCGAGATCGACCTCGGATATTTCTTTGGGATCTTTTCTGGTGCTTGGAGCTTTGCGCTAGCCTTCTGAATAAATGAACTGGTGAAAGATCTGCACGGTTTCTCCATTCCTCCATCACTGCGGCTCAGACAGTCTTTAATGAAGCTCCTATATGTGTATTTAATTGCTTATGGGCTCGAGGAGGCATGGAGAACCCTGTAGGGACGGTGTACGTCTGGAGAGAACGGACTCTGTTGTTAGGTAGCGCAGTAATGACTTGCTGGTGCGCTCATCGGTCTTCAAACTGAACCTTAATCCTTTGAAAGCGGGGCTAAACATTGATTATGTCAATAGAAGGTGTTAACCCCTTTGGATCCTTTCTGCTGATCTGCTGGCGATGCTGAAAACACCTCACTGTGATGTCTGCACACTTTGAAATAAACCTGTTTAAAACCCGGGCAGTGGTGGCGGAGGAAATGCAGTGAAGGCGAAGGAATGGTGGCGGAATGGTGAAAACAGCGGAGATGCAAATGGAGGGGTGAAAACTTACGAACAATATGGTTGGTGGTAGAGTGCAGCGCAGACCGTTAGATCATGGTCTGGGAACAAAGATCAACGGTGGAGATTGGGCGACGGAATAACATATGCAACGGGAAAAAACATACAAAACACATGAAATATGACGGAGACAAATGCAAGAGTGGGACGCAGCGGAGGCGGAGAGCGATTAGACCTGAATCGTCAGATCTGGAAAGGATGGACGGCTAGGATTCAATCGGGTAATCGCAATCGGGGGGGACAGAAAAGACACACATTGAAACTTCCGATTGCGATTGGGCGGAAGAAGCGATGACCGTCAGATCATGTAGCAAACAGACGGACGAGATCAAATCGGGCGGAAGACAGAAAGACTTGCGATCGGAGGAAATGGGAAGTGCGATGGCCGTCGGATCAGCAGGGGAATGGACGGCCCAGATTGAATCGGGAGATCGCAATCGGGGGTTGGACGAAACGATTTGCGATTGCGATCGGAGAGGGGCTTGCGATTGAGCGCTGACCGTTAGATCCAAAGGCTAGATCAACGGCTCACGTTAAATCGGAGGGAGGGCGCGATCGGGAGCTACGGTGACCGTCGGATCTGCGGGAGGATGGACGGCCAGGATTAAGTCGGGAGATCACAATCGGAGCACAGAGAAGAAGGCGTGCGATTGAGTTTTGCGATTGCGATGGAGCGATTAGCGCAGGGCCGTTGGATCGGCGAGACAGATCAACGGTCAGGAGTGGATCGGAGGACTGTAATCGGGGCGGCACTGCTGAGACTTGTGATTGCGATCGGACAGGGGTTTGTGATTAGCGCTCCACCGTCGGATCAGAACAGCAGATCGACGGTGAATAACGAGTCGCAGGACTTTGTTTATTAAACCAATCGCATCGGCATTTTAGAGTTTTACAAAGGGATTTGCCTCCCGCCGATTCTTCCGATTGCGATTAGCGCTCGGGACTTAAGTGCTTGGTCCCAGCGCCGGGGCATGTGGGGGAAGTGGTTTGAAAGGGGCTTGCGGAAAGGGGCTAAGACCTATAATAAGGTCGGGAAGTGGGTTTTTAGCCCATTTAAATGGAATTTAAAGGCGAAGGAGGGGGACGATAGAGGAGTAAAGGGGGAAGATGGCCAACGAAGGGTAGAGGAATGATTTAAAGGGGATTTTGGGGGGAATTTGAAGGGTAAGAAGGGAAATAGAAGGGGAAGAAAAGGGGGATAAAATGGAGGTTAATTTGGGGATGAAATAAGAGGGAAAAAATGGGGCCTTTGGGCATTTCTTCATAACAGAGAGGCTTTAAAAGGGGAATCAGCAGAGGGGATTTCATCAAAGGATAAAAGACACATGGAGGCTTCAAGGAGACTGTGTTTTCAGAGGAAATGCATTCCTTGAAGACTCATCAAAGATTTAGCCCCCTATTTGCTTGTCAAAAATTTCATAGGGGGGCTAACAGATTGTAAAACTAATAAAATTGAATATTAAAATATATAATTAAATGTTATTGAACGAATGGGTAGACATTTATGTAAAAACTACATCGAATTTGAATGGTATTGAAAAGAATTTGTTATTTAAATTGAAATATTAGTTATATTAAAAATTGAAATATCATTTACATTAAAGTAAAACTCATCACAATCATTTTTATAAAAGAGAAAAGACATGAAATTTATATAATTATAAAAAATAAGTTAATTATGTATATAAAAAGAATAAAATTTATAAATAAATATATTTATATGGAGGTATAATTTTTTACTTATAATTAAATGCTTTTATATATTTTTTGTTAAATAATTTAATGGAAAATAAGATCTCAAAATAAACCAATGAAAATATAATTATTTATTTACAAAGAAAATGTGATTACATACTTAAGATTACTTGTAGAGAACTTATATGATGATACATGTATAAAAATACTAATTACTTTGATAAAACCATTGTTTCCACATTTAAAAAACACCATTGTAAGCAATAATTCAAGCTATGAGAATAGTATATTCAAGCTACAATCTATAGAGCACCCACCAATGAAGCATGACATGCATAGAAAGGGAGATATTAAAAACAATATGTAAAAAATGAACATGTTTGTTAACATAAACAAATAAGATAAGGAATTAGCATTAACCACTAGAAACTATCCCCAAGAAACCCAACTAACAAAAAAAAGACTTATGCAATTGTCACCAACAACAACCCAACCCTCAAAGTTGTAGTGGACTCAACAATGCCAACTAAAGGAACTACACTCACAACGAGAATGATATCAAAATAGGAGCATCTTCTAACAATACATGTGACAAGGCTCCAACAACAACTTCATACTCCCATGTAACACTCATTGGAAAAAGAACCTTGAAAAGAAAAGAAAATGCCAACAAACCGACCAACCAAAAAAAACCAACCACACCTTCCCACACAACAATGACTCACCTTCTCACACACCAATGCTCTGAAAACATCTTGAACAAGGAGGAAGATAACCCATTGCATTACACTCCATTCGATATAGACCTCGAGGACCTTGTTTTCATGTTTGAACCTCAGGAAGATGATGGTAACGACGGTGCATTTTTTCGTTGAGGTAATGTTTCCAGGTGCAGGAAGGAGGTCCCTTCATTGCTGGTTTCCAAAGGAGATATCCGAATGTACAGACGTAATTACTAAGGATAAAGACGAATGCAAAGCAAAGGCCACTGGAAAATAGGTATTAATGAAAGTTTCAAAAAAATTGAGTGTATTATGCGTGAATTTCCGTTGATTGAGTTGTGCGTTGAAGTGGGGAATGAACCCGAAAGACTTTTCGGGAACCACACTATGGTACGATCCACTTAATTTTGTTAATTTTGTTCCCGTGTTTTCTAGCGACTAGAGATTTGATTGGATCATCCACACGTCCCTAATTAATTGTTATTTAAAAGAATTGATCTTTCTAACATTTTCAGGAAATATCAAAAAAGCTTAATTGTTATTTAAAAGAATTGATCTTTCTCTTCCCCATAACTTTCAAACATTTTCAGAAAATATCAAAAAAGGCTCGAATTGTTAGAGAAAATATAAAAAAAGGCTTGACTAGAAAAATAAAAGAAGGCTTAAGTTGTTAACTTCCTCTTTAATTTCAAAAACTTATTTCGAAAAATATATCAGGAATATGGTTGTTCCAAAATCTGTATTTTAAAATAGTAAACCTTGGTTTCCGCATTAAATTTAGTTTTTGCCTCACCCAGTGAATTGTGATCATGTTTTCTAAAGCTTAGTTTCATAGAGAATTGTATTAGGTAATGGAATAATGTACCAATCTTCAATTCATTTTTACATTTTAAAAGGATAAATGCAATATACCATCGTTAGTCAACACAGACAAGAAAACGCGGAGTGAAATGTGGTGTTGTGTTGTGGGATTTTGTATTACGTTATCTATTTATAAAAGTGAGATTAATGGTTACGTATACAATTAATCTTAATGATTGGAAAAAACTGATTTATGATTTTTAACCTAATTGGAAAAAATAGTTAAATCAATACTTAATATAAATAATAATAATATTATGTGTGAATTTTTTTTATTGGTTATTCTTTCGAATTTAGATTGTAATAATTAAATTATTTATTTATTTATAAAATTAAGATTAATGTTTAAATATATGAGTATAGTACTTTGAAAAGCATGACCAAAATGCATATATTTTTTTTCAAGGAAAAAAAACCATATGATCATAGTATATGGTATGTATTTTGAGATAAATTTTTGACAAAAAAAATACATAATATGTGCTCGGAAATCACAATAATTTTATCAAGATTTCATAAAATTTAAACACATTATTGTATGTTTATCTTGTTTTTTATTGTTTAAGGGAAAGTGGAGTAATGTCTTTATTTATGGAAATTCTAATACAGTTGATCTTGTTTATGAAATGTCAAGTATAACTACGAAAGCATCCTCATATGTGATCATCAAAAGAGTTCCACGTGCATGACCTAATTGAGTGGTTATGTTGTAATTTCATAGACTTCGAATGTATTTAGATATTATTATTTATTTCCAAATATGTTTTTTAATTTTAATTAATTATACTCTGAAGTATAGAGAATCTAGCATAGCTAAAAAATGTAGACTTCCACTATTAATAGTATTATGAGAAAAGAAAAAGATTTCACTATAATGAAAATTTTGGGAGAAGTAAAATATTTCACTTGATATTATTCCATAGTAAATATATATAGATTTATAATCAATCATAATCTATCATTGGAATAAAAAATATGCATATTACATATACCATAAAGTATAAAATTATATGTCTCAACAGACAAGCCAAAATGGCATCACATCATCATAAACATATAATAACTTTTTAACCATATATTTCTTTGGCTTACAATGAAATGTTGTTCCATGTTCACTTTTTCTCATACTCTCGTATAAAAGTTACACAATAAAGAGTTTGGCAATAGGTTGAAGAGATCATCCCTTGAACCCATAACAAGCACAATGAGCGTGGTTTCTTACATGATTGAAATTGGTAACCAAAGTTGGTTTCCCTATAGAAGTTAAAAACAATGAGGTGACTCATGTATTCAATGCTCAAAGATTTAATGCATTGGCAATAGACATTTCATTGTAATTATTTTCCAATGTTTAATGGCTTAAGCATTATGTTCTACATTTGTTGAACCAACTAGATAAATATCCACAACAACCACTTTATTCATATTCTGCATCACATACTACTACACCTCAATCAACCATGCACTTAATTAATTTAGGAAAACACAATCATATTCACTACTATTAGTGAGGCTTTCCCAATTAAGATATTGAGAATGACATGAAGAAAAACAATGAGAGAAAATATAAATACATGCATGAGTCAAATTACATGCACTTACAATGAAATGTTGTTATTTTTATTAGATTAAAAAAAATCAATTACACACACACACACACATATATATATAATTGTTCTATCTTACTATCAATTACCATCTATTGTGACAATGATAATTGGCAATATGTTCTACACTCTTCCTTCAACTACTTAATAAATTTAACTATCAACCTTAAAATAACATTGTTCTTCCAAGGAATCCTGCTATAATTTTCTTATAAGATGAAGTTCATTGGCAAAGCTTGAACTACCACAAAATTGCTTCTTCTTTTTTTTAATGAGAACTTTGTTGAAAATTGTATTTCATTTCATTGATAAGAATTTTAATTATAAATTGTTTCATAATATTTATTTAATATGGACATTAGGATCGGTCGGCGATGGCTCCTAGGGTTTTTGCTTTGAGTTCCATCGACGTCGCCTTTTCTCTTTTGTTCTTGTTTGGCTCTGTTGTGATCAATACCTCGACTCCTTCGTTCCAGCAGGAGCTTTCCTTGGAAACCCGAAGTTGGTTTCTCGATGGTTTGTCTGAATCCCATGGCATCGCCCAGTCCTCGGCCCTCCTAGACGCTAACTTAACTGCTATGCACAGAGTTTTGCAGGTTGGTACCGCTCGGGATACCGTCTGTCATTCTGCTGCACGGTGGCTCGACTTTGCTACCAGGCTGCCTCTTCACTTGGTCGCCGACTTTGCGCCCTCTGCAGCTTTTCTTGTAGGTTTCTTCCCGATACTGCCCCCTTCTGTTGCGTCCGTAGGTAGAGCATCTACAACTCAAGTCAGGAGATGGTTCTGCAGCCATGCGTTTCCTTTGAAATAGCTCTTGCTTGCAACTATAACAGTCTGGATCCTCAACGAATCCAGTCAAACATCTTTCAAATATAGGTCTCTCTTCCAATGGGAAAAAACCTACTCCTATGAGTTTAGTCCTCTTTTACGGGACTACACCTCTCTATGGCCCTCGAACAGAAACTAAGGATCCCTTCCTCTTATTTTAGGCTCATTTTTGCTAGTAAGCAGCTTGTTAATAATCTACCTCTTACATTTTACAATATGGAAAGGAATACCACAGTGACTCTGTTATATCGACTGAGGGGAGGCGCAGCAGGGCAATCCTCTGCACCCAAGGGCTTTTCCTACAAGGATTTTGTCAAGGCTCCTACTTCTTCTCCTTCTGCCCTTGCCCCGGAGGCTCCCAAGCCTTTCCTGGTGGATAAAATGCAGGAAGTTCCTTCCGCAGAAATAGCCCACCTAGACTTGGCTAGGGTGCTCCAACTCTATGAAGAAAATGCCCTCATCTGCAGATTCAATGGTCTCTGGCTGCGGTCAGAAGATATTTACAGTTGAGTTCATGCCACTTGGACCAAACACTGCAAGATCATTTTATGCTCCAAGGGATTCTTCATTCTCATTCTAGTTGACAGTAAGGATTATCAGACTGCCCTCACAGGAGGTCCTTGGTTCTGGGGTAAGGCGGGGCTTTTCCTAACCCCTGGTTCCCAGACTTCGATCCCTCCACGGCAGTCATAACCAAACTCCCGATCTGGGTTCGGCTTCCCAACCTGCTTGCTCACCTTTGGCATTGTGCAATCTTCGAAGCTATTGGTAATACTCTGGGTCATTTCCTTGCCACAGATTCTTCAAGGGGCCTAAAGGGTCTCTACACCTATGGTAGAATATGTGCCGAAATTGATATCAGCAAAGGACTTTCGGACCAAATCATTCTCAAAGTTGGAGATTTCTATTGGCCTCAACCTCTTGACTATGAGAACACAGCTTTCCGTTGTCGGCACTGTCATTAGACCGGTCATCTTCAGAACTCATGTGCTCAGTTTCTAGCCAGTCAAAAATCTGGCAAGCATAGACCAAAAAATAAAAGTTGGAAACCTTTTGACCCCCCCCCCCCCCCACCCCTTGGAGGACCTTGATTCCAGTAGCTCAGAAGATGAAGGGAGTGATTCAGACAAAGAGATTGCTACTCAACAACAACCATCTCCCTCCAATGTCCCCAAGAGGCCCCCTATCTCCTCGGTTGTTCAGAAACGCCCACATGTGTCCAACTCTTCCAACTCGGACAAAGACACTCCTCCTAGAAGCCGTAGTGATGTGCAAGTGGTCTCCGTCTCCCCAGGCCCCGATGGCTGGGTCAAAGTAGTCAACAAGAAAGGGAAAAAATTTCACATTGTGCACTCAACCCCCTCTGGTTAGGGCCTTGCATCTTTTTCCTCCTGGTTGTTCTTTCTCCTCTTTTTCTGCCTTGTGTAGCTTGTTTTGCTAATCCTGCGAGCCCACGGTCCGCTTGCATGTAACCATTGTCTTTGCTGGCTGGTTTCCTTCTGTCATCAGTGGCTCTTCTCACCCTGTATAGCTCGGCTTTGTTTCGTCAATTCTGTCTAAATTGGTTCCTTGTGTTATGTCTAGGAAACATGGTTCTCCATTGTTTTGTTACCAGCATAACCCTCTGTAATTCTATGTACAATAGGTGCTTTTAATATAACTTCTAATTTACACAAAAAAAAAAATATGGACATTAGGCTTGTCCATGAAGTATATGATTGCAATTTATAAATTAAAAGAAAAAAAATAAAAAATACACTAAACAACCTAAATTTATTATAACATTTATTATTATAATATTTATTATTTCAAACCAAAGTATACTTCTTTCAATTTAGCCTTCCTAAAGGGACAAGCCTTATTTCCCAAGCTATCCAGCAATAAATAGTACTTGCTTTAATCTTATGGTGGACATTATATGCTCAAACGCATTTATTGCCAAATAACCTGAGAAATAAAGCTTATCTCCTGAGAGCCTCTCTTTGCATCTTCCAATGCAATTAGTATTTTATATTCCTTTTAAACAGATTTGGCCAAATGAGAGGCAGCAATTTTTTTGGACGAGGGTCCACTTGTATAACGGTATCTCCCACAGCGTGTGTAGTTGAACGAAATAAATAATAGATACAAAGCTTAATTTATATAACCACAAATTTGAGGATGGGTTCCACCAAAATAACGGTCTCTCGAGAGTGTGGAGATTAACCATAAAACCCACCCGATTCACTTTTTTTTTTTCTCACACAAAAGGTATCTTACTTATTTAAGAGACTTTGTAAGTTGTTCATTAGGGAGTGTGTTAGGAATCTGTAATCAGCAAGATTGGCAAAGTCCAATCACAGAAACAACATTATTTCAACCACTTTGGGATTCTAGGATCTAGCCCTCCTGAATCCGGAGAGGGATCTCTCCAATAAGTGCAAAGATTGGATTTGTCTTTGAAGTTCTAGGTAATGATATTAGGCTAGTTATGAAGGCCGAGGGTTTTGTTTTGTTTTGGATGGTTGAGCGTGAAAATGGCTTGAGTGGAAAGTTCTAAATGCAAAGAGTTTCAAAGGTGTGAAGTTGCAAGAAAATAGAACAAACTTTGGCCAAAAAGATAGATAATTGTAGGTTTTAGTCCATTGGGCTATGGAGTCATAATAGGGTTTAATTGAAACAACAAGGGGCAAGAGTGGTCCATGGGGCAATTCATCTATGTCTAAGGATCTCTTTAGAGTTTGATTTATGGAATGAAATGAGACAAAAAGAAGGGGAATTAAACAGATGAAGAACAAAGAGCAGCCCAGGATCTAGTAAGTACTTTGAAACTAGCCAGCCTTTAACAAACACTTAAGAAAGACATAAAAGACATCCAGGATATGGTAAGTACTTTGAAACTAGCCAACCTTTGATATACTTTCAATAAAAAACATATAAAAACAGAGGGAAACTTGAAGGCAGTTGTTAGAGTAGAAACTAGAGGGTCGGGCTCACCACAAATCCTCTCCTAGCTCTTCTTTACTTGGTTACTTTCAAGACAAACACTAAGACAACACAGAATGGCCTAAGATCTGGTAAGTAATTTGAAACTAGCCAGCTTTTGACACATTCCAAGGGAAACTTTCAGACAATCTTTTGGGATAAAACTAGGACCAGGGCACACCATATCTTCCTTAGTTCATCTCTAATTAACATGACATGAAAATAACTTTCAAGAATAACAATTAGATAAGGCAATAGGATGAGGGAATGCCAGCATTTCTATGCTTAAACTGAATTAAATCATTCCTAAATAACACAAATTTGAAGGAAAACATGTAGATAAAGATTTTTAGTCAAAGAAGGGTACTGGTATACAGTAGGTCCTAACTTTATGCATGTTGTTCTTTATAAGAGAAGATGAACACAGTGAAAATAGAAATAAAATAACAATTCACAATAAGAAATAACATCACCGTTGACATAGACCAAGATCCCATAAACTAGCTTGTATTGATGCTTCAAACTGGTTACAGCTTTAAGTCCGATGCTTTAGGTTAGAAATCATCTACACTTCCCAGACTAACTTATCTATCACAAGAAGAGCTCCAAGAGCCAATGAATCACTATTTACAATCAGAAGTCTCAAGCTCAATTACATTTCAAAGTTCGGCAACCAACCCCTCTCTCATCTTCTCCAATAGTATTTATAGAAGAATGAAGAGGTGAGATTTGATAAAAGATCTCCTAAGATAATTAATACGGATTAATGACTTCTCGGCCTGTGTGGGGCTCAATGGAGAAGTTTACAGATGTTTTATGTCTGTATTAATTGTTTTACACCTAAGATTAAACTCGATGGGATATTTGTTGACTTTTGAGGCTCTCTGTTATGTTAAAGTAACTCTGCTGATATTTCGTCATTAAGTTTACTTGCAGAATTAACTCTCTGGTTGCGTTGTGGCAAATATCTGATCTTGATCAATAACTTCAGCCTCTGTTTGAATGTTGTGAGGCACAGGTGGCACTGTGGTAGCTGGGAGGAATCAATTCGCCTTAGATGTGGTGGTGGAGGCCTTCTGTCTGATAAAACACTTTGATTTCCTATTAACTGTGTCTTAATTGGGAGGATTAGGCTTTTGATAATCAATTTTAGCCGAAATCCTCATAAATTTGTCTTCAATCTTCCATTCTGGTGCGTTCTGTCTTCGACACTGATACTCTTTGATTTGTGATTGATTCATTTTGTTTTGTTGGTGTGCAGTGCTGCGCAGGGATCGTGAGGCATCAGTGCCTTTGGAGTATTGACGAGGCGCGGAAATTTGAACCCATGGATGGCTTCTTTTTAAAGAATCGAAGGCGCGAGAATTAAACCCTAGCCTTCGGCCTTTCTTTCAGTATATAATGGAAAAACCATATAATCACCCTTATAAAATAATATATCCGGACTTCAAAACTTTTGATAAAACCAAGCTGTACAACCATTTCGGGCCACAAAGGGATTTGTTGACGTCAAGGTGTTTGTGACTCGAAATTTTTATGAATTCCGCCCTATAAAGCTCCCTAGGTCCGTTTTGGGGCCTGCTGATGTTAGCCCAAGTGTGACCCGAAATTTTTATGAATTCTGCCCTATAAAGCTCCCCGGGTCCGGATTTCACGACTATGCGATCAATCAAACGAGACCCACTCCAATCGGTTGCTGCCGCATGTGTGCTAACAAGTATGCTAACTAGGCGTTAGGACCGCTGACTGTTGTCGTGGCCGTGGGGACCAGGGCGACTGATTGTGGGTCATCGATCTGCAGATCAGATCGACGACAGAGATGTTTTGATAAATGTGTCGTACCTTAGTTCATCCTTCGAGCTCCTTTTGAGTGCAATCACTGTCTGATAAGCCGACCTCAGATCGGACAGCGCACGTCAATATCGCGTTGGGCCCATAGTCGACCTTTTTGTATAGTCAATTGCTCTGGTTTTGTATAGTGATTGACCATAGTTTAAATCGGGGTTAACACCCTGCTTCTTATTCGCTTCGGTCCATCAAACTCCGGGTTCAAACCTCGGACTCTTTAACATGACGGAAAATCATTCAAACACCTACACAATACAAAACTTATATTATAAAATCCTGCGTTATTTGGTTTGCTGCTTCAGAGGGTGTGGGGAGGGGCATGGCCGTTGGATTGCACGATTGGGCCATCGCAATCGGAGGTGGGGGGAAAACATTAAAAATGCTCCCGAACTCCGATGCGATAAGCACCCGATGGGTCTAGCGCCTGGTTCTAGCACGAGGGCATATAATGGGGAAGTGGTTTTAGGACTTAGCCCATAGGGGCTTAAGTTTGCAACATAAAACAATATTTTTTATGAAATTTTCAATGTTTTCCAAGGGTTTTGAGGGTTTGGACAGGGTTCAAAAGGAGTTTTAAACTCTGTAAAGGGGATTTTATGAAAGGGAATAAGGGAAAATAAAAATAGAAGAAGTTTATAGGAATGAAAGGGGAGCGAAATGAAGGTTAGTTTTTCAAGTGAGGAAAGGGAAGAAAGGTGGTTTTTGCAGCAGTCTTTTCTCATGAAATCAGCAGAATTTCAGAGTGTAAAATGGGCACAGTAGTGAAGGTTTTGGACAGATGCATGAGGCCTTCAAGTGTCTTCAAGAGGTAACATTTTTTAGCAATAAAACTTGTTTCTAGAAGGCTCCAAAAAATTATTTAGCCAACATTTGATATAACAAATTTTATAGCTGGCTAACAGAGTGCAAATGTAAAGTTAGCTTAGGATTTTATTTGGGCAAACCGTCCAAAGATTGAATTTAGTTTATAGTGATGAAAATTATTAAAAAGTTAGCTTAGGACTTTATTTGGGCAAACCGTCCAAAGATTGAATGTGAAGTTAGGTTAAGACTTTATTTTGGCAAACCCTCCAAAGATTGAATTTAAATTTATATTGATGCAAATTATTAAAATATATAGTGATTAAAATATTTTTTAAATAATTAGATTAGATTTCTTTTTAACTATAGATTTATTAAGTTTTGAGAGGGATCAATTCTCTTGAGGTGTAAATCTCTTTTCTAAGTGTTAAAATTGAGGAAAGGTTTGCACTTTGAGAGATTTGATCTTTTCATCTCTTGATAGATCCAAGTTTAATAGGGATCTATGATGTTTATATTGTCATCTATCTCTCCTTCTTTGTCTATTTATCTCATCCCCAAAACACACACACGCTCTCCCTCTCTCCATATATATATTCCTCTCCCTCCCACCTTCACTTTGACTCTCTATTCCTCTCTCTCTACCACCTCCATCTATATCTATATCTCTTTTTGTCTCTCCTTCATCTCTCTATCTCACTACCCAAACAATCTCTCTCTCTCTCTCTCTCTCTCTCTCTCTCTATATATATATATATATATATATATATCACTCTCTCTCCATATTTATCTATCTCTCTCTTTGCCCCTCTTCCTCTCCCTCTCTTTCTCTACCTCTCTTTCCATCTCTCCCTTTTCAACCTCTCTCTCTCTCTCTCTCTCTCTCTCTATATATATATATATATATATATATATATATATATATATATATATATCACTCTCTCTCCATATTTATCTATCTCTCTCTTTTCCCCTCTTCCTCTCCCTCTCTTTCTCTACCTCTCTTTCCATCTCTCCCTTTTCAACCCCTCTCTCTCTCTCCACCTTTCTCTCTTTATGTTTGTCTTCTTCCCCCCTTCCCTCTCTCCATCTAACTCCATCTATCTCTCTATCCCTCTTTGCTTCTCTCCCTCATGTCTGCTCTATTTTACTTCATCTCTCACCCTTTCTTTCCCAATTGCTGATGATGCTGCTGCATTTCCTTGGTCAACTAATTTGTCTTTCTTTGATGCTGAAAACCCTTTTGGCAAGTATATTTTCCAAGCTCTGCACTTTTTCCATATTTATCTTAGTCGTGGGTGAATGTGTTAGATTGTGATACTCCAATCTGAATCCAGTAATTTGATTATAATATGGTCCTTCTATGAAAATATTTTTTACCAACCACAGTAGCTGGAAATTTTTCTGCAGAAAGTTGACCATTGTTTCCCCTTTAAGCACCTGAGTTTTTTCATGCCTATTATCAACTTTACTTTTTTCCATAACTAGAAAATTCTCATAAGAATCCCATGGAAAAATATTTCCTTCATCTCCCCAACACGATGGCAAACCTATTCTTGTTAATTTGTCAAATAACTTATCAAACTGACTTACTGCCTCTTTAATTTCCATCAGTTTCTTTTCTGTAGCTTTTCTGTGATCATTTCTAACAATCATCTTATTGATCTCCACTCCATATACGGTCATGTCTTTAATGTAATTCTCTTCTAATTACTGATCTATTTTAGAATTAATAAAATCAATGAACCTTCTAGCCAAGATAGCTCTGTTAATTGCCTTCTGTTTATCTGTCATGACTGGTTCTTCACATTCCCTAATAAGACTTTTTTCCTCTGCAACTATCTTCAAACAACTCAAAATTGATTTCGTTTCTGAAATGATATCATTCCAGATGATACCTTTGGCTTGTATCAGTGAAATGTTCCCTTTCAATCTTTCTTTGAGATTTTTAATCTCAGCATTAGCATTCTAAATATCCATTTTGTACTTGTCAGCTTCATTCTCTATGACATGAATAAGCTTTGTTGCAGTCTCCAAATCTGCTAAAGCCTTTTTCCGATGTCTTTCAGCCATCTGCAAATCAGTATTCAATTGAATAATCTGTGCTTGTGGATCTTCGTTACCTATAGGAAAAACAACAGTACAACTATGGTTATCAATATGCTTTTGCAGTGATATTGCAGTTTGCTTTATTTTGGAAATTGCTTCATCTTTTTGCATTAGTTGTTGTAAAATATTTTCCTTTTCCTTCTCCACCTCTACAACTTTAGTAGCCATAGAGAGTTCTCCTATAGGCAATTTTAGCTTTTTCCTCAATGTAGATATTTCTACTTCAACACTCTGCATAAATTTCTGTACAACAGTCTTGTCACTGGGGTCCACTCCAATCTTTACAATGATTTTCTTTAGCTCATCATTCTGAATTGTTAAAGCTCTTGCATTAGCTTTCTCTAACTTCAATTGCTAAAGTACCTTTCCCAACATATTTTCTTCCTTCATTGCCATTGCATTGGTCTTGGTTAGGTCATTCACAATCAACTGACCAGTTTGCATATGCAAATTCATCTTATCCATCAGGGGATTCTTCTTCACATATACAGTATTGAAATTTTAGAAGAACCTATTGACATGTCTGTGGGATGAGACAGGGAAATTTTGAATTGATCTTTTTCAATATCCATGATAATCAAAAGTCTTGTTTGATCTGGAGCAACTTGATATTCAAATTGGGCATCCATGTTGGCCTTCATATTTTGATTCATTTCTTCAATTTGTGTAAATATCTGTTTAATCAGAGGTACTTGTTCATGAGAGATTTCATGACTCCTAGGTGAAGCAGGAACATTTTGTTCTTCTCCCAGATGTAAAGAAAAACTAGGTGGGTTAAATGCAAATTCTTTAGTAAACTTTATCCTCTTCTCAGCTCCCTGCTCCTCATCATCTAAGTCAATCACTGTTTCTTTTCTTCTTTTGTTTTATTTTCTGATATGATAGGGGTCTGCATGTTTGAACCTGCTAAACTTATCACACCTTTACTTGCTATCTTCTCCAAATCTGGCATGCTTTCATGAATGAAAGCTTAATACCCATTCTCAATTCTTCTATTTGAAATTACAGTGTGCGGGTCATAAGCCCAACTTTCCCCTAACAACATATGCATCTCATCTAACATTTTAGTAACCTCCCCAAATGGCTGTCTCATATTGACTTTGAAAGGGCTTATAGTCATGGGTAATTTGTACATATGCCCCCTTTTCATGGGCACAAAGTGAACCTGATCAACATTTAGGCTTTGTCGAATAAATTCCAAGGCAAATAGCCTCATAGGTACAAATGTTGGAAGTCTATAAGGCTCAACACTTACTCCATATAGCCTAATTTCAGAGTAATCTTAAAAAACAAACCAATCTCCAAATTTGCAAGTTACTCCTAGATGTAAATATTCCTGAGCTTTAGGTAAAAAACAAGGAGGAGGAACTCCATTCAAGATTTTGTATGCAACTGACATGAAATAATCGGTGAAATCAAACAATCCAGCTTCATTTTGCTCTCCTCTTACTACATCTGTCCAGAACACTATTGATTTCCTTTTCTTGTTTATATCCATAATATTCATACCTAAATGCATGAACTCTTCCACATTTTGATATAAGAACAAGTAGACAATTAATGAAGGAAATTTAAAAGAACCTGTTAATGAAAGGCTCATTAGCTATGAATTAACTGCTTCCTGCCAATATGATGGAATATCCAGCATTGTTCCTTGCTTCATCATCATGGAAAACATCCCCAAGACTGATTTATCCATTGTACTATCATCATCTTTGCCCAGAATTTTCGCAATGCTACTTAATACTGGTCGAATTTCTGCATCAAAAATCTCCAAAGGAAAATTCTTTGCTGTCCGGTTGAAATTGCTTCATGTTTGGCTTCAAAAAGTATATGAACTGATTAAACTCTTGACCTGCAAGATTATCATAATAGGTTACCAGGGAATCGTCTGAGAACTGAACTGATGACTCTGACTCAGGATAACAAAGGGCTTGCTGAATTAGTTAGGTATACACTTGCAAAAAAAATTCTCCCTGATAGTTCATAACAAAGCATTTCCCAGGGTACATGACTAACACCAACCAATAGATAAATTCAGGAAAAAGGTGGGTTTTTGGGATACATGCAGAAAGTACTCCAGACTTGACCACGACTGTAAAAATAGGGGAGGTTTTTTCATTCGGGATGACTTGCTGATAGAATGGAAGATGAATTATAGAACAAAGAGTATCCTTAATATCTCCCTCAATGTCCATGAGAGGGATATGACTAGTCGAATCGACAAAGACGAACGCTTAGCCATGAGTGAAAATTACCACAAAGAACAATTCACAGGGTGGTCAATTTTACTAAGGTGATAGGAAATTGAAATAGGACACAATGCAAACTTAATCAGAAAAGATTTGAAAAACAATGCTAATTTGTTTAAACAGGTGGCGCGGCATCAAAATTTAATGCTGACATGATGCACCAACAAGTCATTGATCTGACATGGAAGACAGTTGTGAACAACTCAGCGCCCTACGTCACTGCAAGGGCTCTCAAGGTACGGGGGAAACTTTTGGCTAGTCCCCCCAAAATTAATCTCCACCGTTCATCTCTGTTGTCCTCGCGGTCAATTGAGTCAACTGTGGAGGCACTCATTTTATTATCTTGTGCGCTGATTATGCCCGCAAGTTGGGCCTTTTGTTGAAAATTCAAACCATCAACGCTTTCCGCCCAACAAGTTGATCAATGTTTAAACATAAATGCGAAACCTACTTTCATAAAGTTTAAAGTGTTTAAAATTTTAACTTCAATACATCAACAAAAAATGTTTTTTATGCTAAAGTATAAGAATTTTAATACTTTAACATATTTTCAACAATTTAATTTTTTTTTATACTTTCACGAATTGAAAATAAAAGGATATGTGAATGATCCACAACAGCGATTTTGGACGATGGTTCACCATAGTTGACCATGGTTGACATGATTGACCATGACTAAAAATGGTTGACCATGACTTTCCATGGTTGGTTTTCATATTGAGTCAATCTTTGTCCCAATGCAACGTTGGACCATGGTTAACCACGATCAACCATGGTTGATGATAACTAACCATGGTTGACCATAGTTGATTTTCACGTTGAGAAAATATTTTTCGAATTTGACATTGGACCATTGTTGACCATGATTGTAAACTCAAATGATTTATATTAAACCCTAAGAATAATATTATAAACCATATGAATAATAGTAAACCCTTAGATTAATAAACCTAAGGGACTGATATTATAAACCAAAATGAATAATAAACCTAATGGACTAATATTAAAAACCCAAAGTATTATAAAACCAAGGGAATAATATTAAACACAATAAAATAATATTATAAACCCAAAGTTTATAAACCTTAAGATAAATATTATAAATTCTTAAATAAACATGGCTCACCATGGTTTACCATGGTTGATTTTCATATTAACACAATATTTGTCATAATGCAAAGTTATAGCATGGTTCACCATGATTGAATTGCATATCGAGATAATATTTATCACAATGTGGCATTGGACCGTCCACGGTTGATCTCCATACTCAGACAAACTTTTTCACAATACAACATTGGACCATGAAAAAATCTTTTCCGAAATGTGACCATGATTATTCACCATGGTTGAGCATGATTGACCATCGTTGACCATGATTGATTTTCATATTGACACAATCTTTCTCACTATACGACGTTGGACCATGGTTGGCCATGGTTGAATTTTATATTGAGAGACAATGTGACATTTGACCATGGTTGACCATGGTCCAATCTTTCATATCAAGAAAATAAATATTAATCTCGTTATAATTATTATATCATTTATTTAAAAAAAATTATATCATCATTAAAATTTAATAAAATTTTATTCATATTTTTCCACTATTTAATTTGATGATTAAAAGTAAATATTTTTTCAAAAAATTATAAATTCAAATTTAAGAGAATAGAGTATATTCTCGCAGGGTACTATTTGAGATGATGGATGGTACATGGATAGTGGTGCGACAAAGCATATGACAGGGTCATAGGAGGTTTTTGAGACTCTAGTTGAATGGAACTCGAAGTTGCACATGGGATTGGGCAACAAGAGTTAGTTGGATATTTGAGGATCGGGGGCGGTGACATTTAGGATGGAGACATGACATATGATGCACATCCAAAATGTACTATTTGTACCAAGAATCAGATATAGTGTGATCTTCGTCTCAATGGTTGAGAGGAAAGGGTTTTAGGTCTTGTTCTAGGATGGGAAGGTAAGATTGAGGCCTAGAGGGTCTAAGTCCAATGGGATTATGCTTGGAGTCAAGGAGCACGGTCTCTACAGGTTGACGGGAAAGCCTGAGGATCATGGGAAGAAGCAGGGGCAAGTACAAGTTCTAGAGGAAAAACAACAACAACAACGAAACTGTCAAGGTGAAGAAATAAGAGGAAGATGATGCAACCCTTGCATCCAAGGAACGTAGGAAGAAAGGGAAGAAAAGAGGGACCTACCCAAGGTCTTGTGCTTTAATTGTGGTGAACTTGGACACTTCGCCAACACTTGTCCTAAGGAGAAGGACAAAGCAACTTCTTATTCCAAGGTTGCAACTAAAAAGGACGATGGGAGTGATGATGGCATAGCCACGAGTGCTCATGAGCCACGAAATTGGCGTGACATTGTAGATAAATATAGATAGAAAGGCAATATCCCTGATTAATCCCAATTCTTGCATCACATAAAAGCTACGGGAGCCTTAAGATAGTAGTCGGGCAAGTAGAGACGTGGTTGCAGAAGATCATAGTGAAGAAGAGGGCAGTGTTGAAGTGTTGCAAAGAGAGCAGTGTAGTGAACAGGTAGCAACAGTGTAGAGGTAGCAACACAAAAGCTGATGGGACTTCAGCAGCACAAAGAGGCAGTTCTTACATAGTTAAGAGCTGTAGCAGCGCAGTAGCTTCAGAAAGATAGCACAAAGAAACATCCAAGGGAGCTTTAGTGATGATATGCAGCCTGACTTGTTTGCCAACGATTGCGAAGGGGTATTTCAGTTTCTTACTTCTTAGCAACTGAGTTGCAGTGCAACAGTTAGTAGTGGCAGTGCTATGGGCAACATGATGCAACAATTTGAGAGGGAGTTGCAGTATAGATGTGGCAGTGTCTATGGCAGTGACATGGGCAGTAGTACAAAAAGCAACAACGCAGTGGATGGAGGGCAATAGGCCAAGCATGAGCAATGCAGAGACCAATGCCAAGATCTTGCGATACATGGTGTGGATGTATTGCTAGAGCACACTCTGTGCTAAGAGGGAGTGTTGAGATTTTGAGTATTGGGGTAGCATCGAGTGTGCTCTAGCCGTGAAATTTTGTGGAGAGGCTAAGACATTTTTTCAAAAAATATTTTATTTTATAACATTAAAAAATTCATACATTGTTGGAACACCTAATCCTACATGGGTAGGTGTGGAATATGAAAAGTCACAATGGAGTCCAAGTGACCTTGGAATGTGAAACCAAGAGTCACACCATTGTATTATAAATGTAGATCATGTATAATGGAGAAAATAAGAAAGCCTACACGCTTATCTTTCATTGTGTTGAGTCTCTTGTGTGTGTGTGTTATTCTTCCTCATACACCATGTGTGTGCTTCAACATGGTGTTTAACATGGTATCAGAGTGGGCGATTGCTGGCCCTGGTCCAAATTGAGTGAGCCATTTGTGTTTATGGCCTGTGCATATCTGCAAAATTTTTGACATTTTTGCAGCATTTAGAGACTTTCTGCAGTAGTGTTTTTGCCGCCATTCAGAAGTGTTTTGAATAGAAGCAACATTCAAACTCCGTGGAAGCATTCAGAAATTGACTTTGAAGAAGAGCAGCAGTGGTGTTGAAGAAGCGCATCTGAAGGTTTTCTAAATTCTGATTTTTCTCTGCAATTTCTGCTTATTAAATTTCTGCATTGAAGAGCTGCTGGAAAATACTGTTTAAAGAGGGTTTCTGAAAGAAAAATTTCTGAGTTTTTCATTGAAAAATCTCTGCAAATTTCTGGGTTTTACTGCTAAAATCTTCTGGAAAATTCTACATTTTGGGTCTCTGCTGCTGGAAAAATCATTTTTGCAAGTCTACAAGTTCCTGCAAATTATTCTGCTGTGTATCTAGAAAAATTCTGCTATATATTTGGAAGAAAAAATCTGTTGTTTTGAAGACTAAAATTTTGCAGTTGCCTTCATTTCTGCACTTTCTACTGTTATATGGCCCTCTGCAATTTTTTGAAGAAAAGTTCTGGGTTTTTGAAGTAAAGATTTCTGAGTTTTCGCTGCAATTACTGAAATTTTTGTTGCTGTTTTAAAGTCTCTTACTCCTCTCTGCTCTAATTTTAAAAAAAAAAAAAATCTCTGCAATTCCAGACCTTTCGGCCCCCCTCCTCCTGCATTTTTTGGCATAGCCAATGCTCCAACCCTCGGCTCTCCCCTTTCAAACTAGCGCCAACAATCGTTACCCAAGCTACATAGTTGTTTCCCTCTCCCCTAAACTCCTCCACACCCTACACGCCTCACGGCCTGCACCTCACCAAACTCCACGCCCTACGCGCCATACCTTATCACTCCATAACTCTGCGTATACAATACACCTCTCCCCACAAGCTACTGCGTTACCCCCTTGCTTGGCCGCTCTCCCTTATACGCACTGGCCCCTCAACTCTCGAACCCATACACCTACGCAACAGCTCCTACCCCTTGCCATCGTTTCCTCCCCCATCCCTACGCCCTTATCGCTCCAATGCTCCCATTTCGACTCTACAATACCCAAGCTATCTGCTACCTCAAACTACTCTTCCCCGTGGCCTACAGCACTTCCCAACTGCTAACGATCCCTCACACTACGCCCTCCCCATCCGCTCGGCCTCACTCTGCAACCAAACAACGGCAGACCCTTTCCATCTCCCACTCAACACACACACCCCGCCCCTCTCTCCATTGCAATACCGCCTTCTCATATCATTAACACCGCCCTTCATTTTAAAATACCGCCCTCCCATTTTGTTTAAAATCGATTTTTATAATATTTGCCTCCCACTTCATATAATAACTTTCCCTCCCTTTTAATAATATCCCCTCCCTCCATTAATAAAAATCTCCCTCCTCCATTTTTTTAAATTTCCCATAATTTCTCAATTTTTTTTAATTTAATTATTTTAAATTAAAAAAAAAAAAAAAACAGCAGAGAGAGAGGAAGAGAGGAAGAGCAAAGAGAAAAGTTGAACAGCAGAAAAAGAGAAAATTGACATATGGAGCACATGGACCATACATAAAGAAATTTGCAGATTTACATTTTATGATTTGTGGCATTGATTTGAAGGGTGATTTTTTTGAAGAAATTGACATTTGAAGACAAGTTTGGCATCATTGAAAACAACTCTTTGAAGGAAAATTCAGCTGCCTTAAAGGCCTCTTGCATAGTGTTTTCAGCTGCACATATTTTGCAGAGATATTGACATTGTATTGATATTGCTTCTTCATTCATAATCAGTATTTGAGTTGTTGGATTGTTGATTGCCCTCCATCATTTGAGGAGCACACCTTGTACTTTGGAAATTCTTTGGAGTCATTTGTATTTGTTGTTGAATCACATTGTAAACGGGTGCATTTTCGGTTGAAGCCGACACCCTTTCATTTTTTGAGCCTAAGTTGTTGAAATGGCTAAAATCAATGAGGTATTAGTGTTGTTGAATAACCTCATTCATTCAAATGTTGATGACATGATAAAAATGAGCAAGAATGCTCTTTGTAATATTAAAAGTTGTTTGCTAGATGCACGAGAAAAGATTGAGTTTTTACAGTTGGAATCTCAGCTTCAGCGAGATGAACTTCAGCAAAAGAGTCACCATTCTGAACCTGTTTCTGTTCAGAAGATTGAGAAGGACTCCCATCAGCAGCAAGTCAGCAAAGTTTCAGATGATTCACATTCAATTCCTTGTACTAGAGCAGATGTACATGCAGATGCAGTAGTTCAACCTGCACTTCTCAAGCCCATCATCAGACCTTGGGAAGAGCTTGTCCACAACAAGCACCGAACTGATCTTGGATATGACAAGGATGTGACCTTTCATATTCCAGACTACACAAAGCCCATCATATTTCAGAGTGTCGGATTCATGTATGACAGTTCACCTGCAGCTGTTCCAAATCCTGTTCCACAACAACATCAGATTGTAAAATGCCAACATTGTGATCGAGTTGGCCATATGAAAGATCATTGTTTTGATCTTCATCCATGCAAGCACTGTGGTCGGCACACCCATTCTTCAGACAGATGCTTCAGACACAAGCCTCCTGCAAGAACCAAGATTCCTCTTGGATGGATCGCTTCTTGGCAATGGGCATCAGCAGCCAAGAAGATGTTTAAGTCGCATGTCAGAACATGTTCACGGATATTGAGCAAACTTGCAGTTGATTTTTCGCCATCATCTCACCTTGTCCCTGACAGGGGGGAAAATGGTGGTCATGTACAAGCTTTGACGTCAGATCAAGCGAGCCTGAGCCACAATCTCTCATTCCATGTTCAGAGTTGTAGCCAGCAGTTCAAGCGAGCCTGAGCCACAATTCGTCATTCCGGATTCAGAGATGTAGCCAGAGACACGGATGCCCATGAGCATACCTTCGGTTGGTGGATAACCTAAAACCATCATCTTTGGTTGGTGGATAACCTAAAACCATCATTTTTGGTTGGTGGATAACCTAAAACCATCATATTTGGTTGGTGGATAACCTAAAACCATCATTTTCGGTTGGTGGATAACCTAAAACCATCATCTTTGGTTGGTGGACAACCTAAAACCACCACAGGTAGTAGACCTCCCTTCTTTTAGGTCGAAGGTCTACCTTTTTTATGAGGGACAATTCCTCTAGCAGAAGCTTTCAACTTCTTGCCAGTTTTGGAAGTTTTCCGGGAACTGCAACAAGTTTTGCGTCCCAGTGTTTGTGGTCATCCTAAAACCACCTCTTTTTTCCAACATTTCAGAGAGTTGATTCAGCCAAGTGCTGCCATGTATACTTTGTAGATTTGTATTACAACTCTTTTCTTGGACTCACACATACCCCTTCGGATTAAGGGGGGATGTTGGAACACCTAATCCTACATGGGTAGGTGTGGAATATGAAAAGTCACAATGGAGTCCAAGTGACCTTGGAATGTGAAACCAAGAGTCACACCATTGTATTATAAATGTAGATCATGTATAATGGAGAAAATAAGAAAGCCTACACGCTTATCTTTCATTGTGTTGAGTTTCTTGTGTGTGTGTGTTATTCTTCCTCATACACCATGTGTGTGCTTCAACATGGTGTTTAACATACATCCTCATCATAACTTTAAAATTAAATTATTATTATTATTATTATTATAACAATATCCATATATTTTGAAATTTTGAGTTATATAATGTGATAAATAAAATTGTGATCAACTTATCGACTATTTTTAAAAGTAACGTATCATCACGACTTTGCTTCTTTAATAACATTAAAATAAATAAAAAACTTTCTTATTTAACATAAAGAACAACACATTTATAATAAAATCGTTATCAAAGTATCTAATTTCATTTGAATAAAATTTATTTTCGTCTTGAATTCACATTTCACTCTAACCATTGAAATTTAAAACAAATACTTTTGAAATGAATACCTTAGATTTTAAAGATCAACTTTACTTTACGTTTGAGTGCCCCATTACCCATTATACCAACCCCACTTTAGCATCACCATTCCAACATTGCAATCAAAGGTGTAAAGGTCATTGCTATTGTGAAACCATATAAAGCAACTTCCATCTTCTTAATTTCCATGTGTGAAAATATATCTCAATGGGGATTTCCGTGTACCATTAAAAAGTTTTAGTTCTTTGAATATCAATAGATACACATATTTAGATAATATGTACTTTTTATTTTTAAAAAGAAAAAAAAAATTAAATATTTAAATTAAGATATCATTTTTATAAATAAATTATAACTTTTAATAAATATATTTATATGTGATATAAAAATAAAAATATTTTAATTTTAATAAAATTAAACAATATTAATAATATATTTATAATCTAAATACATTAATTTCATCAATTAAAAAAGCAATTAAAATAATCTTGAAAACCTTCATTTTATCTAGTATAAAGTATTATCAAATCCAATTTATACTCAAATCCAATTGATGCTTCATTGTACCACATATTGATGCTTCATTGTACCACATACACTTCAAATTTCCATTTGGTTAAATTACATGATAGCCACATCATGATCAATGTATGTTGTATCTCTTTTAAATTAACGAAACTTGTCTTAAAACATACAAAAATGAAACCATTTGTTGAGATTCAACAAGATGATAATCCTAGTGAAAATTAAGCACTTATACTAGGTGGGGCCCACAGGCTATTTTTAGGTGTATGTATATTTTTAGAATGTTGAGAAAATTATATTTATAGATGAGTTTCTATTTTTAGATGCATGGGCTAAGTCTATTTATAGATTGCATGTATAAAAATAGAATGCATGTCGATTATTATTATCTCTTAATAACAATTAGACAATAAATAATAATATATTCTCTTGAAGCACTTGATTTTAGTTAACTGATGTGGAAAACCGGTTGACTGAAGGATTACGAGTTCTAAGGTTGGTTGGTGGGACATGCAAGTGGACTTCGTTGTAACTAAGTGATACAAAGTTGTAACAAAGTTGGATGTGTAGTTATGTGAGTTGTAAAGTAGTTTAACTCTTTTAAGTGAGTTAAACTCAGTTGTGTTAGTTGTAACTAGTTGTAACTAAAGATACACTAGTGAGAGACCAATGAATTAAATATTAAATTAATTTACATGGAATGATCTCACATGCAATTGAATATTTACTATTGTTAACTACATGCATGTCAGATCCAGTGGGGACCCAGTTGAGAGATAGGTGAAAGGGACAGTTTGACTATCTGTTCTAACATTAGTGGGTGCACTCATGCAACCACACACACATTGGAGATGACAATGAGGATTGCGTAGTCAAGGAAAGGCATTATCTCATTCATTCAGGGATTGTGATCAGCACGGATTGCGCAGTGGAGGCAGGTTGTCAGGAGGCAGTAAATTGGTGCACCTGTGAGCTAATTTTTGTATGACAGTGTGAGACGATTTCATATTGTACTAAGAGCTCTTGGATTATATTTTTGTATGAAATTGTTTCATGATCCATGATATATACCTAATATATGATAGTGGGGTTTCTAGATTTATTCTTTCTCGGTAAAAGCATATGTGTTATGTGTGATTGATCTTTCTTCATGTGTTTGCAATTAGAGATTAAATTTCTGCAAGAATTTAAGTAGAAGGATTATGTATTTAACAGTGGCATATAATTGTTAGATCAAGAGAATCCAGGTAATACATAATTTTATTAAAATTTATACATGGTATCGAAGCAAAGAAAACTGCAATATTGAAGCAGTAGCTAAGTTTGTTGGTGGAAACAATTTGAATTTGCTGCAAGAATTTCTTGGTGCGACAATTGAGTAAACATCGAAATTGGTTTCAATGGTTTGCAGCTAGAGTATGCACTCAAGGGAAACTCGAACTACATTGCATGGAAGGATAGGATGGAGGCGGTGCTTGAAGATAATGGCTTGAAGGAATTCATAGACAGTGATGTTCCTAAGCCCACTTCGACGGATGCTGCATTAATTGACGCCTGCCAAAAGAAAGTAGTGAAGACGAGAAGGATTTTGTTGGAAGGTGTGCGAGACCATATTGTCTCAAGTCTTCATGGGAAAGATACTCCATTTGCGATGTGAAAGGCTTTGACGGATATTTTCCAAAGCAGCAGTGACCATAGGAAATTGGCCCTAAAGGATAAACTTAGAAAGATCAAGATGGAGAAGAGCGACAATATTCCCAAGTATCTCACAAAGTTTGTCCAATGTCGAGATGAACTGGGGAGTGTGGGAATCACGATTTTTTATGATGATTTGGTGAGCTTGGCTCTCTTGGGACTTCCTAAGAGTTGGCACATTTATCAAGATTGTGTCAACGAAAGGGAAAAACTATCGGATTGGGAACAACTGTGGTCGGATCTATTGCAGGAGGAGTTCAGGTGGAACACCAGAGATGGGGAAAGGGAAGGGGAAGAAATTCCAATGAAAGGAAAGGGAAGGGGAAGAAATTCCACTCAAAGTCTGAGGCCAAAGGCAAGAAGCTAGATTTGTCCAGGGTGAAGTGTTTTCACTGTCACAAACATGGGCATCTCGCCACTAACTACCCACAGAAAAAGAAGAACAAGAAGGTTGTTGGAGCTAAAACTAGTGAGGCCCTTGCCTCGCAATTTGAACTTGATTTCTCTTTGATCGCATTCTTGGTTTCAAGCACAATGAGATCGGTGTGGTATCTTGATAGTGGTGCTTCCTTCACATGACAGGAGATAAGGAGCTTTTCAGTGACTTGGAGGATAAAGATCTCCAAATGAATATAGAGATGGGTGATGATGGACGATACAGTGCGACTGACATTGGTACCATTACCTCTGAGAGGGAGTCAGGTAAACCATTTCTTTTGAAAAATGTTATGCATGTTCCAGGTTTGAAGAAAAACTTAGTCTTAGTTGCAATGTTGGAGGACAGAGTTTATGACGTTGTTTTCAGTGATGGAAAACCTTCCTGTGATGTAAAACAACGAGTCAAACCAAGAGGATAGGGATTCGAGTCAAGAATATCTACAAGCTGGAGGTAGATAGATGCATTAGAATGGTGGGAAAAGCAGAAGAAGTGGTGAGCTGGGATGAGGGCGAATTATGGCACAGGCGATTGGGTCATCTTCACCATGGCGCCTTGAAAATTTTGCAGCAGATTTCTACTGGACTTCCCAAGGGTACACTTGCGCAGTTAGATCGCAAGGGATGTACTATGGGAAAGTTTGTAAAGACCACCTTTCATGAAAAGGATAACCGTGCTTCAACGATCCTGGAGAGAGTTCACACAGATGTGTGTGGACCATTCTCACTTGGTTCAACAACAAAACACAGGTATTATGTTATTTTTGTTGATGAATTTTCTTGTAGATGATGGATCTTCTTCATGCAGAAGAAGGATCAAACATTCTCAAAGTTATGTGAGCTTAAGGCATTGGTTGAGAAAGAGTCGGGGAAGCAAGTGAAGGCTGTGCGGAGTGATAATGGTGGTGAATACATCTTAAACGAATTCAAAGACTTCTGTAGCAAAGAAGGAATTCAAAGAGAACACATAGTGCCTCATAACCCACAACAAAATGGGGTCATGGAGAGGAAGAACAGAATGATCGTGGGTGTTGCACGAGCGATGCTGCCTGATCAGGGCCTACCAATTCATTTGTGGGCGGAAGCATGCAACACTATGGTTTATGTGCAAAACTGTAGTCCTCATAGAGTACTTGGCATGAGTACACCTGAAGAATATTTTACTGGAAAGAAACCAGATGTTTCTCACTTTAATGTTTTTGGCTCATATGTTTATGTGCATTTGACCAAGAATGCCAGGAAGAAGCTAGAGTTGATTGCTAATGTTGGGATATTTGTGGGGTACACAGAAACACCCAATAATTATCATGTGTATTTGCGAAACAGTCAAATGACTGTGGTGCGATGGGATATAAAATTGAATGAGGAGAAAGCCATGAAGTTGTCGCTTGAGAGGGAGATAGAATTGCATGCAGAGGAGGAACTTTGGTTCCCAAAGATGAGATTCTAGATGTGGATCATCCACGGGAGGAGGTTCATGGAGTGGAGGAGTCCACTCACGCAGAGCCAAACATCAGAACTGGTAGAAGGTGTACCATAGAAGTTGAGAGGCTGAAGCTTGATGCGACACAGAATGTAGGAGTCCCTACTTCACAGCGCAGATAGAGGAAATCTCCTAACCAATTCACTGGATACATGGCTCTCATGAGCAAATGTATTGTGAATGAGCCATCTTCCTTTCAGGAAACAGTGCAGGAGCCCAGATGGTTAGATGCAATGGTGGAGGAGTATGACTCCATTGTCAGAAACAGTGCTTGGGAAATTGTTCCAAGGTCGATTGATAAATCAGTGGTAGGTTCAAGATGGATCTACAAGGTAAATCAAGCTACTTATGGGAGTGTTGAGAAATACAAGGCTAGATTTGTGGCCCGGGACTTCTCACAGATCGAGGGGATTGATTATGAAGAAACCTTTCACCTGTCGCACGGTATTCTTCCATAAGGACCATCCTTTCTCTCTCAACGCAGATGGGTTGGCACATTCATCAGATGGATGTGAAGACTACGTTCCTTAATGGGATCATTGAGGAAGAAATGTACATTGAGCAAACTGAAGGATTTGAGATATTCAACAGTGAATCACATGTGTGCAGACTGAAAAGAGCATTGTATTGGCTGAAGCAAGCACCTCGTGCTTGGTACACTCGGATCAATAGCTATTTCACCGGACTTGGCTTCACCAAGAGTGAGGTGGATGCAAACCTATACCAGATTGTGGTGGAGGGTAAGCTTTTAATCATTTTTCTTTATGTTGATGATTTAATACTGACTTGTGATGAGTAGCTAATACACTCATGCAAGGAGGACATTGCAAAGGAGTTCGAGATGAAGGATATGGGCCTCCTACATTATTTCCTTGGATTGGAAATATGGTAGCGAGATGGTGAAATTTTTGTGTCTCAAGGAAATTATGCAAGGGAGATACTGGGTAAGTTTCACATGGAGGGTTGCAAACCCATGGATACTCCTTTTCAAGGAAACTGGAGGAAAGAGGACGCTACATCTGGAGAGGTAGTGGATGGTACTATCTATCAACAGTTAGTGGGTTCGCTAATGTATTTAGTAAATACAAGACTGGACATATGCTATGCGGTGAACCAACTTAGTCAAGCAATGGTTAAGCCTACCAATCTCTTTTGGAAGGTGGGCAAGCATGTCCTAAGATATCTCAGGGGCACATCTGAGTATGGCTTATGGTACAAACAAGCATATGAGGTGAAGTTGCATAGTTTCACGGATGCAGATTGGGCGAGCAACCCAACGAACAGAAAGAGCACATCAGGAGGGGTCTGCAGTATCGGATCTACAACTATATCTTGGTATAGTAGGAAACAAAGATCTATGGCAGTCAGTTCAGCTGAAGCAGAATATATGGCAGCAAGTCAAGCTGCATGTGAGGCTATCTGGATGAGAAAGATCCTGGTTGGTTTGTTTGGTTCTCATTTAGATCCTACAATGATTCATTGTGATGATCAGAGTTGCATTAAACTCTCGATTAATCCTGTGTTTCATGATAGTTCTAAGCATATAGATATCTGATATCATCATATCAGATATTCTGTGCAACGGAAGATCATGTTGCTTCAGTGCATTCCTATGGAAGATCAAGATCTAGATATTCTGGCGAAGGCGTTCACCGGAGCAAATCCGAATACCGTAGAGATAGGATCAGGGTGAAAGATAATCCCTTTCTTGTTGAGAGGGAGTGTTGAGATTCAACAAGATGATGATCCTAGTGAAAATTAAGCATTTACACTAGGTGGGGCCCACAGGCTATTTTTAGGTGTATGTCTATTTTTAGAATGTTGAGCAAATTATATTTATAGCGGGAGTCTATTTATAGATGGTTGAGAAAATTCTATTTTTAGATGCATGGGCAAAGTCTATTTATAGATCGCATATCTAAAAATAGAATGCATGTCGATTATTATTATCTCTTAAATAATAATTAGACAACCAATAATAATATATTCTCTTGAAACACTTGATTCTAGTTAACTGATGTGGCAAACCAGTTGAATGAAGAAATTACGAGTTCTAAGGTTGGTTGGTGGGACATGCAAGGGACTTCGTTGTAACTGAGTTATACAAAGTTGTAACAGAGTTGGATGTGTAGTTATGTGAGTTGTAAAGTAGTTTAACTCATTTAAGTGAGTTAAACTCACTTGTGCTAGTTGTAAATAGTTGTAACTAAAGATACACTAGTGAGAGATCAATGAATTAAGTATTATATTAGTTCACATGGAGTGAGAGATCAATGAATTAAGTATTATATTATTTCACATGGAGTGATCTCACATGCAACTGAAGGTTTACTACTATTAACTACATGCATGTCAGATCTAGTGGAGACCTCATTGAGAGATAGGTGAAAGGGACAGTTTGACTATATGTTGTGACATTAGTGGGTGCACTCATGAAACCACACACACATTCAAGTTGCCAATGAGGATTGCGCAGCCAAAGCAAGGTAGTATTTCATTCAATCAAGGATTGTGATCAACAAGGATTGCACAGTGGAGGCAGGCTGTCAGGAGGCAGTAAATTGGTGCATGTGTGAGCCAATTTTTGTATGACAATGTGAGACGATTGTATATTGTACTGAGAGCTCTTGGATTAGAGTTTTGTATGAGATTGTTTCATGATCCATGATATATACATAACATATGATAGTGGGGTTTTTAGCTTTATGCTTTCCCAGTAAAAACATCTGTGTTATGTGTGATTGATCTTTCTTCATGTGTTTGCAATTGACGATTAAATTTCCACAATAATTTAAGTAGAAAGATTTTGTATTTAACAGTGGCATATAATTTTTAGATTAAGAGAATCCAGATAATACATAATTGTATTAAAATTTCTACACCATTTGTCACTAGTTCCCATGACTTTTGCCCATGCTATCACAAAACTATATTCAGATTAACCAACAAAAGTTTGGCAGATGCCATCACTCTCAAAATTTTTGATTGATTGGTTAGCCGAAATGTATGAAACATCGAGTTTGAAGTTGTTGTATCTTAATCCTCGGATCTATCTGGTAGTGATAGGTAGTTCTTTAAATGTTTTGATGCCGATCCATTTTAAATAACTATCCAACTTTTAAATCATGTCATATTACCCTCATACATTTTATTTCATGAAATGTTGATGTGGATTGATTCAATAAAGCACCAACCAAATCACATCCTCAATTAATGTTCACAATAAAAGGATTTATATCACGATGATTTTTGCTACAAAATTTGAAGTTTTAACACCAAGTCTAAATCTCAACGAAGTTGCACAAAGAACTCTATTTGTGGAGATAATATTGGATCACAACTAAAGGCTTAATTTTATAAGATAACACAAATCAAAAGAGTTATAACTGTTATTATTTAGATTGGAAAACTATGATCCACTTATCTTCTTAATTTATGTAAACAATAAAATAGCTTTCGAGAATTGAAATAAATTTTTTAGTTTTGAATACATAATTGAAATAAAAACACACTTAAAATAATTCAAAACAAATATTCACTATCAATTAAATTAATGGCATAGAGAAATTCGATTTCTGATTCCCCAACATTTCTGACAATACGACATAAAGATTCAAAACTTGACAGAATTTTTGAACGGGAGTTGATTTTAGGGTGTTTTTTTTTATCTTTTTATTTTATTTTTTATTTTTTTATTTTTTTCAGAAGGAAAAAAACGTTGTTTATATATATAAACAAAACAGTACATCATAAACATAAGGAGTGTTGTGAAAAGCACTCCCTGATAAATCAGCGTTGGCCACAAGAAAGGAAAAATATGTAATCCGGAAACCATACCCATTACATATAATGCCAATATTCCAGTAGACAAAAACTGACAAAATTATATAAGAAGTCTTCTATATGCAAATTGAAGAAATAAAGGACAAGGAAATCATGGACAGGACATGTGAAATATCAAATAAAACTAAAAAAAGAAAAGTCCAGCCACTCAGAGAGGAGCTCAACTGAGCCAATTCAAGTACTGCATAGTAGGAATCTACCACAGCCACATAAGGGATATACTGGCTCACTTGTAGGAGGGATCCTTCGGCACCCACAACCCACAATGTTCCAAAATATAAACAGGCTCGCTTGCAGTCGGGAGAAGAAAAATTAAAACGAGGAAGGCATGGTTGCTGTTGGAAAAAAACAAAATAAAAAACATGCTCACTTGTCATCAAATCCAGCATATCCGAAAAGCATATAATCATGTGATGGGAATGTTATTTGTCCAAAATATAATATTGTCTCTGTAGTGTGCCACCTGCAAAATACCATAAACCATACCCAAACTTTTTTTGATAAACCATCTGCCCTGGTGTTGATTTCCCTATATATATGATGCAGATAAGGGTAGTTCAATTTTTCCCACAAGTATCTAGTCCTCTTGAACCATCCATGAGAAGCTATAGAGGAAGGGGAGGAGTGACCAAGACTAGCCTCAATAATAAACTTGGAATCGCCATAGATGAAGACCCAATCCTGTCCCAGATTGTAAGCAGCCAGTAAACCACACCAAAGAGCCATTAGTTCCGCCAAGTTATTTGTGCCCCTACCCCCATTCCAACAAATATGGATCCTCTCAGTCTGTGACAACTTGATCCAAGCCCCACATCCCATGATCCCATCCAAACATGCACCATCAAAGAAAATAGCTGGAAGGGAGATAGGATGTGGTCGAATCCATCTGGATCCATCAATAACAATATCCATAGCAGAAACCCTGTCACTAATCCAATTCATAATAACATTATAGATATGAGGATTTATAATAGGAATACAATCAAATATGAACTGGTTTCTGGCCTGCCAAATTTCCCATATGAAAAAGAAAGGCAATGAATGAAATTTCCCCCTCACTTGATCCCAACGAAGAGTCGCATCCATAAATTTATTCGGAGACCATGATGGCTTGATAAGATATTTACTGAACAGGAGCCAAATGTGAGCCACCCTGGGACATGTAAAAAAAGTGATATGTTGATTCATCATAGTTAAGGCAGAAAACACATCTACCCAGTCCATGCATTCCCCATCTCTTAAGGCCATCCCATGTTAGTATCTTCTCCTTCAATACCAGCCAACCAAAAAGAAAGATTTAAGTCGGAATCTTCCTATGCCAGAGCTTCTCGAATCCGGGAGATATGTAGTCCCTAATATCAAAAAGGTTAATATTGGAGTATAATTTTTTAACCATCAGAGCATCATTCTACATTTTTCCAGCCCAAACCAGTTTGTCCCCATCATTATAGAGGGTAAAACTAGCAGTCTAAATATACATTCTGTAATTCGACCATTCTTCAGCATCCAGTCCTGACACTGTGAAGCCGATTTGATGACATGCGCACTATATTCCCATCAAAGTATCACCTGAGACAGATAATAGATACCCATGTGCGATAATTTATGCAACAACCGGTTACTGAAGACCGGAACATCAGACAAGCCACAGATTTTATCACCGCTCAGAAGAATCATATGTCCATTACCAAAGCTCCATGCCAGACCCCCAGCAAGGATATGTAAGATCTTTTTGAATCCAATCCATATAGCTGACAAAGAGCACGAAAATATAAATTTTTGACAATAAATTAATCGCATACAGTCATTCGAAATATATTTGCATGAGATGATATCCCACCAGATCCCATTGTTGTGAAAAGCACGCCACAGGGATTTAACGATCAAAGCCGAATTGAAAGCTCGAGTGTTAAGAATGCCCCACCCTCCCAGATTCTTCGGGAAAAATAATATCTCCAGCTTACAAAGGTGAAATTTATTTTTCATACTAGTCCCACCCCATAAAAACCGAGCAATGACAGCATTGATCTGAGAAATGATACTCTCCGAAATGTAATAGAAATGACCCCAGTAAACAATGAGTTGGGCCAGAACCACCTGAATCATAATAAAACGACCGCCAAGAGATAGCCATTTATGGGTCCATCTCGAGATCTTGTGTTTGAATTTCTCAACTAGCCAGTACCAGTCTTTAATCATATAACCACATGGTTTGATTCTAAAGCCAAGATAAAGAAAACCATCCGATGCCCGTCTTGTTTGCACCCCAAGAAAATCAGCAATAAAGGAGATTTCTCCCCCATCCCCAAAATCATAAATGAGAAAATATTTTGCCTTGTTGATACATAAACCAGTGGCAATCGAAAATCGGATGAGAAAAAAGTGTATGTAAAACCAATGATTCTAACATGTTTCCCAAAAATAAGCAGATCATCAACAAATAAGGAGTGGGAAATACTCACAGATTTGGAAAAGGAGAAACCAACAATGTATCCAGCATGCATTGCCATATTCATAAGGCAACTGAAACCGTCCATGAGAAGGATGAAGATGAGGGGCGATAAGGCACAACCATGCCTCAAACCACGTTTAGCACTGAAGAAGGACGTAGGCTTCCCATTAATGATGACAACATATCTAATCGTAAAAATACAACCCATAATCCATTTAATGGCCTGACGCAGTAGCAGCTTTGGAATTAAATAATCAAAACCCACAATAGGTCACTTAATCCCAATAATCGTTCCTCGGTTCTATCGGAAACCGAACCTTTATTATTTAACTTAAAATGCAGATCCGATGTATCCCTTTGTATATTAAAACCCCTTTATAATAACGTTTGAACGCTTCTTAAAAAAAATTAACCATTCCAATGCAATATGATTCAAATCATCGCAGTCACGATCAACACAATGCTGCAACATACATATATATTGTTTAACAAATTCTCCAACGCAATGCAATCGGCAGTCGCAAGTCGGAAATATTTTTTGAATGTCAAACTGTCGATTGATCCACAGCTCCGATCCAATTCAATCAGAAATCGGAGATCGACAATTACAATATGGCTTCCCCTTTCGATCTTCACAGCTCCGATGTGATTCCAATTGGAAATCGCCAATCGGCAACTAAAATGTGATATTCACTTTTGCTCTTCAAAGTTCTGATGCGATTCCAATCGTAAATCGGAAATCGACATTTGCAATTACACTTCCACCTTTTGAATCTTCGCTTTTCCGATCCGATTGCTGTACCAGACCCGATCTCACAATACACTGACTTATATAAATTTGAAATCCGTTAAAAGGTTCCAACAAGCAATTTACGCCACTTCTCTGTGTTAACTAATTTTCCAGCCTACAAATTCCGACACGGCCCGATTTACTTCATTCACGGGAATTCTTATAATTTTAAAACAAAACATACACAGACCATCATTAATTCAAGTACATTCACACAAAAGACCAGTATTCAAAACTCCACGGCGCATCATACAAAGAGACACACAATATTTATTTTATTCATAATGTTCAGAAAAACAGAGTTCGCCTTGGTTAGCTTGCACAAGAAGAAAATCTCTGTTATAAAAATACACAATCCTCTCTACCATCCTGAGCTTTCGCTCCACACAAAACCACTCTAAAAAGAATCTCTCCTCACTCGTCTTATCAATATCTTTATTATTAGCTAATTCTTCTAACCACTCAATCTTCTAAATCTGGAAATTTAACACAATCTCCTATCTATTAGCTCTCGCACACACCTATATTAACAAATCTTATCCCTAATCTAAATAAAACAATCTCTTAGTTATTACAATAACTAACAATTTGAGAAGTCCAACCTTCTCAGTAACACTGAATTTGACCAGACAGTTAAAGAATTTCACTCTGTTTTAGCCACAACATGTGAACAGATTTTCACATTGCTGGCTAATTCCGATGTTCCTGCATCAGACTCCTGGAGAAGAAAAGATTTGTTCTTTAAAATTTCAGGATTTATTCCGTATCTCTGCAATTCAGCTGCTGTCAACCAACTGGAATCTTCCATTGGCTGCTCTTTCCACTTGACAAGATATTGGAAATATGTCTGCCCTCGAGTTTTCTTGGATATTCTTTGATCCAAGATATCTTCAATTTCCGTTTTAGATGCTTTTGGTACCTGTTCCTCCCAGTCTACAGTTTGAACTTCATCACCTGTAACTTCATTCTGCAATTCGGTCTTTGCTTCTTTGAATGGATTCTGCAACATTAAAAATGGGGGATATTCCGATCCTTTCTGGCAACTCAATCTCATATGCATTGGCTGAAAATTTCCTTTTAATTTTACAGGGTCCTATTTTCTTCATTTTCAGCTTGTTATAAGTTTTTGTAGGAAATCTCTCTTTCCTCAAATATGCCATGAACAAATCTCCTACCTGAAACTCCTTTTCCCTTCTTTTCAGATCTGCTCTCTGCTTGTATCTTTTACTGCTTTCCTGCAATTTATCTTTGACTTCTTCCTGTAGCTTCTGCATTTGTTAAGCAAAATCTTCAGCACTTGCACTCTTGTATTCCTATTTTCCCAAGTCTCTAAGTTCATATACTCCTCTCGGATGCATTCCAAAGACAATCTGAAATGGACTCATTCCAGTGCTTCGGTTTGGTGTATCAGTGTAAGCGAATTCAGCTTGAGCTAATGCCAAATCCCACTGTTTAGGACTCTGATGAACCAGACTCCTTAATATATTCCCCAAGCTTCTGTTTACTGCTTCAGTTTGCCCATCTATCTGAGGATGGTATGCTGAACTAAAACTGAGTTTAGTTCCCAGCTTCTTCAAAAGTGTCCTCCAGAAATGCCCTACAAATTTAGTATCTCGATCTGATACAATGCTCACAGGTAAACCATGCAATCTTACAATCTCTGAAAAGAATAAATTTTCTATGTGTGTTGCATCATTAGTCTTCTTACAAGCAATAAAATGAGCCATTTTAGAAAATCTGTCTACAACAACATAAATAGAATCATTTCCTCTCTGAGTTTTTGGTAAACCCAGAACAAAGTCCATACTCACTGCATCCCATGGTCGATCTGGTATAGGCAATGGCTGATATAGTCCAGTATTTTGACTCTTTCCTTTAGCATATTGACATACCCTGCATTTCTCAACAAACTTTTTAACATCAGTTTGCATTTTAGGCCAATAATAAAAAGCATTCACCTGAGCGAAGGTTTTATCTTGTCCAAAATGACCAAACAATCCTCCACTGTGCTTTTCTTTAATTATGTTCTCCCTCATGGAACATTTAGGAATGCATAATTTGTTGCTTTTAAATAACAGGCCTCCTTGAATAAGGTAGTCCATCCACTGACTTCTGTTATGACTCACCGGATTCTGCACTATTGTGTATATGTCTTTAAAATCCTCATCATCCTTGTACATTTCTATCATTTCATCAAAACCTACAACACCCACTTTAAATTCTTGTAAAAGAAAACTTACCCTGCTCAATGCATCTGCCACTTTATTTGACTTACCACTTTTATGATTTATTACAAAAGTGAAACTTTGCAGAAATTCCACCCACTTGGCATGCTTCTGATTTAGCTTTGGCTGATTATTAATAAATTGAAAAGCGTGGTTGTCTGAATATAAGATGAATTCCTTTGGCAGCAAGTAATGCCTCCACTTTTTCAATGCCTGTACAATAGCGTAGAATTCTTTATCATAGGAAGAATATCTCCTTTCCACATCATTTATCTTTTCGCTGAAATACGCTATCGGTATTTGCTCCTAGCTCAGCACCGCACCAACTGCTTCTCCACTTGCATCAGTTTCCACTTGAAAGACTTTCTCGAAATTTAGCAATGCTAGAATTGGCTTTTCTGTTATCTTCTTTTTCAGCAAATTAAAATTTCTGTCCGCCGCTTCTGTCCATCGAAATGGCTGATTGACCTCCTTGATTGTCTCAAGGATTGGTGCACAAATTTGACTAAACCCTTTTATAAACTTCCTGTAAAAACTAGCAAGTCCGTGAAAACTCCTTACCTCGAATACACTTTTGGGAGTAGACCAGTTTCTGATTGCTAGTACCTTCTCCGGATCCATTTTCAAACCTTCTCTGGAAATCACAAATCCCAAATATACCAGCTCCTCTTTCATGAAACTACATTTCTTCAAATTAATTATTAGTTTTTCCTTTTGCAGAGTTTCCAAGACAAACTTCAAGTGTTCCAAATGATCCTCTTTACTTTTGCTGAAAACCAGAATATCATCAAGGTAAACAACAACAAATTTATCTGTATATTCTTTCAAGACCTCGTTCATTAATCTCATGAATGTACTGGGTGAATTAGTGAGCCCAAAAGGCATCACTAACCACTCATACAGTCCGCTATTTTTTTTTAACGCCATTTTCCATTCATCGCCTTCCCTAATTCTGATCTGATGATACCCACTTTTTAAATCTATCTTTGTAAAGTACCTGGATCCACTTAAACAGTCCATTAAATCATCCATTCTGGGCATAGGAAATCTGTACCTGACTGTTATTTTTTTGATAGCTCTGGAATCGGTGCACATGCGCCATTCTCCTCCCTTCTTCAGACTAAGCACCGTTGGCACAGCACACGGACTCAGACTTTCTCGAATCAGTCACTTGTCCATCAGCTCTTGAACTTGTCTTGCAACCTCTGCATTTTCCTGGGGAGTTAATCTATACGGAGCTTTATTAGGTAGACTTGCTCCTGGTATTAATTCGATATGGTGGATTATACTTCTAATCGGAGGTAATTCATTTGGTAATTCATCCACAATGATGTCCATGAAATTATTTAACACAGCTTGAATTTCTTTAGGAAAATCATATAAATTTGTAGAGGTTAAAATTACCTTTGGCCTCCCCATGATAGCAAAATGCACCTCCTTGCTTTTATTGACCTCCTGTAGCAGTTCTTTGCCACTTATCAGCATAATATTATTCTCAGACAATCCTTTATCACCATCATCCTTCACTGGCAGCAATGTGTGTTTAATTTCGTCCTTCTCTATGGTGTATGTATTCCTTCTCCCATCATGATTCGCCTTCCGATCAAATTGCCATGGTCTCCCCAATAATACATGACATACATCCATGGGCATTATGTCACATAGGATCACATCTTTGTATGTGCCGATCTGCATTTCCACATTACACTGCTCTATCACGATAACTTGATTGACCCTTATGAAGCCAAGATACTTTGTAAGGTGCAGGATGCGCTTTCCTTGTTAACCCGAGCTTTTCCACCATCTCTGTAGATACAAGATTGTCAGTACTCCCTCTATCAATTATAACCTTACAGCACTTACCCTTTGATTTGCATGTAGTCCTGAACAAATTCTTCCTTTGCACAGGTTCTCCAGTCTCTTTTTCTGATCTCAGCAAAGTTCTTCTAAGCAACAGCGATTCACCTTCTTCAGGTGGTTCCTCTTTCTCCACAAGTCGAAGTGGTTCTGACTCTACCTCAGCCACATTTGCACCCCTCTGGCTTCCTGACTTATTATGAGGAAAATCCCGTGACATATGTCCCCATTCTCCACAAGTATAACACCTAACATCTCTTCCTCGCCCTCTTCCTCTAGGCACAAATCTTCCTCTACTAGACTCACCCATCTGTGGTGATCTTCCACTTGAACTTCCTGTTTCATGTTGATGCTGTGTTCCTCTAGATCTGCCAGATCCTCTACCTCTCGCTGAGCTCTTTCCTCTGTTTCTTTGATTATGTTTCCGCAGTATTTTCTCCTCTGCCTTCAGACTTGCTTGATAGGCATCCTCAACAATTTTCAAACTTAACAGGCTAATCTCATCTTGTATCTCATACCTTAGTCCATTAACATATCTAGCTACTTTCTCCAAATCATCTTCTACATGCCCTATTCTGATACTTAACCTATAAAACTCTTCTGTGTATTCCTTAACAGAAATTCCTTTCTTCTTTAGATTTTGCATCTGCTTAAAAAGATTCAAATGATAGTCTTTACGCAAAAACTTGGCTTTAAGTTTACTTACCATTTTGTCCCACCGCTTGATCTTAGATTTCCCTTTTCTCGTTCTTGATGTCTGTACCTCGTCCCACCAGATGGCTGCATGACCCTTTAATCTAGTGACGACAAACTTCACCTTCTTATTTTCCTCAACCTCTTCATAGTCGAAGTACTGATCTATGGATCTGATCCAATCCATGAGCTCTTCCACATTTAGACTCCCTTCATACATAGGAATCTCTATCTTAGGTTTACTTCCAACTTTTGCCAGCATCTTGACAAATTTGGCATTTTCATTTTCTTCTTCTACTTCCACATCTACATCAGATTCTTCTGAAGAACTCTCAGCTCCATCATCAGGCGCTCTTCTTTGGGCTGTCTCCATTGTCTCCATTCGTGCACGCAAATTCCGCACTTCTTCCAACAAAATGGCATTTGGCTCTGGTCTTCCTCAACCAATTCCTCTTCTTGGTGGCATTTTCACTGCAATTACCTCTCTCTTCTGCTCTGATACCAAAAATTGATGCAGCAGAAGCGTTGGAATTAAATAATCAAAACCCACAATAGGTCACTTAATCCCAATAATCGTTCCTTGGTTCTATCGGAAACTGAACCTTTATTATTTAACTTAAAATGTAGATCTGATGTATCCCTTTGTATATTAAAACCCCTTTATAATAACGTTTGAACGCTTCTTAAAACAAATTAACCATTCCGATGCAATATGATTCAAATCATCGCAATCGCGATCAACACAGTGTTGCAACATACATATATATTGTTTAACAAATGCTCCAATGCAATGCAATCGGCAGTCGCAAGTCGGAAATATTTTTTGAATGTCAAACTGTTGATTGATCCACAGCTCCGAACCGATTCAATCGGAAATCAGAGATCGACAATTACAATATGGCTTCCCCTTTTGCTCTTCACAGCTTCGATGCGATTCCAATCAGAAATCGCCAATCGGAAACTAAAATGCAATATTCACTTTCGCTCTTCAAAGTTTCGATGCGATTCCAATCGGAAATCGGAAATCGGCATTTGCAATTGCACTTCCACCTTTTGACTCTTTGCTTTTCCGATCCGATTGCTGTACCAGACCCGATCTCACAATACACTGACTTATATAAATTTGAAATCCGTTAAAAGGTTCCAACAAGCAATTTACGCCACTTCTCTGTGTTAACTAGTTTTCCAGCCTACAAATTCTGACACGGCCCGATTTACTTCAGTCACGGGAATTCTTATAATTTTAAAACAAAACATACATAGACCATCATTAATTCAAGTACATTCACACAAAAGACCAGTATTCAAAACTCCACGACGCATCATACAAAGAGACACACAATATTTATTTTATTCATAATGTTCAGAAAAACAGAGTTCGCCTTGGTTAGCTTGCACAAGAAGAAAATCTCTGTTATAAAAATACACAATCCTCTCTACCATCCTGAGCTTTCGCTCCACACAAACCCACTCTAAAAATAATCTCTCCTCACTCATCTTATCAATATCTTTATTATTAGCTAATTCTTCTAACCACTCAATCTTATAAATCTGGAAATTTAACACAATCTCCTATCTATTAGCTCTCACACACACCTCTGTTAACAAATATTATCCCTAATCTAAATAAAACAATATCTTAGTTATTACAATAACTAACAATTTGAGAAGTCCAACCTTCTCAGTAACACTGAATTTGACCAGATAGTTAACGAATTTCACTATGTTTTAGCCACAACATGTGAACAGATTTTCGCATTGCTGGCTAATTCCGATGCTCCTGCATCATGGCCCCCATGGGAGCACCGGTCTTTAGTAGAAGTAGGTGAATATATGACTAGTCAGCTCTGTCGTATGCTTTAAGGAGATTAATTTTCAATATGAGAGCTTCCTTTTTCTCCACGTGCATGGAGTGTAAAAATTCCTAAGCAATAGCAACAACATCATGAATGGATCGGCCTTTCAGGAATCCATATTTCTCCCTTGAAATGGACTTCAATAAAGTCATCCTAATTCTGTTGGCAATGATTTTAGATGAGATTTTATATATAAGATTGCAAATGGAAATAGGTCTAAAATCTGCGAAGACCTTTGGATCAGAAATCTTAGGAATTAGCACCAAAAAGGTGGCATTCATGTTGGAGGGAATATGTCCCAAAATACGACCCTGTTCAACAATAGTAGTGATTTCATCCTCAATGAAGTGGATATAAATTTCAGCCGGCCACCCATCGGGACCCAAGCACTTATCATGAGCAAATGATTTCAATGTCAATATTGTTGAAATGTTAATTTCAACTGCAGGTTTGTACATATGCAGGTGAAGCCGTGCAGAAGCGATTCACTGTTCTGCACACAGTCGCTTTCCAATTTTGTTTTCATTTTTTCAAGAACAACCGCTTTCTATTTTTATGAACAGTCATTCGGGCTTTTCAAAAAAAGCCCTTACAGTTTATGGGAAACAATTTTTTTTGTACCCGACAAAGTTTTTTTTTTTAAAGTTTGAATAGGGCCACGTTGGAAGTGGACCCCATTGCCTTACTGCATTTAAAAGGCTGATAAGAAAAAGAAGATATTTTTATTATTTTAATGTTTTAATTCATAATGTGTTTTCAACATATATATGCAATAGACAGTAGTAGTTTAAGAGGTTAGACAAATAGAGAATCATAGACGGAAGAGAAAGAAGACAGAGAGAAGAAAATAGAGGAAGTTTGAAACGCTGTGTTTTGTAGCAGCAAAGAAACTCTGTGTGTTGCCGCAATTGTTCCTGTGTGTTGCCGCAACTGGATCTGTGTGTTGCCGCAACTGACTATGTGTGTGAAGTAGCAGTGGAACACTCTGTATGTTGCCACAATTGGAATAGGGTGTTGCCACAAAGGAGACTGTGTGTTGCCGCAACTAAAGACTGTGTGTTGTCGCAACTGAAATCTACGTAAGAATAGAAAGTGAAAAACACAGTGAGGAGTATTTTGTGTAATCCAGAACTGTAGTTCCGATGAAAGATTGTATTTTTTTATAGTCATTTTTATGCTTAATGAAATAGAGCTTATTCCATATCTCTGTCCACATCTCTATCATTAAATCTCCATGTTTGGTTGAGGAACTTTATTTCCTCTGTTTGTTTGAAATATTCAAAAATTTCCAACATGGTATCAGAGCTAGTCCAGGCTCTTGGAAGGTGTCAAAGAAGCTGAAGGAAGGATTTTTTCTGTTGTAGCAGTTTCTCCAGCAGTGTGAAGGCTCAGCTAAAATCCAAGGTATTTCTCAAAACAGAGTTTTTGTTACTGTTTGCAGACAATCAGTTTATTTAAAATCACAATCAAGATTTAAAGCATAGTTTAGAGTGCTAGGCATTGCGGGAGCTAGCACAAGCATGAGTATTGGAAATGCTCAGCTCCCACAGTTCAATGGGAAGAACTATGATTATTGGAAAATCACCATGAGAGCCTTGTTTGCCTCTCAAGACTTATGAGAACTTGTTGAGGATGGTTTTGAAGAACCAATAGATGAAAATTAGTTTAATACTTAACACAGGTAGAGAAGGATTTGTTAAAGAGAAATAGGAATAAGGACTCTAAAGCCCTCTTCTATTTGTATCAAGAAGTACATGAGAGTGTGTTTCCAAGGATAGTAGTAGCTAAGAAGTCCAAAGAAGCATGGGACACTCTCAAGACAGCCTATCAAGGAGTGGAGAAAGTGAATACGGCAAAGCTACAATTGCTGAGGAGAGATTTTGAGACTCTTTGCATGAAGGATTCTGATAACATAGATTCATTCTTCACACATGTGATTGGAATGGTCACATAGATAAGGTCTCATGGAGAGACACTTTAAGAAAGAAGGATTGTGGAAAAAGTTTTGAGAAGCTTACCCTCAAGGTTTGATGTTATAGTCACCACCATAGAAGAGACAAAGGATATCTCAAACTTTTCAGTTGATGAGCTTCATGCATCACTGATGACACATGAGAAAAGATTGGGTAGAAATGAAAACTCATATTTGGAGCATACCTTCAAGACCCAAATTTCCTTTGGAAGAGGAAGAGGTCAAGGCAGAGGAAACAAGAGAGGAAGAGGCAGAAGCCAAAATAGAGGAGGAAGAAACAGCCCAGCAAATGCTCAAGGAAGGGGCAGCAATCAAAATCAGAACGAAGGGCAAAGAAGCAGCCAGCAAAGTGGACAACAACATGCTTATGGACAAAGGTATGACAAATCCAATGTCCAGTGTCATTATTGTAAAAAATATGGGCATTATGCAAATGAATGTAGGAAGAAGCAGAATGATATGGGTAATAGACCCAGTGAAAATTTCACTAGAAAAAATATCAGCCAAGATAAATTGTTTTTAGCATGTAATATGGATGAGGAAAAGAGTGAATATTTATGGTTTTTAGATTCAGGTTGTAGCAACCATATGACAGGAAACATTGCTATGTTTTCTATGTTAGATGAAAATGTGAAGTCTCAAGTCACATTGGGAACAGATAGTAAGGTATCTGTCACAGGAAAATGCATAGTAAATGTCTTGACAAAGAAAGGAGAAAAGAAGAGAATATCTGATGTATATTATGTACCAAGGATGAAATGTAATTTTTTAAGCATTGGACGGCTCATTCAAAAGGGCTACAATGTTTTCTTTGAAGATGATGTATGCACCATCATGGATAAACCACCAAGAAAACAATACATTGCTTAAATAAGGATGACAAGAAACAGATGTTCCCTCTCAAGATGAGGGCAGATTTGAAGAATGGAGAAGAAATGGCAGCAGTGACACAAGAGGCTTTCCAAAGAGAAGCAAAAGATGAGAATTGGTTATGGCACTTGAGATTTGGACATCTCAACTTTGGAGGTCTTAATTTGTTACATAGGAAAGGAATGGTAAGAGGATTACCATTGATTGAGAAACCAGACAGCCTATCTGAAGGTTGTATTTTGTGTAAACAACACAGAGAAAGTTTTCCATCAGGGAAAAGCATAAGGGCAAAGACACCCTTAGAAATTGTCTATTCATATTTGTGTGGACCACTACAAACACCATCACTTGCAAGCAACCACTATATGTTAACTTTTATTGATGATTTTACAAGAAAAACTTGGGTTTATTTTTTGAAATATAAAAGTGAAGTGTTTGAAAAATTCTGCAATTTCAAAGCACTTGTTGAGAACCAAAGTGGGCAGCATATCAAATTCCTTAGGACTGATAGAGGAGGTGAGTACATATCTAAATAATTTCTGCATTTTTGCAGAGAAAATGGCATACACAAGCAATTTACAGCAAGGTACACTCCACAACAAAATGGAGTTGCCGAAAGGAAAAATAGGACAATCAAGGATATGGTAAGGAGTATGCTAAAGGCAAAACATTTGCCAAATGATTATTGGGCTGAATTTTTAAATTGTGCAGCATATGTACTAAATAGATGCCCAACAAAAGCAGTGATGAAAGTTCCGGAAGAAGCATGGGGTGGGATAAAACAAGGAGTCACCCACATGAAAGTTTTTGGTTGTGTGGCTTATGCACACATTCTAGATCAGCTAAGGAAGAAGTTGGACAACAAGGGGGAGAAGTGTATTTTTATTGGATATAGTGAGGAATCCAAAGCTTACAGGTTGTATAACCCATCCACCAAGAAATTTATTCTGAGCAGAGATGTTCAATTTATTGAAGAAGAAGCTTGGGATGGAAGCATGGAGAAAACAGTCAATGTAAAGAATTGTTTGTCTCATGATGAAAATGAGGATGATATGGCTGAAATACATCCATCATTAGCACCACTACCTCCACCAACACAAGGACAGCAAGGGACACCACAAGCTGGAGTAAGAAAACCCTTGAGAAGTAATGAGAGTGCTTCTCCAAGCACACCACAAGGAGCTGATTTGAGTGCTTCTTCAAGCACACACCAAATGAAAGTGGAACAAAATTCATAAATTTGAATGAAATTTATGAACAAGAGGCAGCAAATGAAGGTATTAACTCTTTATTTGCTTTATATTGTCATGTAGATGATCCTATTCATTTTGAAGAAGCTATAAAAGTTAGAAAATGGATAGATGCTATGAATGAAGAAATTAATGCCATAGAAAGAAATAAAACATGGGATTTGGTTGAACTCCCAAAGGGTAAGGAAGTTATTGGAATTAAATGGGTCTACAAGACCAAGAGTAATGCTGAAGGTAAGATTGAGAGACACAAGGCCAGACTTGTTGTCAAAGAGTATAAGCAGCAACATAGAAGAGACTATGAGGAAACATTTGCACCAGTTGCAAGAATGGAAACAGTGAGAGCAGTGATGTCCATAGCAGTACAAAACAAATGGAAGGTTTATCAAATGGATGTAAAATCAGCATTTTTAAATGGGGTGTTAATGGAAGAGGTTTACATTGAACAACCTCTAGGCTATGAGAAAAAGGCCCAAGAGCACAAAGTTTGCAGATTGAAGAAGGCTCTATCTGGGCTGAAACAAGCACCAAGAGCATGGTACAGTAGGATAGATTTCTATCTACTGGAAAATGGTTTTGAAAAGTGTGAAGGAGAACCCACACTATACATCAAGGAGAAAGATGGTAAGATGTTGATTGTTGTTTTATATGTTGATGATGTGATCTTCATAGGTAATGATGATTACCTCATTGAAAATTTTAAAAAGGTCATGAAAGATGAATTTGAAATGACTGATATGGGCTTGCTGAAATACTTCTTAGGAATAGAAGTAGAGCAAAAGGAAAATAAGAATTTTATTTCACAAGCTAAGTATGTAAATGAAGTTTTGGAAATATTTAATATGCAGGATTGTAAGGCAGCAATAACACCCACTGTAATGGGATTGAAACTCAGCAAAGAGGACAACAACAAGGATTTTGATCCTAGCTTGTTCAAGAGCATCGTTGGCAGCCTTATGTATTTGAATGTAACTAGGTATGACATTATGCATGTTGTTAGTTTGATTTCCAGATTCATGGAGAGGCCAAAAGAAGCACATTGGCAGGTAGCAAAAAGAATTCTGAGGTATGTGAAAGGAACTAAAAAGTATGGTATTTTGTATACTACTTCAAAAAATTCTAAATTAATTGGATACACTGACAGTGATTGGGTCGGAAGTGTAGATGACCAGAAAAGTACATCCGGTTATGTTTTTCATATGGGTTCAGGAGCTATTTCATGGGCTTCTAAGAAACAACCTATTGTAGCATTGTCTACAGCAGAGGCAGAGTATGTGGCAGCTACAACAGTAGCGTGTCAAGCAGTGTGGATGAGAAGGATGTTGAGGAATTTGTGTCAAGAACAGGTAAAGGGCACAGTGATTTGTTGTAACAATAGCTCAGCTATTGCGTTATCAAAGAATCATGTGTTTCATAAAAGAACTAAACACATAGATGCAAAGTTTCACTACATCAGAGAATTGGTGAACAATAGAGAAATTATTTTACAACACTGTAGAACAGAGGAGCAGTTTGCAGAAATTCTAAAAAAGCCATTGGGGAAAAAGAGTTTTGAATATTTAAGAAAATGCTTGGGTATGATAGATAACCCAGCAGTTGAACTTAAAGGGGAGTGTTGAAATATTAATTTCAACTGCAGGTTTGTACATCTACAGGTGAAGCCGTGCAGAAGCAGCTCACTGTTTTGCACACAACCGCTTTCCAATTTTGTTTTCATGTTTTCAAGAACAACCACTTTCTATTTTTATGAACAGTCATTTGGGCTTTAAAAAAAAATCCCTTACAGTTTATGGGAAACGGTTTTTTTGTATGCGGAAAAGTTTTTTTTTTTAAGTTTGAATAGGGCCACGTTGGAAGTGGACCCCATCGCCTTACTGCATTTAAAAGGCTGATAAGAAAAAAAAGATATTTTTATTATTTTAATGTTTTAAGTCATAATGTGTTTTCAACATATATATGTAATAGACAACAGTAGTTTAAGAGGTTAGACAGATAGAGAATCAGAGACGGAAGAGAAAGAAGACAGAGAGTAGAAAACAGAGGAGGTTTGAAGCGCTATGTTTTGTAGCAGTAGAGCAACTCTGTGTGTTGCCGCAACTGACTGGATCTGTGTGTTGCCACAACTGACTGTGTGTGTGAAGAAGCAGTGGAACACTCTGTGTGTTTCCGCAACTGGAACAGGGTGTTTCCACAAAGGAGACTGTGTGTTACCGCAACTGAAGACTGTGTGTTGAAGCACCTGAAATTTGTGTAAGAATAGAAAGTGAAAAACACAGTGAGGAGTATTTTGTGTAATCCAGAACTGTAGTTCTGATGAAAGATTGTATTTTTCTACAGTCATTTTTATGCTTAATGAAATAGAGCTTATTCCATATCTCTGTCGAAATTTCTATCATTAAATCTCTGTGTTTGGTTGAGGAACTTTGTTTCCTATGTTTGTTTGAAATATTCAGAAATTTCCAACAGATATCACTTGAGATTTCGTTACTTCAGAGTTTATTATTCTGATGGCCTCCTCATCGAACATTTTAGGAATATGTTGCAGAACCCGTTGTTGGAAATCTGGGTCAATGTCCTGGTCAGCTTTATAAAACATCGAGATATGCTTGAAGGCCTCTGCCCTAATATCGTGAGAAGAAGAAGACAAACTCCCATTCGCCTTTTGTATGTGCCAAATATAATTCTTATTCCTTATCTCGTTCGCACTCTTGTATTCAGGTCTCCTTCCTTGAGCCAGTTAATTCTGCTTTTCAGCTTCCAAGATATTTCCTCAATCCTTAATATCTCCATTTTTCTGCTCTGCAACCGTTCCATAAGCTTGTATGTCACCTGGTCAGGAGCCTTTGTTACAAACTCAGCATGAAGATCAGAGAGCCTTTCATTTATCTTCTTTAATTCTGATCGGAGACTCCTCTTCTTTTGAATCTCCCATTCTTTAGCCAGTCCTTTTATCCTCTGTAGTTTATTTTGAAAACTGACCCAACCAATAGAGTCCTGCGAAGGATATTTGTCAGTCTATTTTTTTCGGACCAGCTTCTCATATTCCGGTTCCTGCAGTCAAGCACGGTTAAACTTAAAGGGGATCTCCTTACTCTTCTGGTCCAATCGCCAAGACAAAAAGGAGGCTTATAGTGGCTTAATTACCTTAACTCGTCATGACAGGAGAAGGTATGCAATTTTACGACAACAAATTTCGCAACATGGAAATAAACAACAGTTTGTTTTGTCAATTTTTTCTCAGATATAAATTATAACAAACAACCCAAATGGTCCCAGCACACCTCTATTGGCAGCTCCATCACTAGTGCTGCAGTTGTAGACTACATTATCTTCGGAGACATTGTATTGATCGCATCGCCTAATTTACTACAGTTCCTTGCACTGGCAATGGGGATAGTGTCAACCAGAATAGAATAGAAATTGAGCCTTTATAACCAATGCTTCACAACACAAATAGATGAAAGCGGTAGTGTTTCCAGCACCATGATCTTCGGACGGAGAATTGAAGCGGTGACGCTTTGGTCACAATCTATAATGGAACAATGCGAACTTGGGCGCTTTAGTTTCATTTTCACAAATTAAAAAATAATTTCAAAAGATGTGATGTATTTTTTCCTTAACCATAGATTAGGCTTCAGAAAAAACATATTCCGGAATAATCCATTTTCGTCGTCCATTTGTAAACATAATTAAAAGTCAACACCAGTACATACACTGGAGGTTCATATATATTCCTTCAATGAATAACCACGAATTTGAGGATGGGGTCCACTGAAATAGCGGTCTCTTGAGAGTGTGGAGTTTAACCATAAAGGCCACCCGATTCACCTTTGTTTCTCACACGAAAGGTATCTTACTTATTTATTTAAGAGATTTCCTAAGTTGTTCTTTAGGGAGTGTAAATGTAAAGTTAGCTTATGATTTTATTTGGGAAAACTTTCCAAAGATTGAATTTAAATTTAAATTTATAGTAATGCAAATTATTAAAAAATAAAAAATATATAGTGGTGTAATTTAAAAAAAAAAAATAGTTTATATTTATAAATTTCATATCTATTAAGTCTTGAGAGGGATCAATTTTATTGAGGTGTAAACTTTGTTTCTAAGTGTTAAAATTAACTAAAAGTTTGCACCTTGACATATTTTATATTTTTAGCTCTTGATAGATCTGGGGTTAATATGGATCTAGGATGGTTATATCTCCCTCCATCTCTCATTCTTTTTCTTTTTATCTCATCCCCCAAAACACACATTGTCTCACTCTCTTTGAATCTCTATTCCTCTCTCTCTACCACCTCCATCTATATCTCTATAGCTCCCTTTATCTCTCCTTCATCTCTCTATCTCACCCACCAAACAAACCCTCTCTCTCTCTCTCTCTCTCTCTCTCTCTCTCTCTCTCTCTCTCTCTCTCTCTCTATATATATATATATATATATATATATATATATATATATATATATATATATCGCACTCTCTCCATATATATCTATCTCTCTTTCTACCCCTCTTCCTCTCCCTCTCTTTATCTTCCCCTTCTCTACCTCTCTCTCCATCTCTCCATTTTCACCCTCTCTCTCCCCACCTTTCTCTCCTTATTCATTTCTTCTTCCTTCCTTCCCTCTCCCCGTGTAACTCCATCTCTCTCTCCCTCCCTCTTTGCTTCTCTCTCTCAAGTCTGCTCTCTTTTCCTTAATCTCTCACCCTTTCTCTCCCACCTGAATATTTTCACCAAATAGGTCTCAATGGGTTAAGGATCTTATAGCTTGGTCTGAAGTGAGATAGCCATACTTTGCAATACAAATTTTGTTTTGTCCCCTTTATAGCCTTATGATAAAAGTGTTTGAGGTTGAACCCTAAAGTGATGAAATTCCTAGGCAGGCACATGTCTTACACTTATACCCAAGTTCATATAAATACCCAAGGGGAGAGGATAAACACTAGTATATAGAGTTATTTTTAGAGCATTAAAATCAAATTTTATCTAAGCTATGTAAAAAGGAGAAATTGTTTCCCTGCACGATATACACATGTAGTTTAAGGTTTTTGAGTAATATTCTCCCAATAATTATTGAACAATTCACAAATATGTTAGTTCTAACACAGGTTCAATGATTAGCTCGAAAATAATTCTAATGAAAAGTAGAAACAATCTAGAATAAAAGTGCATAAATGACAAAGAAAAACACCTAATGGAAAACATAAATGTCTAAATACTTGATAAAACAACAACTTTACCTCACAGATGCATCACACTTCCTTATAGAAGCACAACTCATGACATTAGCACATCTCTACACACAAGATTGTAAACCTACAATAATAAGGGAGAAGAAGAAGAAGCAACAAAATGGATTATCTCAGAGTTAGAAAATCAAGTGTATGTAATGAGAAATCCTAAAAAAATGCAAATTAAGAGATAAAATTGAACTAAATGCAAGATCTAGAATTTTTTAAGGAAAAAAGATGTACTGTAAATGAATTTACAAAGTGAATAAACAAAATAAAGATGCTATATATTCAATTATTGTAATGTAATGTTTAACATTTTGACTAAGTCAAATTACTTGACAGTAAAATTAAAATAAAAATTTTAAAATTAAAATTAAAATTAAATTTTAAAAATTAAATTAAATAAAAAAATTAATATAATGTAATGTAAACATTTTAATTGGGTAAAAAAACAAAAAAGATAAAAATCACAAAATAAAAATAACCCTATAAAAATAAAATAGTAATACAAATAAAAATGGCCCATGGTATTAACCAATGTTATTAAGAACCCATGGTATTCATGTGGGATAAAGCGTATTTAAATGGGGCAATTAAATTAGCCTAGATCATCTTAACTACGGATCTACCAATCCTAGAGGGGAAGAATCTCTTGATATGTAAACCTCTTTTAGAGTGAATAGAGATATGCAGTTATGATGGATCTATGCTCATTTAAGACTTAATTAACTTCTTAATTAGTTAAATAATTATTCAACAACATGAGAGTGTGATAAGAATAATTAATTAAATAATTGTATGATATAGTTAGGTCATTACATGACCTAATAAATGAGGGTGAGTTGTAGTTAAGAGTTGATTGTTGTTTAGAAAATTAAATGTCATGTAATTGTGTGCATAAGATTATTAGGTAAATAAAATACATATTTTATTTATTCAATTAGAGAACACTTAATTAAACAATTAAATTAAGTATTTAATTATATAATATTAGAATAAAAAAATTTAATTAGTCCCTTATTGGGGTGTTGGATTTTCCCAATTCACTGGCATAGGGCTTTGGCAAGTATATAACATGGGGTGGTTTGCGATGAAAGCTTCACGACTCTCTTGAGGAAATTATAATGATGTTGATGGACATTGTCCATAGTGTTTTCACCTTGGAAATGAGAATTTGGATTTTGCAAGGTAAATCTTTCTTGGTTCACTCAGAGGGACTCTCTCGACAGCCAAGAACGGGTAGTGATTGAGTGGAAGTGCTAGTTTTGGCAGCCTGGTGGGATGTGTGGGGTAACTCGCCTCAAGACCTCAATGGGAAGTCTAGGACCTGGGGCCGGACCAATTAGGGAAGCTAGTGTAGTGGGCTCCTTTGATTTGGGTTTGATACCATGGTTTTGGCTTAGCATAGTTGCAGTTTGTCGAGACAGGGGCTATATAGTGCCTCATGTAATATTGCATTCATAATCGCCTCGCAGGTTTTAGTGGAATTTAGTGGGGTTAGCTTATTGTTCAAAGGGAAAGTCTCTCGGGTAAAGAAATACATTTTTCTACTCTCAATTATAATTATTTTGGAGTGATTAGTTCGTGGTTGAAATTTGAGGTGGGTTTTTACTTTGAGGGAGGGCGTTTTTTAGAACCATTCATATGCTTTATGGTTCGAGTGGGGAAGGGTTGGGCAGCTCCTAAACCCTTCAAATTTAAAGGCGTTACCTCTATGTTGTGTCTCTTTTTGCGTCCAAGGGATGGCAGTCGTGGTGTTCGGTTTCTATTTGAAGTGGGGTGTGCTTATTTTATTTATGTGAAAAATTAACGGGACCGCTGGGGCTAGGTGGTCTCCAGTCTGGTGGTGGGTCTATTCACGAAACAGGACAATGATGATGAGGCAACATGGAAAGGCCAAAAGGGGTGTCGACCCATGCGACCAGCTAGGTGAGTCAATGGCCAGGGTGGATGTCCAGTCAAAGGACAAAAGGAGGGAAAGCGCAGAAGTGGAAGGTGAGGTTTCCCATGACTCGGCCCTGTCATCAAGTCATGTAGAATAGTTTTCATCATTGGCAATGATAACATAAAAATTGCATGGAATTTTTGTAAACTTGCATGTTATTTTCTAGAAACATTATGATGATCAGAGTGAAATAATTGCCTATATTAATTATGTGTACTTTAGCCAAGTGTGAATTTCTACAACACCTGTCAGTGAGGCATAACCATCATCACCAGTTTTTCACTATGGTGATGATGAAGAAAATTCATCATCATCATCACCTTTGTTGATGATTTTTCTAGAAAGTGTTTGATTTTTTTCATGCAGAAGAAAGATCAGATGTTCTCCAAGTTTCGTGAGTTCAAATCACTGGTAGAGAAAGATACTGGTAAGAAGGTGAAGGATCTAAGGAACGATAATGGTGGTGAGTATATCTCTATGAATTCAAGAAATTTTACGCGAGAGAAGGAATTCGGAGAGAATTGATTGCACCTCATAACCCACAATAGAATGGGGATGTAGAAAGAAAGAACAAAACAATTTTGGGAGCAACACAATCTATGTTACATGATCAGGGCCTATTGTTGCATCTGTGGGAATACACATGCAACACAATGGTATTTGTGAAGAACCGTAATCCTCATCAGATACTTGGCATGAGTACACCAGAGGAGGATTTTTCAGGTAAGAAACTAGATGTTTCATATTTTAAAACTTTTTCTCATCTGTTTATTTCCATGTTACCAAAGATTCCAGGAAGAGGATAGAACCAACAATAGAGGTTGGGATATTTATGGGGTACATAGATACTCCACACAACTATCGGGTGCATTTTCCAGCACACGTGATGAAAATTGTCAAGAGAGATGTGAAATTTGATGAGGAGAAATTCATGCGATTCTCCTTTGACAAGGAGCTTGACTTGCATGCAAAAGAGTAACTCTTAGTTCCAAAGGATGAACCTCATGATGTGGAGAAGCCACTAGTAGAGGAACAGAGAGTGGTAGAAACCACTCCTATAGATCCATCCACCAGAAGTGGAAGGAAGCGCACCAAAGAGTCTGACAAATTGATGCTAGATGCGACAGAGAATGTAGGTGCACCTACATCACAATGCAGGCAGAGAAGGTCGCTAGACATGTATAATAGATACATGGATCTTATGAGCGAATGTATTGTGATATAACCATCCTCTTTTGATGAAGAAATGAAGCAACTGGTATGGGTTGATGCCATGGTTGAGGAGTTTGACTCCATTACTAGAAATAATACATGGAAAGTGGTCGTAAGACTAGTGGGGAAGTCGATGGTTGGATCCAGGTGGATCTATAAGGTGAAGCAAGCAAAAAATGGGAGTGTGGAGAAATAAAAGGCTAGATTTGTGGCCAGATGATTTTCACAGGTAGAGGGGATTGACTATGAGGATAGTTTTGCACCAGTTGCAAGGTACTCATCGATTAGATCCATCCTTGTACTCTTAGCGCAGATGGGATGGAAGATACATCAGATGGATGTAAATACAACATTTCTCAATGGAGTTATTGAGGAAGAAGTGCACATTGAGCAGCCATAAGGTTTTGAGACCTTAGACAGGGAGTCACATGTGTGCAGACTCAAGAGAGCATTGTATGGGCTGAAGCAAGCACCTCGTGCTTGGTACACCAGGATCGATAACTATTTCACTGGGTTGGGTTTCACAAAGAGTGAAGCTGATGCGAACCTATATCATATTGTGGTTGATAGTAAGCTTGATTATTGTACTTTATGTAAATGATATGATACCGACGGGTGATGAACAGCTCATAACTTCTTGCAAAGAGGATCTTGCAAGAGAATTTGAGGTGAAGGACATGGGCCTCTTGCACTATTTCATTAGCTTGGAAACATGGCAAAGAGATGGGGAGCTATTTGTATCTTAAGGAAAGTATGCCAAGGAGATTATAAGGAAGTTACACATGGAGGGAAACAAACCCATGGAGACTCCTCTTATAGGAAAATGGAGGAAGGAGGATGCTACTTCAGGTAAGGTAGTGGATGCTACTTTTTAGAGGCAGCTTGTGGGTTCACTTATGTATTGGGTGAAAAAATGACCATACATATTCTATGCAGTTAACAAGCTTAGTCAAGCTATGGTTAAGCCTACCAAGCTCTTTTGGAAGGCGGGGAAGCATGTTTTGAGATATCTCAGGGGCACTATAGAGTATGTATTATGATACATAATTATAGAGGGAGTGAAGTTCCAAGGCTTCACTAATCCAGATTGGGTAGGAAATCCATCAGACAGGAAGAGCACATTAGGGGGCATCTTCAGCATAAGATCAACAGTAGTTTCTTGTTACAACAGGAAACAGAGATCAGTTGCACTCAATTCAACAGAGGAAAATTACATGGCAGTTAGTCAGGCCGCATGCAAGGCCATCTGGATGAGGAAGATACTTGTTGGTTTGTTTAGTCATCAGACGGATTCGTCGATGATACATTGTGATAACCAGAGTTGCATACAACTCTTTGTTAATCCGGTATTTCATGACCGGTCCAAGCATATTGATATCTTGTACCACCATCATAGATATTGTTTTTAGAGGTGCATTATGTTGTTTCAGTAGATTCCCACAGAGGATAAGGATGCAGACATCTTGACGAAGGCGCTGGAAAAGAGAAAATTTAAATACCACAGAGGCAGTATCAGGGTAGCTGATAATCCCCTTCTTGTTAAGAGGTAGTGTTGAAATTCAACAAGAAAATGCACCACATACTAGTGTGGATTCCAGTCACACATTGGTGAGGAACTTAGTTACACATTAGTGTAAAATGTGGGTGTCTAATTTATTTTTCCCTTAAATAAATTTGACAATAAATTGTAATTTCATCTCATAAAAACATGTATGAGCTAACTAAGTCATGAAGATTGAGTTAGCTCAATAATTTGAGGTTGAGGGTATAAGATGACACATGTTGAGTGATTCTAATGTTTTGGGGGTCTAGTTGTAGTTGTAGCACTAGTGTGGTGTGAGTGTAATCAGTTAACTCAAATCAATTGAGTTAAAATTAGTTTAACTAGTTCTAAATGAGTGAAGAATTAGTGAGAGGTTCAGTGAATTAAATTAGATTTTATTCGCAAGTAGTGATCAATCAGATAATTGATGATTCGCTATTGATAGTTGCATGCATGTCAGTTCTGATGAAGAACTAGTTGAGATAGAGGTTAAAGGGAACTTAGCTATCAGTTTTAGTATTAGAAAATTACCCGAGTGCAATTATAAAGTCACAATATGGCCATGATGGATTGTGCAATCAAGGAAGGCTGAATTTCCTATTTAATAGGATTTATTTCTCTCACTTCTTTCTATTACTTGCATGTGATTGAGCGATCATGTTTTATATTCCACAAATATTGTAGAAGGATTAGTATCTTGTTTTAATACATCACAAGATCAGATTGAATAAGTTGTGATAGTTTCTACAAATTACACCTCTCGCTTCTTCCTCCGCATAATAAAATATATTTACTAAAAAAATCATAAATAATTATTAATTCTTAGTATTTATTTATTAAATTGATTAAAATATATTAATTAATATGATTTATATTTTTAAAATTTCTATATCAATATTCCTTTCAGAAAGTTCAATTGGTAAACATGTAAACATGTAAAATAAATGCGAGTACAAGTTATATATTAAAATTCCTAGAAATATCTAACCCATTACTACCCAATTGAATGGCACAAACCTATAAATCATAGTGATAGGACTATGAATGTTTCTTATTCCAAAATAAAAATAAAATTATTATGATACAATACATTATTTTTATATTAGAGAAACAAAATCTTCCATAACCATAAGATGAAAAACAAAACCTATTGAAAATAAAGATATTATATTCCTAGTATAGGGAGCATCACCCTAAAAATAAGAGCCAATGAACCCCCATACATGATATTCTTGATTCATTAATTGGAGGAAGAATGAAGTCGCCAAGACCTTGACTACCCAACAAAATCTTTTGGAGGTGTCCTTTCTTAAGGCTCGCTAGTTGAGCTAGTTTCAATACAATTTCTATCATTTAATGGAACATACTTATTAAATAGATCATGTGTGGGTCTCGATGACTAATTATCGATAATCAAGTCCTTAGAAATATGTATTAGCTTATGATCATGATGGAATCTGATCCTTTGAACTTTAGTCCATGCAATTGTGTCATTTCATCTAATAAAGGTTTTCCATGATTTTTTGACTTATTTTTGGGTGAGATATTTGTTGGAATCACAAATTTGGGTTATGAATTATCCATAGTGAGTTCAATTTTGTTGTTTCCATAGTGAGTCCAATATGTTAAACTTTGATGGCCAGCCTATCCATAGTCATATACAAGTGCTCTACATTGTCCTTCAACAATTTAAGTTGTTGACAAACTAATGCAAAATGAGGGCGAGCCTTCATGGAAACATTGTCATCCTACTCAGATATGAGGGATGCCTAAAATGAAAAACTTGACTCTAGATGAACCTTTGGGTCTACTTCGCTTTGAGACTGAGTTGAACGCTCCATTGTGCATGAATTTCCATAATTGCACTATTTTAACGAGATTTCAAGGACTAGGAATCTCTATTTATATACCATGTTTCCCCAACCACATCTACCTCCAACACTTTTCTCGCATTCAATTACTTCTTCCTGGCTCTACAATTGTTTGAAAAGATTGTCCATCACTAAGTAACCTCGGTTGTGCATGGGCTTAAACGAAATTAAGGCATTCAAGGTTTGTTGCATGCAATCTAACTTGGTCATAACACAACATATGGAAAAGAGTAGCCAAATTTTCAACCTGAAAAAGAGCATGGGGCCTTCCTCCTTGATGGTACAACTAAAGTGAACTCCGTTTTAATACAATAAGACTGTAAGCTGCCATCTCCATAGTTTCAAGGAGTTAGTCTTCACGTAGATAAATAATGTCCTCACAAACTTTAATTCAATGTAATTAAATATAAAAATTTGTATGGATTGGGATATTATATCCCATATCAACATATGATTTGTATTCATGGAATATTTATTATAGTTTGAGAACCATCCTTCATTATTAACACACTATGTGATAGTTTGAGAAACATCTTTCAAGGGTTGTAGTTTTTTTATCTAGTGAATCTACATCTTGGTTATGGTGCCTTTTGATATGATAAAACTCAACCTTTTCAAATTTATGAGCTTGCATCTAGATTTTGAGAGTCATTGAAGGGAGATCAATTTCTGTAGGTTTGCTAACTTCGAGGATTTTTTGAATTACAATTATGGAGTCCTCAAAGACATCCAAATGAGTAATATCGTTTGCATTTTCCACTTCCAATCCGTGCGATAAAGGGAGAGGTTGTGTATGATTATTAGTTTCTCTTCCTAATCCCAAAGAAAATTGTGTCTCTATTTACTCTTGGGGATGATAAATTACCAAGTTCCTCCTCTTGCCTCCCCATAATAAAATATATTTACTCAACAAATCATAATTATTATTATTATTATTTTTATATTGATTTACTAATTTGATTAAAATATATTAATTAATTTTATTTATATTTTCATAGTTTCCATATAAATGTATTTTTAGAAAAGTTCAATTAGTAAACATGTGAAAATGAAAAATAAATGTGAGTAGAAGTTACATATTCAAATTCCAAGAAATATCTACTACCTAATGAAATGGCATTAACCTATAAATCATAGTGATACAAGTGGGAATGTTGCTTATTTCAAAAGAAAATAAATTTATTATATAGTACATTATTGTTCTATGAGAGAAACAAAAACTCTAATAACCATAAGATAAACAACAAAGCCTAACAAAAACACCTATTGAAAAAAGAAAAATTTTACAATCATAATATAGGGAACATCACACCAGAAAGAAAACTCAATGAGCCTCCATAACCGATATCCATGAGTCATTAATTAGAGGAAGAATTGAGCAGTCAAGAATGTTGCTTACTCCAAAAGAAAATAAATTTATGATATAGTACATTATTTTTCTATGAGAGAAACAAAAACTCTAATAACCATAAGATAAACAACAAAACCTAACAAAAACACATATTGAAAAAGAAAAATTTTACATTCACAATATAGGGAACATCAGACCAGAAAGAAAACTCAATGAGCCTTCATATCTGATATCCATGAGTGGTTAATTAGAGGAAGAATTGAGTAGTCCCAAAGACCATGATTGCCCAAAAATATCCTTTGGAGGTGTCCCTTGAGTTAGTTTCAATACAATTTTTATCATTTAAAGGAATATATAATTAAACATATCACTCGTGGGTTGTGATTAATGCTAGATAATTAAGTTCTTAGAAATATTTATTAATTTATGATCATGACAGAATCTGATCCTTTGAACCATGGGCCACATAACTATGTAGTTTCATCTAGTAAAGGTTTTGCAAGAATTTTGGACTTTAAGTAATGAGGGGTTTCCGCAGTGCATTATATTAGATATCATTTTTGGGATTCAAATGCGTTAATTTAGTCATTCATCTATGACCATTTCCATGAGAGGTAGTCGTAACTGACTAATTTCTCATGTTTTTTTGAATAGTCCACTTAGCACTCATTGCATTGGGTGATGCTCACTGTGATAGCTTCATTAAATTTAACTAGTGTTAACTAGTTAAAAGACAATTTGCTTATCTTTATCTGGAAAGAAAAACTCAAATAATTACTGTTGATTAAACAAGTTATTTAATTTTCTGATTTATTAATTAGGAGTAATTAATTAATGGAAGTAAAAATATTTTAATATGAAAATATACATAAAGCCGATGGTAAAAAGGTTTCCAAGAATAGGAGGTGGTTGGGGACAGTTGGAAAGAAAGTTACCTACTTCTCTGAGGATAAAGCTGAATCCTAGAGGAGGAGTGGGGGTTTTGTGCTAGTGGGAAAAGGTGGAGTATTTTCCAGAGCTGGTTATGATTAGTGGAAATCAACTCACAGAATACCTTGAAAACTAGACTTTCTGAGTTTGACTGGATTGGCCATCCAAAGGTCACATCAGAAAGTGAAATCCATTATTAACCCGGGTCATCGTCCAGATTCTGGAGCTAGGGGGAAAGTGGAGGACGTAATAGCCTCCCTTGATGGTTGGGAGGACCACAACTTTAAAAGATTAATCCAGATAAGTACAATGACTGATTTCCATACTGTTTCACATGTATGAACATGGAAGGGTTAACTGTTGTAGGAGTTATTATCAAATTACAGTGAAAGTTGTTTATTAAAATTATGTGAAATAGTAGAAGATTTCTTTATGCAAAAGAAAAAGAAAGATACCATTGAAGAACACAGATAAATATTTAGACTGCATGCATATAGTAAACAACAACGAAGATTACAGCAGAGCTACTTTTAAACAATTAGCATACTATATTGCAGATATAAGGTTATGCATGTACAACTAAGAAGAACATGGAAAGTAGACGGTAAACTGTAAATATAGACATCTGAATATGATATATGTTGTACAATACAAGAAGTTCTCAACCTTTATTATATATATTATAATATTCTTTGAAATAAAAACTAGAACTTGTAGTCTCAGGTTGAGGTGAAACCCTACCCGAGATAATCTGTTCAACCTAGTAAAGAATCGCTATACACAGACTTTCTTAGTGGTGGTCCGGTCACTGAAAGGATGAATCCAACAAGAATGTTACAGAAAAGAACTAATAGAGAAATTTCAGTGGAGCCGGAAGAACCAATGGTACCGGAACAATAACCATAAACCCCGAGAATGGACTCGGTGGGAAATTCTTTTTACCAGAAATAGTAAACAGAAAACAGTAAATTATATGACAATCCTATAGAACCATTCAATATAAAATTAAAAACGATAGGGAAATATTGACTGTCCAAGTTGCTGTTATATAAATGAAAATTACATTCGAAAAACGCAAGAAAGAAAACAAGGGTTTCTAACCCCAAGCATGCAGTTTCTTCCCTCATGTGGAATGGAAAAATTCTACAGATGAAACACTTAAAGGGAAAGCGAAGATTGACAACAGCAAGAACTAATATGCATTAAGAAGCATTTTTTCTTAAATTATGCTAGAAATATATATGAGCTAGAGAACAAACCAGAATGTATATGTTAAATTCGGTCAAGCCAAATTAGAAAATATAACAGAGAGCTCCACAGGACAAATAAAAAAAAAACCCTTGCCTTCTCTATAAAAATTCGGGTATAAATCCTAGGGATTATCCCTTCAATCGATACACCATGGCTAAAAAAATAACTTTTATCAAGATCCATGGTGATCACATAAATCATGATATCCATTACAGAGTCCAAACACTTCTTACATTACCATACATTGTGCAAAAAAAATGAATACCTTAAACTAAAAATTTGAACGGAAGACCAGAACCAAGGGTTACAACTTCCTTTCAATTCAGGCTACCTGTGTAGCAAGGAAGGGAAAAGTTTCAGCCATGGCCGTGAAGAGCACAATGGTAATCTATCAGCGGAAATCTACTTAGGGCTTGGGGTTCGAAGCCACTAACCTGCAGAAGTAGAAGACAAAGAAAAGAGGGTAAGTTACAAAAATTTAACAAAATAATGAACCCAGAAGTTCTTGAGCTAAGAAAACAAGCAATTAGGGTATATACCTGTAACAAAAGAGCCTCTGATGCAGACGCACTGTGAACACAAAAGAATAACAATGTATTACATTCCTAAACAGCTAAATAGATATAATTTTGTTCCGTAGCAAAAATAAGAGACTGGGTGGAAAAGAAATGAAAGAGTTTAGTCACAGTCGAGCCTTACCTATTAGCGCACTAGAATAAGAGATTCTACCTACAAATGAGGATGTTCCGATGGTGTAGAGGCGCATGAGCTCTCCGTAGCTGAGGAGCTCAAACGAACCATTCTCAGAAGAGTAAAATTGACAGATCTCTTAACAGCTAGAGGCAAAATTATCAGAGCCATTGACGAGGAATTTCATCAGAGGAGTTATGCAAGAATGGCAAGTAGACTAAATTAGATTCGAGGCAGAGAGCCCAAGGGGTTTAGGGTTGGGGAAGCCAAGTCTGAACTCCCGCCTTTCCAAAAACATTCAATAACTCTCAGATCGATGGCAAAAATCACGGATAGGTACCATAAAAAATCATGAAGAATCCAATGCAATATGGCAGCTATCCAAGAGGAGTAATTACCCAGTACTGGTGTATTAAACAGAGTTGAAAAATCGGCCATGGGAGTTTAATACCATATGCCAAGTGGAATAATATCATAGCTTTGTGTTAAATAAAATATGTGGTTTTTTTAATAATTATCGAATCTGAACATAACCATAGATTGTATGCAAAGGAACCTTATTTATATAATTGTAATATGATGCTCGATAAATATAAACCCAAGTGTTGTCCAGGTGTGACTTTAATAGATGTATAGGGTTAAACGATGGGCATTCAATGGATGTACCTATTGTATAACATCGTATTAATAGTTAAACTATGTGCATAGTATTGGTATGATTATAGAATAGAACCGATAATGAAATTAATGTTTTTACAATGGTAGAGGTAAACCAAAAAAAAAATTAATGTTGAAATTTAATTAAGGTGAAATGTTACAAGTGGTATCAGAGCAGGGTTACTACACTGGGCCCTACAGGTCAACTAACAATGAATATGTGTATGTGAATAATGCACAGAGAGAGAGAGAGAGAGAGAGAGAGAGAAAATGAGACAAGATATAGCATCACAATCACAACAAGAGGCTGGGGAATCTCAAGTACCACCAGTCATGAACCCAGAAATGTGGGTTCAGATAAGTGTGGAACAGTAGCAAAGGACCAGCTGGTTACTTGAGGAATAGCAACACCAAACTAGTTTCTTGTTAAATATTGTACTGCAATTGCAAGAGGAAATGGTAAGAGTCCAGAAGGATAATGAGCGACTATTGCAAGATCAAGAGAAGATATTAAAGAGTTTATCAGACAAACAAAACCATGAGTTGGATCATCCAAGTGCTGATAGAGGCTTACAAGAATATGATGAACAACAAACAAGAAATAATATCACAGACAGAGTAGAAAAGAGTCCCTCTCAAAGAAGCAAGAATAATAATTACAATGAGGCAGAGTCGAGCAATTTTTCCGACCAGCAAGACATTAAGAGACAAAAAGTAGAACAGCAGGGAGAATTCCATAAAATTAAGCCACCAACGTTTGATGGTGAGGCAGAAGAGGTGGCAGAAGCCTGGTTAATTAATATGAAAAAGTACTTTCAGGTATATGATTATAACAGCAATCTGAAGGCCAGATTGGCTATATACCAGTTACGAGAAAAAGGCCATCTTTTGGTGGGAATATGTGAAAAATGTACGCAGCATTGAAGAACAGGACATTACTTGGGAGTTGTTTCAGTATTGTTTTAAAGATAAGTACTTGACAGAGAGATTTTATGACGACAAAACTAAATAATTTCATGATCTAAGGTTGGGACAAATTACCATGGATGATTATGTCACTAAGTTCACTTTCCTGTTACGATATGTCCCTTATCTCTGAGAGGAAAAGGCTAAAGTGCAGAGGTTCCTGAGTAGCTTACCAACTCATATGAAGGAACGAATCGAATTCGTGAATCCCCAGACCATGGATGAAGCCATTCATAAGGCATGAATGTGCTATCATTAGTCCAAGGCCAAGGGGGAAGGAGGAAAAAGCTGGCAGCCAAAGAAAATTCAAAAAAGTAATTCCAATTTCAAAGGCAGTAAGAGTGGCAACTTTAAAGGCACAGAGCGAAATACTATTAGTAAGCAATTTGGTAAGAATCACCAAAGAACCAAATGGCCAGTAGACGAAAAGCCTACAAAAGCATCTAGTAATCTAGAGCAAGGACATATTGCTAAACCTCCCCTACAGTGTTGGGGCTATGGGGAGGCTCATTATTATAAAAACTATCCACAACGAACCAAAAACGATACTGTGGCAAATCTATAGGAAGCTTCTACAGTGGGGGACGTGGCGTGTAACATACCCCACATCAATGTAGTTCTGGAAGATCGGCAGGCTGATTATCAGCCCACAATGATTGAATTAGAAGGTACATTACTAACTAAACCTGTTTCAATTTTGGTAGATCCTGAAGCAAGTTTGAGTTATGGAAGCCCCAAATTGATGGAAATGCGTAATTTAAAAAAACAAAAATTTAAGAATTCTTGGTTAGTACAGCTAGCTACCGGGGCAAAACAAAAGGTAACTGCACAGATTCCGAATTGTATGTTGGAAGTTGCAGAACAACATTTACAAGTAGATTTAAATATTCTACCATTGGGATCTTATGATGTGTTATTGGGCATGGACTGGTTGGAAAAGCACTGCACTTTAGTAAATTGTAAAGAAAATATTATTTACTATAGAATGCAGGACGACACGTGAAAAGAGATTCAAGGAATTAAAAATCCATTACAGATATGCCCAATCACAACACCCCAAATGAGTAAGTGTATCAGAAAAGGATGCCAGTTGTATGCAATTCAAGTAGGGTATGCATACTCTAAGGAAAAGTCACCAATAATGGAAGATATACCTGTAGTATAGGAATTTCTGGACGTTTTTCCAGAAAACATCCATGGTTTACCACCGAGAAGGGATATTGACTTCACCATAGAGTTGTTGCCAAGAGCCTCCCCGGTGTTAAGGGCTCCTTATAGAATGAGCGTGCCATAACTAACCGAACTGAAAATGCAGCTACAAGAACTGCTGGACAAAGGTTACATTCGCCCAAGTGTGTCTCTGTGGGGAGCACCAGTCCTATTTGTTAAAAAGAAAGACGGAACCATGTGTATGTGCATGGACTACAGGCAGCTTAATAAGCTAACCGTTAAGAATAAGTACCCCCTACCAAGAATGAATGACTTATTTGATCAAGTAAAAGGGGCTAAGGTGTTTTCTAAGATAGACTTAAGATCCGAATATCATCAGATTTGAATTAAGGATGAAGACATTTGTAAGACAACATTTCGCACTTGTTATGGGAACTATGAATTTGTGGTGTTACCCTTTGGACTGACGAATGCACCAGCAACCTTTATGAGGTTAATGCATGGAATCTTTCATCCATTTTTGGATAATTTTGTACTTATCTTCATAGATGATATTCTAATATATTCTAAAAATCTAGAGGAACATAAGGAGCATTTGAGAATAGTCTTGGAAATGCTAAGAAAACATCAATTGTATGCTAAGTACAGTAAATGTGATTTCTTTAAAACAGAAATCCAATATCTAGGCCATGTTATATCAACTGAAGGAATAGTTGTTGATCCTGAAAAGATCAAAACTATTATGGAGTGGCGAGTACCCCAGAATGTGGCTGACATTAGATCGTTTATGGGATTAGCTGGTTATTACAAAAGATTTATAGAAGGATTTTCTAAAATTGATTTTCCTATTACATCTCTGCAAAGGAAAGGAAAAATATTCAAATGGATGATTGAGTGTCAGAACAGCTTTGAAAAGATGAAGCAACTTCTGACTACAACATCGGTATTGAGGGTAGGTGACCCTAGTAAAGAATATGAATTTTGTACTGATGCAAGTAAAGAAGGTGTTGGAGAAATCTTAACCCAGGAAGGTAAAGTGGTAGCATACGAGTCTAGAAAACTGAAGGACCATGAAAAAATATATTATGTTTATGATTTAGAGCTTACAACAGTGGTACATGCTCTTCGAGTATGGAGGCATTACTTGCTGGGTAAGAGGTTTGTACTTAAAACAGATCATAGCAACTTGACTAGTTACTTCAAGCAAGCAGATTTAAACTCCAGGCAGGAAAGATGGAATGCCTTTTTAAGTGAGTTTGATATGGATATTCAGCATGTAAAGGGGAAGGAAAATCGAGTAGCAGATGCATTGAGCAGAAAGTTACATGGTATTTATGAGTTGTATTATAATCATTTAGAAAGCCAATTCTTGGAACAATTAAAGGAGGAGGCACAGAAATATCTGGAATATAAATTTCTATGGCAACAAATGGAAGAAAATAGGAAGCAAGGTAAAACATCTGAGTATGGAAAGAATGAAGAAGAGATGCTGACCTTCCGAGGGAGAATATATGTGCCTAACCGTATAACTCTAAAAGATTAATATTGAATGAATTTCATTGCAGCAATTATGCAGGTCATCCGGGATATCAGAAAATTTTTACCGCAATAAGAAAGGTATATTTCTGGCCAGGTATGCGTAAGAATATTGTGGAATATCTAAGCAAATTTTTAGAATGTCAACAGGTAAAAGTGGAGCACTAGCACCCTGCAGGATTATTGCAGCCCATACCCATACCTGAATGGAAGTGGGAGGTTATCTCCTTAGAATTCATCACAGGTCTGCCACGAACAAAAAGACAGAATGATTCAATCATGGTAGTGGTAGACAGATTAAGCAAATCTACACATTTTATACCTGCATAGTCTACCTACAAGACAACACAAATTGCTGATATATTTATGAAGGAAATTTTCAGGTTGCATGGGATTCCAAAAACCGTGATTTCGGACCAGGATGTTAAGTTCACATCCGCATTTTGGAAAACTTTGTTTTTCGGTCTGGGAACACAGATAAACTTTAGCATCACCTATCATCCCCGCACTTATGGACAAATGGAGCGAGTAAACCAAATATTGGAAGACATGTTGTGCATCTATGTGATGCAGCAATAAACCAAGTGGGAGGATTGTTTGCATCTTGTTGAGTTTGCTTATAATAACGGTTATCAGGAATCTCTAAAAATGAGCCCCTTCGAGGCATTATATGGTAGGCAATGTCGTACACCTATAAATTGGAGCAGTCCTGAGACAAAATTAATGTTGGGACCTGAGATGTTGGCAGAAATGGAAGCTAAAGTAAAAAGAATAAGAAAGAATATGAAGGCTGCTCAAGACCGGCAAAAGATTTATGCAGATAAGAAAAGGTCGTATCATGAATTTGCAGTGGGAGATCATGTTTATGTGAGAATTAAACCCAAGAGGAGTACCTTAAGGTGGACCTCTTATGCCAAATTATCTCCCAGATACTGTGGACCTTTCTAAGTACTGGAAAGGGTGAGACTAGTAGCTTATCAGTTGGCTTTACCCAGCCACATTCAAGTTCATAATGTGTTCCATGTGTCCTTGTTGAAGCGATATGTACATGATGAAAAACATGTGATTCATTTGCAAAACATTCAAGTAGGATAGGAATAAGAATCCTAACTTGAAGTTCTGAACAAAATTGATGTATATTGATTTGAAAACATTCTTTGTTTTTCAAGTAGAACCGGACGGAGAGTTTCTGGTCAAGCCGCAACGCATACTTGACCGAAGAGAAATTGTACTCCGCAAACGAGTAGTTATCCAGGGAAAAGTGCAATGGAGGCAACCAGATGAAGCTACTTGGGAGGATGAGGAGTTTATGCAGGAAGCTTACTCGAAGATCTTTGCAGAGCTGGGTTGAAACACCGAGGACGTTGTTACTTCTAGGGGGGGAAGTTGTGACAACTTCATTAAAGTTAACTAGTGTTAAATAGTTAAAAGACAATTTGCTTATCTTTATTTGGAAAGAAAAACTCAAATAATTACTGTTGATTAAACAAGTTATTTAATTTTTTGATTTATTAATTAGGAGTAATTAATTAATGGAAGAAAAAATCTTTTAATATGAAAATATACATAAATCTGATGGTAAAAATGTTTCCAAGAATAGGAGGTGGTTGGGGACAGTTGGAAAGACAGTTACCTACTTCTATGAGGATAAAGATGAATCCCAGAGGAGGAGTGGGGGTTCTATGCTAGCGGGAAAAGGTGGAGTATTTTCCAGAGCTAGTTATGATCAATGGAAATTAACTCACAAAATACCTTGCAAACTAGACTTTCTGAGCTTGACTGGATTGGCCATCTAGAGGTCACAGCAGAAAGTGAAATCCATTGTTAACCCGGGTCATCGTCCAAATTCTGGAGCTACGGGGCGAGTGGAGGATGTAATAGCCTACCTTGATGGTTGGGAGGACCACAGCTTTAAAAGATTAATCCAGATAAGTACAATTATTGATTTCCATACTGTTTCACATGTATGGACATGGAAGGGTTAACTGTTGTAGGAGTTATTATCAAATTACAATGAAAGTTGTTTATTAAAATTCTGTGAAATAGTAGAAGATTTCTTTATGCAAAAGAAAAAGAAAGATACCATTGAAGAACACAGATAAATATTTAGACTGCATGCATAAAGTAAACAATAACGAAGATTACAACAGAGATATTTTTAAACAATTGGCATACTAAACTGCAGATATAAGCTTATGCATGTAAAACTAAGAAGAACATGGAAAGTAGATGGTAAAATGTAAATATAGACATCTGAATATGATATATGTTGTACAATACAAGAAGTTCTTAACCTTTATTATATATATTATAATATTCTCTGAAATAAAAAATAGAACTTGTAGTCTCGGGTTGAGGTGAAACCCTACCCGAGACAATCTGTTCAACCTAGTAAAGAATCGCTATACACAAAATTTCTTAGCAGTGGTCCGGTCACTGAAAGGATGAATCTAACAAGAATGTTACAGAAAAGAAATAATAGAGAAATTATAGTGGAGCCGGAAGAACCAATGGTACCAGAACAATAACCATAAACCCCGAGAATGGACTCAGTGCGAAATTATTTTTACTAGAAATAGTAAACAGAAAATAGTAAATTATATGACAATCCTATAGAACCATTCAATATAAAATTAAAAGCGATAGGGAAAGATTGATTGTCCAAGTTGCTATTATATAAATGAAAATTACATTCGAAAAACGGAAGAAAGAAAACAATGGCTTCTAACCCCAAGCATGCGGTTTCTTCCCTCATGTGGAATGGTAAAATTCTACAGGTGAAAAACTTAAAGGGAAAGCAAAGATTAACAACAGCAAGAACTAATATGCATTATGAAGAGATTTTTCTTAAATTATGCTAGAAATATATATGAGCTAGAGAACAGACCAGAATGTATATGTTAAATTCGGTCAAGCCGAATTAGAAAATATAACAGAGAGCTCCATAGGACAAATAAATAAAAAAACCTTGCTTTCTCTATAAAACTTTGGGTATAAATCCTAGGGATTATCCCTTTAATCAATACACCATGGCTAACAAAATAACTTGTATCAAGATCCATGGTGATCACATAAATCATGATATCCATTACAGAGTCCGAACACTTCTTATATTACCATACATTGTGCAAAAAAAATGAATACCCTAAACTAAAAAGTTGAATGGAAGACCAGAACCAAGGGTTAAAGCTTCCTTTCGATTCAGGGTACCTGTGTAGCAAGGAAGGGCGAATTTTTAGCCGTGGCCATGAAGAGAACAATGGTAATCTATCAGCGGAAATCTGCTTAGGGTTTGGAGGTCGAAGCCACTAACCTGCAGAAGTAGAAGACAAGGAAAAGAGGGTAAGTTACAAACATTTAACAAAATAATGAACCCAGAAGTTCTTGAGCTAAGAAAACAAAAAATTAGGGTATATACCTGTAACAAAAGAGCCTCTGATGCAGACGCACTGTGAACACAAAATAATAACAATGCATTACGTTCCTAAACAACTAAATAGATATATTTTTGTTCCGTAGCAAAAATAAGAGACTGGGTGGAAAAGAAATGAAAGAGTTTAGTCAGAGTCGAGCCTTACCTATTAGCGCATTGGAATAAGAGATTCTACATGCAAACGAGGATGTTCCGATGGTGTAGAGGCGCATGAGCTCTCCGCAGCTAAGGAGCTCAAACGAACCATTCTCAGAAGAGTAAAATCGACAGATCTCTTAACAGCTAGAGGCAGAATTATCAAAGCCATTGTCGCGGAATTTCATCAGAGGATTTATGCAAGAATGACAAGCATACTAAATTAGATTTGAGGCGGGGAGCCCAAGGGGTTTAGGGTTGGGGAAGCCAAGTTCTGAACTCCTGCCCAACCAAAAACATTCAATAACTCTCAAATCAAAGGCAGAAATCACAGATAGGTACCATAAAAAATCACGAAGAATCCAATGCAATATGGCAGCTGTCCAAGAGGAGTAATTACCCAGTACTGGTGTATTAAACAGAGTTGACAAATCGGCCACGGGAGTTTAATACCATATGCCAAGTGGAATAATATCATAGCTTTGTGTTAAATCAAATCTGTGGTTTTTTTTATAATTATCAAATCTGAACATAACCATAGATTGTATGCAAAGGAACCTTATTTATATAATTGTAATATGAGACTGCATAAATATAAACCCAAGTGTTGTCCAGGTGTGACTTTAATAGATGTACAGGGTTAAACGATGGGCATTCAATGGATGTACCTATTGTATAACATTGTATTAATAGTTTACTGTTGAAATTTAATTAAGGTGAAATGTTACACTCACAGGGGTGAAGAAGTGGGATTGAAACCGGTGAAATGAATCACATAGCATCAATCATCACTTCCAGGGCTTGCACCTGGTAACCAGGACTTCCCGGGAGGTCACCCATCCCAGAACTCCTCTGCTCAAGCACGCTTAACTGTGGAGTTTTCCCCACAATCAAGCCCACTTAGCTTGCTACCCCATTTGCAAAACCTTAACAACTATTGTGCCTCATGAACCATTCAAGAAGAGATCCCTTTACTCTTAGTATTTTAAGTATGACGGGTTTCCACAGTGCATTATATTAGATATCATTTTTGGGATTCAACTGCGTTAATTTAGTCATTCATCTATGACCATTTCCATGAGAGGCAGTCATAATTGACTAATTTCTCATGTTTTTTTTAATAGTCCACTTAGCACTCATTGCATTGGGTGATGCTCACAGGGGTGAAGAAGTGAGATTGAAACCAATGAAATGAATCACATAGCATCAATCATCACTTCCAATTTTGGACTTGTTTTTTTGGTGAGAGATTTGTTGAAATCACAAATTTGGCTTAAGATCTCTCCACAATCCAATTGTTTTCCAATTGTTTTAAGGATATTTCAGAGTATTGAATTCATATATGGAATCAAAACCTTATTTTAGAAAAAAAAAATCAATATTTGACAAAAAATATTTCACTCAATTTTAACTAAAAACCCCCAAAAAATCTATGTTAAATAAACTCACATATAATACAATGATTTATTATATTTAATTTGGTTTGATTTATATTTTCATAATTTTCATCTCAGTAAATTTTTTTGAGAAATTTCAGTTAGTAAATATGTGAAAATATAAAGTAAATGTGGATACAAGTTACATGTTCAAATTCGTTGAAATATCTAACTTATAACCCCTAATAAAATGACTTGAACTTATAAATCATAGTGATAATGGTCCATCCATATATATATATATATATATATATATATATATATATATATATATATATATATATAACCAATAGATTTATATACATTTTAATAGACATTTAATATTAAAGAAAAAAATTTCTCATATCATAAAATAAGCAACAAACTTATTAAAAAAAATCTCTTATATTCAAAATATAAAGAACATTACTCCCAAAAACAAAGTCCTTCTTAGTGTTGGTTTGTTGAGTTTGTTTTAATACAATTTCCATCATTTAATGGAACCTATTGGATCATGTGTGGGTCCAGGTAATTAATGCTAGTTTTTATGGGTGGATCTAGGTAATTAATGCTAGTATTTTTTATGGTAATGGAATTTGATCCTTCAACTCTAAGTTCATATAACTATGTTTTATGTTTTAGTTTATCTTGTAAAAGTGGTAAAGGTTTTTTCAAGATTTTTGGTTTTATTTTTTTGAATAATTTGTTAGAATCTCTTTTCACAATCCAAGTGTTTTAAAGATATTTGAAAGATATTTGAGGGTCTTGAATTTTTATACACAATAAAAAAGACAATTTAAAAATCACAAATCAAGATTTACAAAAGAAAATTTTCTCCCAATTCTAACTAAAAACCACAAAAATCTAAAAAATCTAATAATTATAAAAAACCCATAACTATAATTATATATAAATAAACTTCCTTAATACAGTAAATAAAAGAACTCTTTTATGTACCATTCTAATAAAATAATTTATTATATTTAATTTAATTTAATAACAAAAAAAACACTTAAAAAAAATAATAATTCATGTCAATAAATTATTGAGAAAAAAAATTTCTAACATTCATTAAAAAACCAACGCCATACCCGATATCCACGATGCGTTGATAGGGAGAAGAACCCACGAGTCCACGATCCGATAATAGGAAGAAGAATCCAAGAATAAAAAACCTTTGATGCTGGTTCGTTCGTTCGTTAAGGTAGTTTTAATACCATTTCTATCTTTTAACGGAATGTATTATTTAAACAAACCCTTCTAATCATTTGTGGGTTTCCGTGATTAATGCTACATCGTAGAGTCCTAATAAATATTTATTATTGTTTAGAATTGTGATGGATCCTTTAAAATCCAGTCCACTAAAGGTTTTGGAAAAAAATTTGGTGAGGGGTTTCTTGGAATTTAATTTAAATCATGGGATATTTTGGATTTTAATTTAAACAACAGAATTTGAAATTTATTAATTTTTTTGGGTTTATTTGTAATTAAAATAGTTAAAAAAAGAAATCTAATAATTAAAAAACTATCATTGCATAAGAGACTCTTTATAGCTTAGTATAAGGTACATGTGTAGATGTAATGTGAGAAATGTAAACATTTGAAATGCTCGAATATATTTAACACTTAAAAAAAATTTTGATAAACATTTCAAATGCCCAAATATATTTAACACTTAAAAAAAATATGATAAATAAATATAAATATAAATAAACGAAAGTATGGTAAATAAAAAATAAAACTTTTTTTTATACTTGCTCGAGAGATATGGTAAATAAATAAATATAAATATAAATGAACCTGAAGTATGATAAATAAAAAATAAAAACCTCTTTTTATATAAATAGACTAGATATATGGTAAATAAATAAAATCTTTTTTTATATTTACTCCATAAACGTTTTTATATTTACAAACACTAAAAAAAGAGATTTTGTTTAGGCGGATCCTATGGGCCAAATATCATGGAACAAATTATTATTAATACCATGGGCTAAAAACTATGGGCCAAATATTGTATTTATAAAAGACTTATGGTAAATAAATAAATATAATAAGATATATAGACGCATGGTAAATACATAAAAATATATCAAATATGATTAGAAATCAACATCCAAGTATATACCAAGCTTATTGGCCAAATACCATGGTAAATAAAAGAGGTATGGTAAATAAATATAAATATAAATAACCCAAAGATATGGTAAAAAATAAAGCCTCATTGTATATTTACTCCATACTCATCTTTATATTCACTAACACTCAGAAAAATGTTTTATTTAGGTGAAGCCTAAGAGCCAAATACCGTAATATTAATATTAAAATATTAATACTATTATTATTATTAATTATAATATTCATGTTAATATATTATAATATTAATATTATTAAATTTAATAAATTTGGATTCGGGTGTTTGTATTTGACTACACTACATGCATTGACTATCTCAAGTAAACACGTAAATGTAAATGTAAAAGTAATCTTTAACATTTAACATTTAGAATTTAATTTAATTAATCTAATGTCGGCCCTAATGAAAAATCACTTTGCTCCCTAAACATATAAATTTAACACAAATAAAGTGTCGAATTGTTTTGTGAGGTAATGCTAAGAGTGATATTATATTTGTGAGAAAAGATTTAGGGAGTTGTGGATAAATAATATTTATGGAGAAAAGATTTAGGGAGATTGGTGAATAAAATTAATTACATTTGAATGTTCTCTAATTTCTTTTTTGGTAAATTAATTTCATGAGGTTCACAAATCTCAAGTCAAATTTAAACCAACTAAACAAAAACTCTAATAATTTCATGAAAATCATCTAAAAAATTATTGAAATATCAAACTTGACAGTAGACCAATATGGGTTAAGTTAGATTTATGAGGATCATGTTGGAAGTGTTGAAGCCTTGAAAATCGCTGCAACAACATTGGGGGATAAACACCCGGTCCGGAACTTAATACAGCTCCTTTTCCATTTATGAGAGTGACTCCGACTGGTTTAACTAGGTCCAGTTACCTTTTCCCTATCGATATTGGTTTATGATATATCTTTAACTACCAATAGACAAGGATATCATATCGATTCTTCTTGCTGATCAGGCAAGAGAATGACCCTTAAGATGATTTGGGTTCAGCCAAACCACAACTAAGATTTTGCCTCTTTGAGAAGAGGTCTTAAAATAATGTAGAAATTAATCTAAATGCAAACTTATTCTATAATGCAAGCAAAAGAAACTAATCTAAATCCTATCTCAATTAGGTAGATGAAAATCTAACCCAACTAAGAGCAAGATAATCAAATAATGAGGATTAAAATATGTCTGGCTTTTAATTAATGTCAAACCAATGAAGAAATTCAATTAACTCACATTTTTTAATATCAAAACACATTCTATTGAGACCATTTGACTAAAATAATAAATCAAGAACACTCCGGAAGAAATTCACGAAAATGATAATGATTGGCAAATCAGTGAAGCCAATAATTAAACAATAATATGTGGAAGAAATTCACAACATATTATTATTTAATAAATCAGTTTTATAAGACAGATTGCTAAGTAATGGTTACTCAGAAATCAGAGTGTAATTCATAACAGCGGAGATACATAACAATTTGAGACAAATTATCCATATTAACATAAATGCCAAAACATGAATAAAATGAAACAACAATTTTATTAACATAAAAATGAAACTGGTATTTGATACATAAATGCCAAAAATACCAATTAATTGAATTTGCTTCTCTGATCCTGATCTCTAACAGTACTTTACATTACTTGAATTTTTGCTTTCAAGACTAGAGCTGCAGAAATGCAAACTCTGCCCATTATGCATAATTCAAGACATAAAGAAAAACTCTCAATAATGTTCAGATCTAAAATTTTCTCTCCTCCCCATCTACAACTCTAAATTCCTATTACATAAATGCTTTTAGAAGTCTGGAATTGCAGAGGAGAGCAACCCCTTTTACATTTTGCAAACTGCAATTTATAATCCTTCCAAAAGTATTTTTAGAAGAGTTTGTTGAAGAAAAATCTGCCCAATCCAATTTTATTTGCTCAAAAATTCCAATCTTTAGTTGCTGGAGCTTTCTCATTGATTGAGATTTTTTTCTCCATATCCCTTCTATTGTTTTTCCTGTAAAAAGGAAATTAAAATGAATTAAGATGCAACAATAAAATCAAAATATTATCTCTAACATTAAAACAAATCCAATCAAATTCTATTTAAATAAATAAATAAAAAGGAAATTTGAGCTTTTTATTGATGTTCATAATTATTTTAATTAACCAAGGATAATATTAATGCATGAATTTGCAATTAGAAGAGGCTTGGGCAAATGAAAATGAAGAAAACAAAACTCAGAAAATTGATTTTATTTTAGAAATTCGGAGCTTGATGTTCTGCTTGATTTTTGACCCAATAAATGATCAAATCTGTTATTGAAACCTCCTCGGAAATGTTCTCCTTGATTTTCTTTTTTTAATGAGCCGTCCTAAGCCTCATTTGGCCAAGTAAAATTCAATTTATGAGTCTCCAAAGTTGATAAGTCAAATTTGATATAAATCTGGAAATTCTATTGCTAGGCTAAAAATCATAATTTTAATTAAAAATCTAATCCTAAATTAAATTCTAATTATCTAATAATTAATCATAATTTAATTTTCAATGATAAATTAAACTAATTATTTAAATTAATATTAATCTAACTAATTAATATAATTAACTATTTATAAACAAATAAATCTAATTAAATTAATTATATTTTAATTATTAATTAATTTAATCAATTTAAAATTAATTATTTTAAATATTAAATATTAAATTTAAAATTTAAATTAAATAAACTAATACTTGCTAACCTATCACTCCACTAACACTAACGAATGAGTTTAAAAAGGAAAGACAAATGACTTATGCTCAATTAATTATTATTATCTTAAGGGATTATCGGAGTCTGTTAAGAAATGCATCCATTGGATTTTGCCGATGCGAAACTTCGATGTGATGTAATTAAATTAATTATAATTTATATATTGATTAATTTAATTGATTTAAAATTTAATATTTAAATATTAGTTTTTTATTTTTAATTTTTTGTTTTTCTTTCATTTTAATGATGCTAAATTATGAATTTATCTAAGGGATGATTTGTCTATCTAAACTACAGCCACTTTCACATTTTGAATTTTTCAAATTTTTCGAGTTTAGTAATTTATTTGAAAATTGGAATAAATTATTGAAATCCCGATGATTCGTTATTTGGCTGTATAAGTAAAAATGCAAATTATTAGTCATAACTAACTATGGGTTAATATTTTAAACTAAATGAATATATTAAAAAAAAAAATTAAATATTGTACATTTTACGTCTTTTCTAACTCAAATGACATAATTGATTAGACTTCAAATGAGTGCTATTTACAAACCAGTTGACCAAATGAGACGAAACAAGCGTCAACAGAAAGCTTATAAAAAATCAATTTCATCCGGGCAATCAAAACAAGAATCTAAAGAAAATGAAAAATTAACAAAATCATAAGATAATTGACTCAATAAAAATCCTAAAAGGTGTTTAGCCAAAAAATTTATAAAAATGGTCCCCATTATTTGATGTGAATAAGTTAAAAATGAGGGGTTGTTGTATCGTACAACAATTGGCGATTCACTGGAAGAAACAGTTATCTTTGTTTGATATAAATGAAATTTTCTCAAAATTAAAGTAAAAATAATTATAGAAGAGAAAATTATTTTTTGGAATGCCTGACTGGGTTCATTAATCTAAATAAAAACAATAATCATCTAACTGTAATTTTCTTGAAATTTCTCATAAATTAAAATATTTCATTACTCTATATCAATCTTTAATTAGTTGTAAAGATAAAGGGTCACTTTACAGCTTAGCTTTTAAAATGTACTCATTTGTCACAAGTAGAGCCACTGCTGCCAGCAAATATCTATAGTCTCGACAAGGTTACCTTTTAATCATCAATGATTCGGAATCCTATCTATTTAAGAATTATTGACTTAGAGATAAATCCATTTATATATGTTTATTTTTATTTTATTTTATTTATTTTATTTATTTATTTTTAATTCTTAAAAGTCGTTGTCCTGGTTTGGTAGCCAGATATTTGACAATGCCATTCACTGGTTATAATTGGACTAAACAAGTTGGCTCGTGATAAGACCCCTTATCTTACAATTGTTTGCAATTATAAGCCATTACCCTGGTTTGTTTAGCAATGTTGGTAATGTCAGCCTATTTTTCCTCTATGATCATTGTAAGAAGGCTTGTGATGAGACCTCTTATCTTTTAAGTTTTAAATATATTTTTGGATTACACTCTAGAAACATAAAACTCTTTTAAATAGGGAGAATCATTAACTCCTTAAGAGTTCAGAATGACAATTTCAGAGTTAAAAGTGTTTTGCTGTAAAGTGTCTATACTTGGTTAAAAATAACTTTTCTTGACTGATAATAGAATTTTGAAAGATCTTAATAAAATATTGAAATCTCAAAATGATTACAATTTTGATGAAAAAGAAATTTCTCCAGATTTTATGATACTTTGTCAACTTCTCTAAATTGGTAATCTCTTACTTAAGTATGTCTACCTTTATAATAAGAAAATCAAACTTTACTAAGAGATTTAAGAAAAAGTTAATAGATGACTATTAACAATTTTTTCTCCATGTATACTGACCATAGTTAGGTAACAAGAAGGCCTTCCATATAAATCATGGCAAAGTCACCAAAATCAAAACTGAAAACCAAAGGAAAAAGAATTCTTATGCTAAAATGAGAAAGAAATCAACAAAAATAAAAATGAAGAAATTTTAACAATGGAAAGGAAAATCCAAGTTTTGCAAGATAAACTCAAACAAGAATGTTTATACCAATGTCTCAACAATATGAAGAAAGAAAATAATCGTGTAATCAATCCTTCTTATGTCGAGATTTAGAAAAATCATACCTTGCAGGGTTGTAAGTGTTTTAGGCTTTTTAGATAGCAGTGACGATAAAATTCAGCCACAATGAAAACTTTATGTCTGATATCAATCTTCTTGTTTTAAAGCATCATTTTAATCATTTTCTAAAAAAGGAATGCTTAAAGAAACAGATTAAAGGTTCAGAAACTTCCTAGCATAGCTGTTTGAACGAAGATTATCGCTGCTTATTGAAATAAAGCCAGGAAAAGAGTATGGACTTCGAAAATATGATCTGGTGGAGGATTGGAAGCTTTTATGAAGAGCTACAAAACAAATTTATATATCAGAAAATCAAAACTGAAATTTAAAGTAATTAAATGGAAATTAATGAAAGTGGGTACATGAATCTTACCATTGGATAATTGCTTTTGATCTTACCTGAAAGGTATCAGTTTCTCCAAACTAGCTGACTTCTTATTTTAATTAACATTAAAAACTTGAAGAAGTCAAACTAACCAAAATCCTATAACCCAAAATCATTATTTATTTTATTTAAACTAAAGCAAGCAGTAAAATGTAAAAATGGAATGTTTTGTGTTCAAGGGAATTGAAATTAAAATAAATGCATCAGAAATGAGATTAAGAATTTGCAGTAATAAATGTTCTCAAAATATTATAAGTTTTATAAAAATTCCATGATTTTATAAATTGTTCAGATTTAAGACCAAATTTAAGATAATGAAATTTAAAATAGAGAGGTCTTGAATTTCGTACTTAATTATGGAATTATTTAAATTGAAATATATGAGAAATCAAAATGATTTGAATATGTTGCAAATTTGTCATCAATTGTTTTAATATCATAGGGATTACCCAAGATTTCTTTTAAATTAACACAATGCCTTATTAGATGATTCGTATTGCATGTAGAGGGATGTGTTGGAGTTTATCGCATCGGAAATTGCAATGGAAAATCTATGATATGAAAACATGCGATGAAAATATATGCGATGCGATGGAGCGATCATACCATTGATGAAATGTTATATTTAGGATCGGGGACAGTCATGTTGCAAATTGCACATCGCACACCACATCTTGCGATTTGTATTTTGTACATTGCACATTGCGTATCGCGGATTTGGAATAATAACATGACCATGAACAAAAATACGATGAAGTGATTTATGATATCAGCAATGCAATGGATATAATAATCGGTGATGAGCGAAGAGCAAAAAGCAATGAAAAATCAGCGATTAGTAAAAGGCGATGAGCAATGAGCAATCGGCGATTAATAAAAAGCGGTAGCGATAAGAAATTGGTGATGAATTATCGCATCACAACTTTTAAAATGAGCACACAAGGATGTGTTCAATTTTCCTCCCGATTTGCGATTTACGATTGGACTTATCGCATTGAAGGTCTTTTTAAAATTAATCCTTGACTAATTTAATAATTTGCGATTGCGATTAGAACTTTATCGCATCGGATTTTTTGCAAATAGATATATCAAAATGAGGTCTATCCGATTTGCGATTGCCGATTGGGTTCATCCCATCAGAACTTTTTAAAAGTTGACCTTTTAACCAATTGTGATATGACTTTACCAATTTTCGATTGTGATCAAGTTTTTATCGCATCGGATTTTTTTTAAATGGAATAATTAACCTTATGCCTAATGCAACATGTGCGTTTGTGATCTGATCTATCACATCGAAATTTTTGTGATGAAAGACAAACTTTTAAATTTATTCCAATGAGATATGCGATTTGGTATTTTATGAAAGATTGAATGAGGTAACACATCGAAGGTCTTGCATCAGAAATCAAGTTGAAATATTTCAGACATGAATCTTGCGATAGAATTTTTAAATTTCAATTGGGTTTTCTAATGAATGAAAGTAAAGTTTAAAGAATGTTCAAATTCTAATGAATCACAAAATAAAATTTCCCTGAACCTGTTGTGAATTTGAAATAGGTTTGTTGTTTACTTCAAGTTTTGAAAACAAATGAAAACCTGCAAATAAAACAGAACAAGAATAAAAAACAAACTAAGGAAAAGAGAAACTAATAATAGATGAAAATGAACTTGTAAATGCGTACCTGGAAGGAAATTGTCTGTGGATTTTACCTTATGAATCTTCCAATTCTTCCTTTTATTTATCAAAATTCTAACTTTGTTCAAACTCATCTCTTATTTATTCTAAATCGGAGTGTGCAATCAACCTAAATAAAATATGTTTACTCATGTTCAGGAAATATGAAACTCATAAAATTAACCAGAAATAAATATGAAAATATGTTTTTTTTTTTTAATTGCAACAGCAGTTTATTTCCTCTGCTCATTTCGAATTAACTTGAGAAAAATCTGTATTGTTATAGTGACTGTTTAATAATTCCTTTAGTAAATAGATATGATGCATATTGCAACATCAGATAATAAACTAAAGATCGGGATGGGATAAAGCCACTAATTGTGGAAAAATATCAACACAGATTTGAATGTGTGCACACAACAAAATGGACACTTTTAAGATCATTTTAAAAAATTTCGAAGAAGATAATATAAACTTCATGTGATTACAGTAAAAATTTAGACTGACTAATAATGATTAAATTGGAATTAAGCTTATAATAGATAGTCATATCTTTCATTGGATAATGAGATCATGAAGCTTTATATTATCAAAAACCTTTCACAAATAAATTTCAGAAGAAAATTACATAATGACATTTCCAAATAGAGAAAAGTGGGTTTGAGGTGATTGATGCCAAGTACAACTTCAATTGAATTTAGTCAAGACATTATTCAAAATAGGCAGAGTAGAGATATTGCTGCAATAAATTTTGATTTAAAAATGGGAAGTAAGAATTAGAAATTTTCTGAGAAGAGGCAAATATTTTCCTGAACATGTATATGATATAAAAAGGGTTGATTTCTCGCTTTATTTTATATCTGTAGAACTATTAAGAATAAATTAACTACACAAAAAAAACTAACTAAATTAATTCTACTTCTATTCTAACCATATACATGAAAATGACTAGGTATAGTCATATTTCCAGTGTAACCATTTTCTCATTTTAATTCCTGCATATATGTACAATTCAAATGTTAGTAATAAAAGTAAAAATCTAAAAAAAAAAATCTATAAATAGAATTTACAATTATTGTTAATAGCTTATTTACAATCTCCTTCTTTTGAAATGTCTTTTCCAACTGAATTCCAATTGGATCATAAAAATATGGATGGGTTTCCATTAATGATTGGAAAATGTTTAAAAGGGGAGATGACAAGCTAGATTGTGGATATGATCTTTTAAATTCAAAGGCTTGAAAAAAATTGTTAGTGTTATGTGTAAGTGTTAAACTATTAACAATCTTCCATGAAGGAAAACTTTCCAAACAATTTTCAAATGAGTTAATGAAAAATGGATGGAAATATGTCAAATAAGATGGAAAATTATCAATTGGATTAGATTGTTGGCCAGATTGTAAAAATACATTCTCTTGTTGATATTGCCTTTGGGAAGATAGAAGCTTTTGATAAAACATTAGCTTTGATTGAAATTGAAATATCAATAGCTTTTGATGTTCATGATTATAATATGAAACTTCAATTTCCCAATATGACAATGCATCAATTGAGTGTTCACTATTAAAGCGCTCAATATGCCAACGTAGAGTGTCAAAAATTTGAAAAATAAAATCAGAAAACAAATCTAAATTTGAAAGAAAAAATAAAATGAAATCCCTATTGGTACAACTAATGCTACAACACAATTGGGATTGTTTTGAAACAATTTCTTTTTCACAAATATTGGCGAGAATAATGGAATTTGAATTATTGCCAATTCCAACTTGTGAATAAAAAAGAGAATTATGATTATGAGCAGGAATGGGAGTTCGATCATGATATGAATCATAAATTGGAATGTTTTCCCGAATGGTGAAATCATGAAGATAATTTGTTGCTTTAAAATGAGGATTGGTTGGAATAATTTCTAAATTAAAATGTTCCTCATTCGTATATGTTACTTGAATTTTATCATGAGGATTCTCTTGAGAAGAACAGAAATTAACATCGTTGATATCAGATTAATTATCATAAATGACTTCACAATATTCTTTAGAATTCCCTTTGATCTCGTCCAATATATCAAAACAAGGAGGAATAAAAATTTCATGTTTATTAATGGCAAAAGAATGATCAATAATTGTTTCTCTATCTTGATAAAAATTTATTGGTAATTCATTTAGATCATCCTCTTTATTTTCTGAAATATCATTAATACCAAGAGGGGAGAAATTACCAACATTAAAAATATCAGGATAAAGGGAAAAATGAGAATCAGAAATAATGAATTCAAAATTTTCTCTGCTAGAGAAATCTTGTGCGTTTTGTTCACTATAAATTTCAAATTCTAGATCATTCCTTTGTATACTCATGCTTTCTTGAAGAAGGCTGCTTTGCTGCTCTGTTTTCAGCATTTGTTCATCATGAAGAAATTCAGAAATTTGTACAGCAGTTTGCATTTTATTATTCACCTTGATTGATGCTTGCATGTGTTGATTTGCAATCTGATTTTCTGAATTTAATGCAGAATAATTTTCAGATTTCAAAGTAGCTCTTTCTCCAAAATTGATGCTATTGTCTTCTTGCATTTGAATAGAAATATTTTCCAAGCTTTGTGAGACCACTTTATTATAATTTATTTGAACATTCATATTGGAATTCTCATTTATGTTGGAAGGAGATGGAACAAAGCTTGAACTAATTTCATATGGATTGAGAATGGGAGGAAGAGAGAAAATATGTTCAAACCAATCTAATGATTCTTCTTCCGTAGGTTTATCTTCATCTTTAAATCTTAAACAATTCAAATGAAATCGAATATTAAAATCTCTAACAGACTCATTTTCAAATCTTCGTAGATATTCAATTTCATCACATACATGTTCATAATTGTATTCGTCAAATTTACAAATGAAAATTGTAACAAATTGATTCCAACTATGAATTGAAGCAACTGGAAGAGTTCTACACCAGTTTCTAGCTTTTGCCGCAAATGTGAGAGCAAAAATTCTGCATAAAATGCCTTCATCAATTCCTTGAAAATCATAATTTGAAACATTTTGAATAAATTGAAAGACATGATTAAAAGCAGAAGAATTTTTCTTACCATTAAATTTTACCTGAGACAAGAGTCTTACCACTTCGGGTGGAGTATTGGAAGATGCACGTCCATGTATACAACTCCAAATTGGAAGTTTAAGAGGAGCCATTGTAATAAAAATAAATGTTAGAATTGAAAAGACTCCAATAGACAACAATTTTTAGGCCCTCCTTCTAGCGCCAAAAATGTTGAAGCCTCGAAAATCGCTGCAACAACATTGGGGGATAACCATCCGGTCCGGACCTTAATACAGCTCATTTTCCGTTTATGATAGTGGCTCCGACTGGTTTAACTAGGTCCAGTTACCTTTTCCCTATCACTATTGTTTTATGATATATCTTTAACTACCAATAGACAGGGATATCAGATCGATTCTTCTTACTGATCAGGCAAGAGATTGACCCTTAAGTTGATTTGGGTTCAGCCAAACCACAATTAAGATTTTGCCTCTTTGAGAAGAGGTCTTAAAAGAATGTAGAAATTAATCTAAATGCAAACTTATTTAATAATGCAAGCAAAAGAAACTAATCTAAATCCTATCTCAATTAGGTAGATGAAAATCTAACCCAACTAAGAGCAAGATAATTAAATAATGAGAATTAAAATATGTCTGGCTTTTAATTAATGTCAAACCAATGAATAAATTCAATTAACTCACATTTGTGAATACCAAAACACATTCTATTGAGACCATTTGACTAAAATAATAAATCAACAACACTCCTGAAGAAATTCACAACATATTACTATTTAATAAATCAGTTTTATAAGACAGATTGGTAAGTAATGGTTACTCGGAAATCAGAGTGTAATTCATAAGAGCAGAGATACATAACAATTTGAGACAAATTATCCATATCAACAAAACATGAATAAAATGAAACAACAATTTTATTAACATAAAAATGAAACTGGTATTTGATACAGAAATGCCAAAAATATTAGTTAATTGAATCTGTTTCTCTGATCCTGGTCTCTAACAGTACTTCACATTACTTGAATTTCTGCTTTTAAGACTAGAGCTGCAGAAATGCAAACTCTGCCCATTATGCATAATTCAAGACATAAAGAAAAACCCTCAATAATGTTCATATATGAAATTCTCTCCTCCCCATCTACAACTCTAAATTCCTATTACATAAATGCTTTTAGAAGTCTGGAATTGTAGAGGAGAGCAACTCCTTTTACATTTTGCAAACTGCAATTTATAATCCTTCCAAAAGTATTTTTAGAAGAGAGTTTGTTGAAGAAAAATCTGCCCAATCCAATTTTATTTGCTCAAAAATTTCAATCTTTAGTTGCTGGAGCTTTTTCATTGATTGAGATATTTTTCTCCATATCCCTTCTATTGTTTTTCCTGTAAAAAAGAAATTAAAATGAATTAAGATGCAACAATAAAATCAAAATATTATCTCTAACATTAAAACAAATCCAATCAAATTTTATTTAAATAAATAAATAAAAAGGAAATTTGAGCTTCTTATTGATGCTCATAACGATTTTAATTAACCAAAGATAATATTGATGCATGAATCTACAATTAGAAGAAGCTTGGGCAAATGAAAATGAAGAAAACAAAACTCAAAAAATTGATTTTATTTTAGAAATTCGGAGCTTGATTTTCTGTCTGATTTTTTACCCAATAAATGATCAAATCTATTATTAAAATCTCTTTAGAAATCTTCTCCTTGATTTTCTCTTTCCAATGAGCTGTCCTGGGCCTCATTTAGCCAAGTAAAACTCAATTTATGAGTCTCCAAAGTTGATAAGTCAAATCTGATATAAATCTGGAAATTCTATTGCTAGGCTAAAAATCAGAATTTTAATTAAAAATCTAATCCTAAATTAGATTCTAATTATCTAATAGTTAATCATAATTTAATTGTTAATGATAAATTAAACTAATTTTTTTAATTAATATTAATCTAACTAATTAATATAATTAACTATTTATAAACAAATTAATCTAATTAATAATAAATCTAATTAAATTAATTATATTTTAAATATTAATTAATTTAATCAATTTAAAATTAATTATTTTAAATATTAAATATTAAATTTAAAATTTAAATTAAATAAACTAATACTTACTAACCTATCACTCCACTAACTTAAAACTATTCTACTAACATTCATTATGTATATTAAACTAACACTACATTCACTAACTTAACACTAACGAATGAGTTTGAAAAGGGAAAAAAGACAAATGACTTATGCCTCATCGCATCGGCATATCGAGAGTGGGATTATCGAAGTTTGTTATGAAATGCATCAATTGGATTTTGCCGATGCGAAACTTCGATGCGATGTAATTAAATTTTAATTTAATTAAATTAATTATAATTTATATATTGATTAATTTAATTGATTTAAAATTTAATATTTAAATATTAGTTTTTTATTTTTTTATTTGTATTTTTTTTTTAATTTTTTTTTTCTTTCATTCTAATGATGCTAAATTATGAATTTATCTAAGGGATGATTTGCCCATCTAAACTACAGCCACTTTGACATTTTGGATTTGTCGGATTTTTAGAGTTTAGTAATTTATTTGAAAATTGGAATAAATTATCAAAATCTCGATGCTTCGTTATTTGGCTGTATAAGTAAAAATGAAAATTATTATTCATAACTAACTACGGGTTAATATTTTAAACTAAATGCATATATTTAAAAAAAAATGAAGTATTGTACATTTTATGCATTTTCTAACCCAGACGACATAATTGATTAGACTTCAAAGGAGTGCTATTTACAAATTGGTTGACCAAATGAGACGAAACAAGCGTCAACATGAAGCTTATAAAAAATCGATTTCATCCGAGCAATCAAAACAAGAATCTAAATAAAATGAAAAATTAACAAAATCATAAGATAATTGACTCAATAAAAATCCTAAAAGGTGTTTAGCCAAAAATTTTATAGAAAGGGTCCCCATTATTTGATGTGAACAAGTTAAAAATGGGGGGTTGTTGTACCGTACAATAGGAAGTTATGTTGTTAATTTACATAGAACACCACTTTTTTTTAATAATATTTTTAGTTTCTATTTTTTTATCTTTATCTTCGCGATTCTAATATGTTAAGTTTTTTTTTATACCGCATACATTTAACTTATATAAATTTATAGATTGATAAAGAGTTATAATAGAAGCATAATAGTTCAATAAAATATATAAGTTAAATAGTTGGGGTGGCAGGAGAGGGAGGGGGAGAGATTCTCCTAAATCCTGATGGAATATGAAAAATAAAGTACTTATGGGGGCTAGTCCAAAGAACGAACAATCTCACATAAATGTATGGGCTTCTTCCAGGTCTCCAATTGGCTAATGATCGAGATGTCTCTAAGTTAGTGATCTTGGGGGATTCCCTTATCACTATTCAACACCTTCAAAAAGTTTTTCTCCTGAAGAACAACAATTGATCCCTCCTTAGAAAAATCAATAGTACCCTAAAATCATTCTCTCAAAAGGCTTATTACCACATTTTAAGAAGCCAAAACATAGAGGCGGATACACAAACGAATCAAACCTTCCTTCTTGAAGGAAGCAGGTTAGTATGAGATCAATGACATGTCAGGTTGGAAAGATATTCCATGAATAATTCCACTCAATATAATTTTCCCTCTCTCTTGTTTTGCTAGTTGGATATATGCACCATGAGAATTATTTTTTGAAGACTTCCAAAGCCCTCCTTTCTATGCCCCCCTGTCTCCTCCTATATATGCACATATTCACATCACGCATAACATTTGGCATCAGGATCTTGTCATTAAGGTTGAGGTGGTGGTTTTTGGGGTTGTTGGCCACGTGCCCATTTACCCCTCATGACATGTGGAGTCTTATGAAGTTGGAAAACCCTTAATTCCCTCCTTTTCCTTTGTACCAAGTTCATTGATGGATACAGGGTGGGGAGATCAGTTAATGAATTTCGTGGTTGATTCGATCCCTCGGGCATGGGAGTTCACTATTCTAAAGGTGGAATTCATGGTTGGTGTTAATATGATAAGGCATAAAGTATCAGTCCAAGGGTGTGCCCTTGAGAGTTAAGAAAACCCTTCTGCTAGTTGGTGGGCTCTCCACATCTTTGTAAACTCCATCGATGCTAAGAATTCTTTCAATAATATGTGTCTCTTGCTCGGTGTTGTGAACGTTGTCTCGCTCATCTCATTGAAAGAGAAAACATGGGGAATATCTTGTCTTTTCTTGGCTCAGTTTCCTCCTATGCAATAATAAGTTGGGAATATTTCCCCTTTAGGTTGTCAATGGTTTTTCGTAAATCTCAAGAAGTAAAGTTGGAATTTTTTCCAGTGGGTGTTGAATTTTTCATCTTCGAATTTCAAGCTTCTTCACCACCCTGTGTGCATCCTGCAACCTTTTCCATGAAAATAGGTGTTACTATGTTGAGGGCACCATCACTGGTGTAGCTTCATGCATCCCAAGTCTTGCACAATTTTCATACGCACAATTTCCCCTGCATAAATACTAACTTCTTTGGTACTCTTAGTTCTATTCTGCTTTTTTTCTTAGTTGGACAACTCCCTCCCTTTCTTCCAGCTTGTCTCTTTCCATGTTCCGATAAATTTTGGGTCTCCTCCTTGTGTAGGAAGCTCCCCTAGCTCAAACCTCTCCCCCTCTATTTTCAAGCTCTTTTGGCTCCCTATTTTGGTATCAAATCACACTTTGTATCTAATTTTGTGTTCCAAAACTATATTTTTTTCCCTTATGGGGAACAAAGACTATTATTCTTCTGCCTCAAGTTGCACAAGACAATACAATTTTATGTCCACATCCCCATTATTGCCATTTAGACCAATATTAATGCATAACTTTTCAATCATAATCTAATATTAAATTTCATTATTACTTTTCAAACACTCCTTAAGTACCTCTTGTCCACATCAAAATGGCATAGGTAAGAAAAAGGTCTAAAATAAATTAGACTCGACATAATAAAAACAATATGCAAAAACTATAGTTATAGCTTACATACCCTTTCTCGGGCCAACATTATATAACTCTAATTCACTAGGATGAACATTAACTAAGGCTTCACGTATGCATCCACCATATATGTCACGTCAATTTAGTCCCTAATACATGTACCTTCAAGAGTATTGTGACTGCATGGGTGCCCTGTGCATGTTCATGTGGCCTGTTTGCCTGTTTCTCCCTTATGCCTTCATTCGGTCGTGTGCGTTGTGTCGCGCTGTGTGAGGGCACCCGCCCAAAAGCGTTTGGGTTAGGTCATTTAGTTTGAGGGTGGATGTATCAAATTTACTAAGTTAATGTGATCGCAGGGGTGCCTTGTGCACGTTCGTGAGGCTTGCTTTTCGTTTTCTCCCTTGTGCCTTCATTCGGTTGGGCGCACCGTGTGAGGACGACTGTATCAAATTTTCTAAGTTGTGACCACATGGGTGCCTTGTGCATGTTCGTGCGGCATGTTTTATGTTTGTTCCCTTGTGCCTTCGTTCGATCAGGCGCACTGCGTCATTTCGTTTGAGGGTGCCTATCCAAACCGTTCAGGTCAGGTCATTTCGGTTGAGGGCACCTACCCAAACGGGTTTGGGTCAGGTCGTTTCGGTTGAGGGCACCTGCCCAAACGCGTTTGGGACGGGTCGTTGCGGTTCAAGGTGCCCGTATCAAATTTGATAAGTTGTGACCACACGGGTGCCCTGTGGACGTTCGTGCGGCCCGTTTGCTGGTTGCTCCCTTGTGCCTTCGTTCGGTCGTGTGTGTCGTGTCGCGCCATGTGAGGGCGCCCGCCTAAATGCATTCGAGTCAGGTTGTTTAGTTTGGGGGTGGCCGTATCAAATTTTCTAAGTTTTGACCGCAGGGGTGCCTTGTGCACATTCGTGTGGCTCGTTTTCCGTTTGCCCCCTTGTGCTTTCGTTCGATCGGGCACGCTGTGTAGTGAGGGTGCCCGCCCAAACGCGTTCGGGTCAGGTCATGTTGTTTCGTTTGAGAGCGGCCATATCAAATTTGCTAAGTTGTGACCGCACAGGTGCCTTTTGCACATTCGTTCGGCCTGTTTGTCGTTTTCTCCCTTATGCCTTCATTTGGTCATGCGAGCTGTGTGAGGGAGGCCATATCAAATTCGCTAAGTTGTGAACAGCATGGGCACCTTGTGCACGTTTGTGCAGCCCGTTTTCTTTTTCCTCCCTTGTGCCTTTGCTCAGTCGGTCGCGCCATGTGAGGGCGCCCGCCCAAACGCATTTGGGTCAGGTCAGTTCATTTCGTTTGAGGGTGGAAGTATCAAATTTTCTAAGTTGTGATCGCACGAGTTCCTTTTGCACATTCGTGTGGCCTATTTTCCGTTTTCTCCCTTGTGCCTTCGTTCAGTTGTGCGCAGCGCCATGTCGCGCCATGTGAGGTTGCCCGCCCAAACTTGTTCGGGTTGGGTCATTTCGTTTAAGGGCGGCCATATCAAATTTGCTAAGTTGTGACCGCACGAGTGCCTTCTTCACGTTCGTGCGGCCCGTTTTTCATTTACTCCCTTGTGCCTTTGTTTTGTTGGGCACGTCGTGTCGTTTCTTTTGAGGGCACCCGCCCAAACCCATTTGGGCCGAGTCATTTCGATTTAGTGTGCCTGCCCAAACGCGTTCGGGTCGGGCCCCCTAAGCCCCCAATCCCAAATCCCTTAAATACTAACTCATTATTCAACCCCTAACCCCTAAATGCACCTAAATCCCCTAACCCGGCATAACCCCCAATCCCCTAAGCCCTTCTCTCATATGATACCTGAGCCTTTGCCTTTCTCTTCCCTTCTAATTCCGTAATAGTGTCATAGTGATGCCAGCCAACTTCTTTCGAAAGCCTTCCTAGCAGACAATACTTATGACCTGGCTGAAGCCGCAACACTTTCAGAGAATCTGGAATGACCATTCTCTTCTTCTGGTCATATGGTGGGGGAACCCCTTCAAAAGTACTTAGCCTAGAAAGTGTTGCATCACCACGCTTGGTTTTTTGTGGAATCATTCCTCTAAATGTCCAGTAGGAAAATACTTCTCTTACTTTATTGTCATTTTCCCATACCTAACCAATGAGAGCACAAGAATAGCTATGTCTATAAAAGCACCTATAACTTCTCTTAATTTATTGTCATTTGCCCATAACTAACCAATGAGAACACAATAACATCTATTTATATAAAATCACCTATAATAGTTTTGTGGGTTTCACTAATATCCCTTTAGTTAGTGTGTGCATAGTAGCTTAGATCCTAAAGTGATTCCCGTACAATGATAATCCACTAGGTGTATTTGTTCTTAAAAAAATATGCCTGGATAGATGTCCCCTTTATGGCCAAGTTCCACCAAAATGGTTCCCCCTACCTACCTAGTAAGTACATTACATGTATTTCATGACAAGACTACCCTACAACCCACCAAATTTCTATCATATCCTTGATGTCAACAACAATTTGTTGTTCAAGATATAGCTAAGTTGGAACAAACCTAGCTCTAGAGCGTAGGATATTTTTCCACCTCTAATGTTTATAAATCAATAGTTATAAAAGTTATAAAGCATGTGGAAGCTCTTTAAGTATCACCTTTCCTATATTGACTCCGTCTTTAAAATCATGGAAAATGTCCATAGATGAGTTATCCTTACTAAACCAAAAATTTCATTGAAAATAATCATTCATACCATAACATTACTACTTCCCTTTTAACCACATAAAACTTACTTTTAAGTTACCATAATTCATCTTTAATATCACATAATTAGATTAAAAAATCAACCAAAATCCCTAGTTTATGAAATAAAAATTCAACAATTTTATATAATTAATAATTTAAATAAATGTCTTAGATCTAACCTCATTAATAATTATTTATAATCAACAATACCACTTATTTACCCAAACGCCTTATTAACCCCAAGAAAAGTCTGACACATTGTATTTAATGGAATTTGAGTGGCCTTAAAAAACACACGTAATTCATTTCAAAATGTCAAAAAATTTCAAATATCAAAAGTTTTAATTTCCCTCGTTCATTTCCCTCTTCAAAATGTCTAATTTTCAAATATAAAATGTTTTAATTTCCCTCATTCATTTCCCTCTGGTTGCATGGTTTGTCCAGGGAAGGAGGGAGGATGCGGCCATACTGTCGTTGGTTTTGAGGAAGGATGCAACCATACTATTGTAGGTTTGGAGGAAGGATGCAGCCATACTGTCGCAGGTTTAGAGGAAGGATGCGGTAAGTTAAGTTTTTGTGTTTATCCAGTGATAATGCAATGCCTTTTAGGTTTCTTTAGTTATTTGTTTTCCCATTTGGTTTTGTTACTTTCTACTTCTTCCCATTTGGTTATGGTGCATTTTATTAGCTATGAGAATTTTTGGTTGGCTTCTGCGGAAATGGCTATTTGGTTTCTATATGTTTTGGTTTGCTGATATGCCCATTTGGTTATTTTGTCTATGTTATTCTAAGAAGTTCTTGTTTGCATCCACGGCAATGGTTGTTTGGTTTCTATTTTTTTTAGTTTGCTGATATGCCCATTTCTGAATCTTGATCTCATTAACCCTTTCTATCAAACTGATAACCATACATAAAAAATTGATAACCCTTTATGCCCATGCTAATCTTCAATCACAGGTACCAAGCTATTCACACCATCCTTATACTTGAGAGAAAAAACCCATGACCCATCACACAAAACCCTGTCTATCACATGCACAGTCGTGGCACCATCTTTTGCAGCCCCACGAACAAGATTCTCAGATCCAGTGCAGGATGAAGGTCGCATGTTCAATTTCGCTGCAGGGCCAGCGACTCTGCCCACAAATGTTATAAAAAAAGCTCAGGCAGAGCTCTTCAACTAGAGGGGATTGGGGATGAACATAATGGAGGTGAGCCACAGAGGTAAGGAGTTCACTTCTATTATACAAAAGGTTGAATCTGATCTGCGTGAGCTTCTCAGCATTCCTACAAATTATGAGGTCCTTTTCCTTCAGGGTGGGGCTTCAACACAACTTTCTTGTTTGTCGTTAAATTTATGTGGTGTAGAAGATACAATGGATTATATTGTGACTGGATCATGGGGTGACAAGGCCGTCAAAGAAGGTCAGAGGTTTTGCAAGGCCAATATGGCTTGGTCTGGAAAGGCTACTAATTATACAAGAATACCCTCTGAGGAGGAAATCCAGTTAAGCCCAAATGCAAAATATTTGCATATTTGTGCCAATGAGACCATTCATGGTGTTGAGTTTAAGGACTACCCTACGCCCAAAGGGGACACTACCTTTCTAGTTGCTGGCATGTCATCTAACTTTTTCTCGAAGCCTATGGATGTCTCAAAATTTGGGGTCATCTATGCTGGAGCTCATAAAAACATCAGGCCAGCAAGGGTAACCATTGCTATAATCAGAAATGACCTTATTAGTAATGCTCAACAGAGCACCCCCCTCATGCTGGATTACAAAATTCACGCCGAGAACAAGTCTTTGTACAACACCCCACCTTGCTTTAAATCTATATGTGTGGCCTGGTGTTTGAGGATCTCCTTGCACAGGGGGGATTGAGCGAAATATAGAAGAAAAATGTTCAGAAGGCTAAGATTCTCTATGAGGCGATCGATGCGAGCAATGGGTTTTATCGGTGCCCAGTGGAGAAATCAGTCAGGTCTCTGATGAACGTGCCATTTACACTTGAGAAGTTTGAGCTTGAGAGTGATTTTATCAAACAGGCAACAAGCGAGGGCATGTTGCAGCTTAAGGGACATCGATCTATGGGAGGAATGAGGGCTTCAATTTATAATGCAATGCCATTGGTAGGTGTGGAGAAACTCGTATCATTTATGAAGGTATTCCAGACTAACCATTAATTGAGTCTGACAGAGTTCGTGGTCTCAAATCTGCAAGGCTATTTATATATCTGCTCTTTTATAATTAGTTAGTATGAATGCTTCTTCATGCAATGCATAAATTGAGTGTATCTTCATAGTTAGTTTGAGTTTTATTACTCTAAGTTGAAGAGTTGAGAGTATGAGAATCTTGAGAAGGTTTTGGGGTGGGGAAAGTCGAGTTGATGAATTTAGAAATTGTAGTACTGGTACATCTTTTGAGTCAAAGTATTTGAAGAATCTTCTATGTTTATCTGGTAATAATTTTATTCAATTTCTTTGTTAATGCTGCTCTTCTGGTCCTTTTTATATCCTATTTGTGATTCTTGGTGTAATCTTATTTTTCCAGTTTCATCTGGAATCTAGAGCACTGAATATAATAATGATGTAGTTGTACTATTATATGTAGGAAAGAAGAAGCCATGCTATCTTGTCTGTAATATGATCTATGGAGTGCTTACATCAATTTTTCTTACATGTTGAATGCTACCTTTCTTCGAGTGAGTGAGGTGTTAGATTGCAGAGTTTGAAAGTTTGAAAGTTTGGTATTTCTAGAAGTGAGTTATGTCTTATAGATTCATTCTATTACAACTTTTATTTTCATGATTTGGTTCTACTATATGCCTACAAACAGTGTAAAATATTTCACCCGGTATTTCGTTGGTTGCTCCGAAAGTTATTTATTGTATTTTCATACAAGTCCAAAATTATTTGCCGAAGTTACTCGAGGGGCTGATCTATCAGGAAAGGATTTTAGTGGGAAGAATTTGATCAAACAAGACTTTAAAACAACATGTATTAAACTGTTAGTAATGCTACTCTGTCTATCTTAATATAGTTTATAAGTGTAGTGAAATACTTCATTTAGTTTTATTATGAGAAGGCTGGTATTGGGATGGGATGTTGACATGCCTGGTTTCCTTATCTAACATAATTGGCTTCGAAATATACTATCCGCAGTCAATCATGTGGCAAGCCAAGTTTAAGGGTGCAAAATTGATTGGGGCTAGCTTTTTTGATGCCGATCTAACATTTTTTTACGTCACCCCTCCATTTTTTATTGTGGATTACTTGAAATTTGGTAGATACTAAATAAGCAGTTGGAAACAATGAAGCCCATGTGAGTATTCATGCTGGAAATGGATTCTCAACATTCGAGATGCCATATAAACAAATTTCTATGCTAAAAGATAATTAATGAAGTGCCAAATCATCCACTGAGGCTCTTGAGACACTAAAAAAAATGTTTCAATATTATACAAAGAAGAGCCAATTACAAGTTTGCTAACTTGAAAGAAACAAAACAACTAAATCTGCAAGCCAAGGATTTAGGATGGCTTTACAGCTTAATCAACCCTTCTAGCTCTTAAACTAATTATTTTATAGGTGGTATCTTATAAAATGAAGGGTATCCTGAATGGAAATACTCCACTACTACATACAATCAAACCCATTCTCATTACATGCTTTCCCAGAAAAATGAGTTTCAAAATTTTTTCCATTTGATAGGTCATAACTTTTTCTCTAGAATTTCAATTTCCTACAATAAGTGCTTTCTGAAAAGATTTCAAATAGATATAAAAAGCGCACTAAATGATATTTTTCCAATTTTGACCGTAAAGTCTGCAAAATTACCTTTGAAGACAAACTGTTGAAAATAACTCCTCCCTTTACTTGGATTTTTATGTTTCTTATATTGATGCAGAACTTTTCAAAAGACATGTTCCTTTTGTATGTAACCCAATACATATTCCTAATAAAAAACAGGAAATATAGGCTTCAAGACAATATGTCTAAGATTAGTCATTTTTTAGTTCTTTAACTTTTTTCTTTTTAAACCCTTGTATTTCTCTCTAGCCATGTTTTGTCCATCCAGTAATCACTTAAAAAATTACTTAAAACATTTGAAGAAAAGTTTGGGAAACATTTTCAAGATGTCTGAATATATGAATCTCATAAGGAAAATTTTCCAATTTCATATGACCTGGGGTATCTGTTGCGTTATGTAGGCATTACTGTGTATAGAAATGTAACTGAAAGAAATAAACTTCTCCATGTATATATTTGATGTGATTTCGGGCATACATGTAATGCTACATTGTCAGCTATAATGAGAAGAAAATTTTTGTAATTTAAAAATGAAAATGTTTTTTATGCTTTTGAATTGAGAGCATTGTTCTTGCACGTTAAACGCAAGGCATTCCCTTAAATCAAGGGGAATGAATTACAGTTACCCGACATAGCTTATCATCTATAATCAATCATAGTAAAATTAGCAATGACTTATACCTTCTAAGAAAACATGTTGATTTAATGTGTTTCTTCTATTTGTAGCATAGATTCCTTTGGAATTAGTTGATTGGCATCGCAAAATACAACTAGCTTTACAAATCCTTAATGAAGAGAACCTTTACTCTTCATTCTCATTTCTATTTGCTAAGGTGAAAATAAAAACCAAGATTGTGAAAAAGGCAAGGGAAGAGATGCCTGATTCATAAGATAAAGCTGCTATCACTCATGAACAGAAAATTATAATAATTCAAGTTGTAACTACTCAATGAAATATTCAGAATATCTAAAATATGTAAATATGCATTATATGACAAGTAATATTTATATAAAAGAATGTTGAATGTAGAAGAGATATATGATATGGTTACGAATCAAGGCCCTGCTTATGCTAATATGCTAATTATTTATTAATTATTATTTATATATAATATTCATAACATGAGTGCAGCATTCCAAACACAAGAAACAAAAAAAAAAAAATAGGATGACAAATCATTGCTAGATACAAATTCATAGAATATTTTATTCCTGCAATTGCTTCTGGAACACCATAGGAATAAGCAGAGAAGGCAACTTTTCTGATTAAACTACACTATTAAAACTACTGTTTACAGTAGAAGGTCAAAATTAAGCATATAATCCATTTTCCATGTGTAATACTACCAACAAAGGTAAAGAGAAAACAATGTATCAATAGACAGCATCAAATAAATCAAAACGCCTGTTATATATAGTGTCCATCCAAATTTAAATCTAATACATTGTAGATGTCATAGATAGAAGTAGATCGCTGAATTTTATCCTTAAAGATTCTCGTATAATTATAAACAGATGGCATCCCTCATTAATTTTTTCGACCTATTATAGTCTAACGTTGATTCTCCTGAAGGATTATGATATAATATTTTGATTAAGTTCCTTTCAGATTTATCGACTGACACATAAAAGAAAACGCATGTCGACTAGCTCACATTTTGCTACGGTATAATAAATTGTTATGGTATGTTAACCATGTAAAACATTGGATATCTAAATAAATTTTTTTAAATATTTTTTAGTTTCCGTCGGAAGAGCAACGTTTGCATTCTGTCGGAAGAGCGACATTTTTTTTTGTCAGAAGAGCGACATTTGCTTTTCGTCGAAAGAGCAACTTTTTTATTTTTCGTCGGAAAAGTGACGTTATATTTTTTCGTCAAAAAAGTGACGTTTTATTTGTTCATCGTAAAAGCGACGTTATATTGTTTCGTCGAATAAGCAACGTTTTATTTTTTCGTCGGAAGAGCGACGTTTTATTTTTCGTCGAAAGAGCAACGTTTGTTTTTTCGTCAGAAGAGCGACATGTTAGTTTTCATCGAAAGAGCGACATGTTGGTTTATAGTCAGAAGAGCGACGTATTGTTTTTCGTTAGAAGAGCGACGTTTTGTTTGCGTCAGAAGAGCGATGTTTTGGAATAAGGTCGGAAGAGCGACGATGGTCTGGAAACGTTGAAAAAATTGTCGCTCTTCCGAAACTTTATTGAAGTGTCGGAATTGCGACTCTAAGGCTAACCACGTTTTGTCCCACCTCATAGTGTCACTCTTAGGACAACTATGTGTCGCATGAGAGACACTTTGGCCATCGGAAATTGGGCCAAATGTGCTAATGCCACTACGGTAAAAATGCGAAGATGGGTAAAACTTTTGTGACAATCGGGGGTGGAAAACGTTTTTCCTCAATAGTTCAGTAGAACTTTCGTAAAAGTTCGGCCGAACTATTCAAGAGTTCGGCCAAACTTTCAAAATTAGTTCCGTCATTTACATTGACGGTGTACTAATGGAAATGGCAAATAGATTTTTGGTCGGAGATTTGAAAACCGGCAACAAAATTTCCGTCGAACTAAAAGTTCGGCCAGACTATTAGTTCGGCCAAAATTTTAAAATAGTTCGGCCGAACTCTTATTTTATAAATATATCACCCACAATCTGTTACAGGTTTCTTGTTCACATCTGTCTCGCGAGTTTTTGTCTTGTTCGTTGCTTGTTGTTGTTTTTCTGTTGCGCCTCGACGAGGAGGGTAGTTTTGTTGATTTTGCAGTTGCGCGTCTATGGCTTGTTTGTTGCTTGTTGTTGTTTTCTGTCTCACACGTCTGTTTCTTGTTCGTTTATTTTTGTTGATTTGGAGTTGCGACGTGACGAGGAGGGGAGTTTTTTTGATTTGTAGTTGCGCCACGATGTTGAGGTAAATTTTGTTGATTTTGTTTGATTTTGCAGTTGCATTTTCTTTTATTTTTTGTTGTATTTTTTTTAATTTGATTTTAATTTGATTTTTTTGTTCGCAAGAATTTGGTTGTCTTCCACAACGTCTTTAGGGATTGCCCGGGTTCATCTGCAAATTTCTGCAACTTTCCAAGTATGTATCATAAGCATGCGAATTACATGTATTCTGTAATTGCACAATATAAATTCAATTTACAGCTACTGTCTCTATTTATATATATGCACATAGTATTTATAACTCTTATACTTTTAATGTCATACAATCCTTATAAAAACATAATATCAGATTCTGCCTTCCCTACAGAAACTTCTTTTGACTGCATAAATTATATAACTAGACACCAAGTAAACTATTTACTATGTGGAAAAAGAAAGGAGTTTGTTATTTTTGAAAATATAGTGAAAATCCCTTGATATATTGTCAAATGTGCCTCAGTTTTTTTTGAAAAATAATTTGGTTTATATAAATGTACCAGATGAAATAGTTATACTTTTAATGTCATACAATCCTTGTAAAAATAGAATATCAGATTTCGCCTTCCCTACAAAAACTTCTTTTGACTGCATAAATTATATAATTAGACACCAAGTAAACCATTTACTGTGTAAAAACATATCGACATCTTCCCCAAAGGAATCCAGGAACATAGGCATATGCCTGCATGTTGCCTCCAAGAGTCACTCTGTTCCTACTAGTTACAGATATTTCATTAAAAGACTTTGTAAACAGGGGATAAAAAGTTTGCAAAAATATAACATAAAACTGATTCCAAGCGCCTAAAAACTCCAAAAACTGTGGTACTGTATTTCTCTTCAGCTAAAACTTACCAATCCGAACTCCCATACCATTCTTGATTAACTTATCAATTCTATCTGAAATTTGACAACAGATGTCTCTTCAGTTAAAACTTACCAATCCGAGCTCCCATACCATTTGAGTAAGAGAGCTTGTATTGCATAACCCCAAAAACTCCACGCAGACCCTTCTTAGATAAACTTTCCTCTTGGTATTTTTTTTCATGAAAGATATGTTTGAAATGTAAGGAGGTGAAACTGGACCTTAAGTTGTTGATGCGATCCAGCCATGACTGTAGATTGCTCAGGTTCAGTGAGTTGCCCTTGTTGAGGTGATCAATCAGTACTTTTGAATCTTTGTAAACCCACATTTTCTCAATACAGAGTTGATTGGAAAACCACAACAAGCCCCACAGAGCCAGAACTTCTCCTCTCATGTTTCATTAGGGGAATTTTGAGGTCTAAAATGGGCCTCCTAAGAAAAATGTACAACTAAAATACACTTTATAAGAACCAATAAGATTCAATATGATTATGTCAACCATGGGGAATGATTCACCATTTTTGGAGTAAAAAAGTAAAAATAATAAAAAATAATAAAATAATAAAACTACTTTTTCAACTCATATTTTCAACTTATCTCCCTAAGGTTTTACTCAAATTTCGAATGGGAGTACTCGTTGGATGCAAAATTTAATTCTTCATCCAAGGAGTACCCATGTTGCATACTTTTGATGGCCCTAATATATGAAAAATGAGAAATACATGAAAAAATGTGATTGCAATCATGTTTTTCATGTATTTCTCTTTTTTCATATAGTAGGGTCCATTGAAATTATACAACATGGGTACTCCTTGGATGCGGAATCAAATTATGCATCCAACGAGTGGTTCCACTCCAAATTTGATTAAACCCATAGGGAGATAAGTTGAAAATACGAGTTGAAAAAGTAATTTTTTCTTTTTTCCCTCTAAAATTTGATGATGTAATCTAGTTTTATTTTATTATTTCCACTATTATTTTACAATTTCCTTATGAGGCCCATTTTATACCTCAAAATTTCCCTAATGGTTCCAAATCCTCCATGCCAATAAATCTTATAGTGGCAGCTAGGGGATAACATGAGCCAAGCACCACGCCCACACCTAGAGTGTTGTGAAGCCCCATCAAAATATCCAGAAAAACACATACTTTCGATATACCTCCCATTTTAATACAAAACATAGGTTTTAACATTATACAGTTAATTGTTTCAAATAGAAAACATAGGTTTTACCTTATATAGTTAATTGTTTCATATAGATTCTTAATAAAATAAAAAATATTCAATGTAAAACACATGCATTAATGTATATAATTGTGATGTTTTCCCTTCTATCCAACTTAGTGGACATCCTTCTAGAGAAATCCCTTTTAATGAAGTAGATATATCCATAGTGATCCACTGATATTTGTTCACCAACAACTATTCCATTTTGGACTTATATATCTCAAAACTATGCTCATTTTTTCCCAAAAACGTTTTTTTGGGGCACTACCCCTGAACACCTGTGTGTGGGGAATTTTTCGTCTATATGAAACCCTAAAGTGGGTGTCCTTTCCGTCCATTTTATTCCCACCACTATGCTTAGAAAAATATATAGTGCATGGGGGTATTCGCATAAAGAATATAACACATGTACCAAACATCCAATAATTCTCCTTAATGTGACCATCAACGTTGCAATGGTTAGAATTATTTCTACTACCCTTGCATGGATGTGTAGTGGCTATTTTATTCTTATCCTTCTATTTCTATTTCTTATTCCCCTCCTTTAAAGCTTCTTGGTGCTATTTTTTCTTCAAACCACTGAAGTACCATTTATTTTGGCCTAGATAGTTTCTAGATAATGTGCATATACACATGGAATACATTATCCTTAGCTTGGAAAGAATCACTTGTTTTTGTAGATGGTTATATAGACCCCACATATACTTAAGGAGTACATTTCGGCTCTTGGGAAAGATATCCAATAATATGACCATATTTTTTAACTTAGTTCACTCTTATACACCCTTATGTCTATGTAAAGAAGTGTGAGTGATTCCACGGGTCCTCTACACACTTTATAGGGTATAATTGGGATAGGTAGTATTAACTTCTACAAGTTCTATAGGCAGAGTCTGTAAAGGTCTAGGTAGCCTCTAGATCTCATCTTTTATGAAAGGTGACATATCTAGAAAATTCCCCTACAGTCAATCTCTGGAATAGATCTAAATAGAAGTTCTTCATTTTAATATTCATAAAACACAACCACTTTAAGGCAAACTATGTACATGTGTCATTTCTCCCATAAATTCTTAGGAAAATTTTTTAAAGCATACATGTCATGTTGGATTTCTCACATTAACTTTAAAGCATGTTTTTTTTAAGTGCATAAAATAATTTTGCAAACCATGTAAATGTCATTTATCTCAAGCTTTAAGGCCTAAACATTGAACCTAAAGTGGCTGAACTCTCATAGAATTTTGAACTTCCATAGGATTTTAGTCTATCTATTGAGTGTTAACTTCTACAAGTTCTAAAGGCAGATTCTGTAAAGGGCCATGTAGCCTCTAGATCTCATCTTTTCTCAAAGGTGACATATCTAGTAAATGCCCCTAAACTCAATCTTTGTGACAGATATAAATAGAAGTTCTTCATTTTAATATCCATAAACCTCAACCACTTTAAGGAAAACTGTGTACATGTGTCATTTCTGCCATAAATTCTTAGGCAAAGTTTTTAAAGCATACATGTCATGTTGGCTTTCTCCCATTAACTTTAAAACATGTTTTTTGTAAGTGCATAAAACAATTTTGAAAACCATGTAAATGTCATTTCTCTCAAGCTTTAAGGCCTAAAACTTGAACCTAAAGTGGTTGAACTCTCATAGAATTTTGAACTTCCATAGGATTTTAGTCTGTCTGTTGAGTGTTAACTTCTACAAGTTCTAAAGGCAGAGTCTGTAAAGGGGCAGGTAGCCTCTGGATCTCATCTTTTCTCAAAGGTGAAATATCCAGCAAATGCCCCTACAGTCAATCTCTGTAACAGATCTAAATAGAAGTTCTTCATTTTAATGTCCATAAACCTCAACTACTTTAAGGCAAACTGTGTACATGTGTCATTTCTCCCATAAATTCTTAGGCAAAGTTTTTAAATCATACATGTCATGTTGGCTTTCTCTCATTAACTTTCAAGCATGTTTTTTGTAAGTGCATAAAATAATTTTGCAAACCATGTAAATCTCATTTCTCTCAAAATTAAAGGCCTAAAAATTGAACCTAAAGTGGTTGAACTCTCATAGTTTTTTGAACTTCCATAGGATTTTAGTCTGTCTATTGAGTGTTAACTTCAACAAGTTCTAAAGGCAGAGTCTGTAAAGGTGCAGGTAGCCTTTGGATCTCATCTTTTCTCAAATGTGACATATCTAGTAAATGCTCCTACAGTCAATCTCTCTAACAGATCTAAATAGAAGTTCTTCATTTTCATATCCATAAACCTCAACCACTCTAAGGAAAACTGTGTACATGTGTCATTTCTCCCTTTTTCCATAAACTTTTAGGAAAACTTTAAGGCATGTATCATTTCTATTTCATTTCTCCCACAAACTAAAGGCTTCCTCCCATTAATTCTAGATGTGAATTCTACCATAAATGTTTTAAGTCAAAATTTAAGATAAACCATGCACATGTCATTTATCTCATGATCATGTGTCATTTCTCCCATGCATTTGCAATAAATGTCAATTTAATATATATTTTTATTGAATTTGTTTTTTTTTTCAAGGATAAAAAAACCATTAAATATGGTTGAAAAATGGAAATTATGCATAGATTTTTCTTGCTATCCCAATCCAAGGAAAGCAATGATTACATATGTGCTTTCCAATATTGTGACTAGCAAAGTCGTCCAAAGGAAAATGAATATACCATGAAGAACAAAAAACAACAAGGCATATTATATTGGATTGATAGAAGGCTTGGGAAAAACTATGGAGTATGGATCAAATGGAATTTTAGTTTTCACCAATTCTAAACTTGTGTGCAACCAGATGAAGGGCATGTACCAATTTAAAAAGGAGAGGCTAAAAGAACTGCATGGAATAGCAAACAATATTTTTAGCCAATTTCATTTTTTTAGTATAAGACATTGTACAAATGTGAATAAGATGTATGCTGATCTATTGCGTGGGGAAATGCCAATTCAGGATTCATCTATCAAAGATAAATTAGAATTATATAGGGCGATACCAATGCAAGATTCATCTCTGAAAGATGAATTATTTTTGAGACGCTCTTCTTTAAAAATTCAAGATTCATCTCTCAAAGATGAATTAGTGTTGAGTTGCTCTCCTTCAAAATTTATTGATGGACATTGTAACATATCTTGGATATGTGTGTGTCTTGTAATTATAAATGCGTCTTTTTTAATGACCATGTGCTTTTTTCAATTATATACCAAGTGTTCTCCCACCACACCATGTAAAGTGCAACTTAGTGAACTTCACATTTGCAACAAGTGGTGAACTTCACATATTTACAAAATTAAAATGTGAGGATTTCAACAAATTTTTGTTTAAATGGAGTTTCGCTTATTTTTTAATGACAATGTGTTTTTTTCAATTTTATAGCAAGTGTGCTCCCACCATGTAAAGCGCAATTTGGTGAACTTAATATTTTTATAATTTTTTTTGCTTAAATTGAGTTTCACACATGTTCAATTAGTGCTTTGAAAGTTGTGTTTTACATCATTTGTGTACACTAAATTACATTAATTTTCTGAAATTTATTTTGAATTTATTTTAAATTAGTCATTTAAAAAAATAAGTGTAAATTTCCACCGTAGATATATATATCATGGAGGATGAAGGGGATCAAGAATCGAGGGATGTTCATGGTATTTAAATATAATCTTAAATCTTCATACATATACATACATGTGTGTACATATGGAATTTATTTTTTATCAACTTTGTGAGATAAATTAGTTGTTAATAAGTTTCTTTTTTTATTTTTTAGAAGCTAAGAGGAGAAGGGTCTCTACTCCATAAATGGAGCATGCCCATGGTTCACCCAGTCGTGGTATGGTTCACGCAATTTATTCAATGAATATGTACATGTATTTATATGTATGAATGTATTTTTCAATTGATTATAAATTCATATTTGTTTATGAAGCTTCTCTCTCATCTTGAGAGGTTGGTGATGGTTCAAATCCCCTTAGAGGGCCATCAATAAGTGCTAGGAGGTTGCGTGAAGGTGGTGATATTTATTCCCCAGGCCAATCAATAGATGGTTGTGTTATTTCTCAGTAGGGTCATTCTGGTTCTCAACAGTCTCAAGGTGGGTAAGATGCTAGCCAACCACATCGAGGTGGCCATCAATTTGAATATTTTTTCATTCAATTTGTACAAATTTGTTTACATTTTTTTTCTAATATACAAAACTATATATATTGATGTAGAGGCTGAAAATGCTCGAAATGTTGGTCAAAAAAGATGTAGGGCAGAACGTGTAATTCAAGAAGAGGGTTTTCCACCCACCATGACTTATCCGGCCAACATTTCCGATATACCTTGGGAAAGAAACATGTAACAATGCACCTTAGAAAGGTGTCAACATCTTCATGCAAAATTGTAGAGAGATCTCGTGGCTTTGACTCTACCTACTGAGAGTCGACAAAGCTTGGAAATAGTTACACACTCGTTAAGCCAACTAGTAGATGTGTATCGAAAGCTTGGGCCAACCATTGATACTTTTGTGGAAGTCATGAGAAAAAGAAAGGAAACAGTGATGGGTCCTAATAAATGGGAGGTTGTTAAAGAAAGAGTTACAACAAAAATGGCAAAGTCTATGTTTAATTTGAAAGAAGGGAAAAAAAAAAGATGTTGAAGGTGCAATATTTCAAGCACCCTGATATAGCTCACTATTTGTATGATAGACACCTTGCGGCCTATGGAAGACTCCTATGGAACGAAGAGGTTTCGCTTTATTTTGCAAAATTATTTTATACAGAATTATTTTTGGAAATGAAACCCAATTACAATGACCTTCCCTCTGAATTTTTTGGTCATGGGAAATGTCGATTATGTGACCATAGGGGCGCTAGGCATGATGCTGAGTTGCCTCGTCCTAAGCCACCATTTGTTAGTTGAACTTTTCGTGTCAAAACTCTGCGGTTAGAGATGGAAGCCACTTATCAAATTAGTTGAGAAGTAAGGGATGCCATCATCGACAATGTTCATAGTGGATTGTGTGGAGTCGATGTTTGTCTGAATCAACAAAGAGCACATGAGAATGCACACGCTAATTTTGTGTATTATACAGATGAAGAGATTGACAACATGAGTGTTGAAGATCTCAAAACATATGCGAATAATTGTCGCAATGGTTGGCATGACCTAATTGTTCATGAAGAAGAGGGCATGGGAACAGTATGTGTTAATGGTTAGGGTTCAATTATTTTAATAGATACATACAATTTGTAATAAATACATATATACATACATTTATTTGTATGTAAATTAATCTAACAAAAATGTATCATTATATGTTAACACCATTTCCAGTTGTCACGCTTGATGAATGACGAAAATTTTAATATCACGTTCGGAGCCTCTGGTTCAAACAATCAAGATGGGTCTCACCATCAAGATATGTTGGCAAATGTTAGTGTTTTTTAAACTTGATATTTTTAAAATAAATAATTATGCACATATGTACATTGTCATGTATATATAATAAAAAAATTTAACAGATTTCGATTCCGTCTGATATTTTTTGGATGGCGGTACCTTCTTCTTCTTTGGGAGATGTACCTTCTACTTCCTTAGGAGATGTGCTAGATTCACAAAAAGTATGGACAATTTTTCACTTTTAAAATTTATGTTCTTAGGTTATATATTCCACCTCAAAAAATTCCATTAAAAAATGAGATATGTCTATATCTTGAGTTATTTTAAATTTTTTGAATTTTAGGTTTTTCAAGATTTTCTTTTGGAGCCTCTCTTAGGAGATGTGCCAAATCCATCTGCAGAAGTATTCAATTTTTCACTTAAATATATATGTTTTTAAGTTATAATTTATAAATTGAATTTTAAAAGTTTTATTATAAATTGAGATCTTGATCTTGAGTTATTTTATACTTTTAAATTTTTTGAATTTTAGGTTTCTATAGAGGATTTATTTTTTCCATGGACTCTAGTGATGGAGATAGGAACATCCACACCATTTCAACCATTTGAACAAGTTGTCTATTTTTTTTTTAATATTATTGAAAATAAGTTTATATATATGAATTTTCTTTGAAAATTTTTAATATATATATAACTGTACATGTATATTTTACAGTTTATTGTTGGATATGCTCCCATGGGAGAAGTTGTAGCAGACGAGCAACAAATGGAGAGGGAACCCCATGAGTTATTGCATGATTTTTTTTTATATTTTGTTTTTTACATGAAGTTCTATATATTCTCACTCAATTTTAAAACATCAAATTTTAATGTTTGTATGTGCATTGTGTACAGGTTCCTCATGCTTCGCAGGATAGCTCGCGGATTGAGACTTTGCTGTGAAAGACACTACATCCATCTGTATTTGATGGATGATTTCTAGATTTGATTGAGATTTCTAGCCTTAAATTTACTTTTTTATATATTATCTAGATGCAATCATATATAACTTGATACTTGATACTTGTGAGATCTACAAATTTTGGACATATTTTATGTGAACTACATTTGGTACATGTGAATGTGATATATAATGTTTTTAAAACTTAAGTTTTGGATGGTTGAAGTACATTTGGCATGTGAAGTAATGTTGTGTTATAATTTGTTTGGTTTTTAAAAAATAAGTTTTGGATGGTTGAACTGCATTTGGCATGTGAAATAATGTTGTGTTATAATTTGTTATGTTTTTAAAACTTATGTTTTGGATCGTTTAAGTACATTTGACATGTGAAGTAATGTTGTGATCTATAATTTTTTGTTAAATTAAAACTTAAGTTTTGGATGGTTGATCTACATTTGGCATGTGATATAATGTTAAATGTTTTTATTGGATAGTTGAACTACAATTGGCATGGCATGTGAAGTAATGTTGTGATATAATATAAAAAAAAATTAAAACTCAAGTTTTGGATGGTTGAAATACATTTGGCATGTGATTATGATATTATGTTTTGTTTTTAAAATTCAAGTTGTTGTTTTCCAAACAAACAAAAAATTCATGTATGAATATACAGGTACATGTAAAAATGATTTTACACATGTTTGAATATATATGTTAAAATGAGTTAAAATGATTGAAGTACTATATATATATATATATATATATATATATATATATATATATATATATATATATATATAAACAATCATAAGATTCTAGGTCTTGTTAAATGTGTTGAAAACAATCATAAAATTTTAAAAATGCAATCTATAATATATATATATCCAATATTTTTCATCAATGCACATGTATAGAAAAGCTACTTCTAGTTAATTTCATTATAGAACATATATATCCAGTACGTGCAACATTTTTCATCAATCAACATAGAAAAGCTATTTGAATAGTTAATTGCTTTCTAGAACATATATATCCAGTACTTCAACATTTTTCATCAATGTCAATAGAATTAAGCTACTTTTCATCAATGCCTAGATAGAATTTAGCTACTTTCAGTTAATTGCATTCTAGAACATATATATTCAGTACGTGAAACATTTTTCATCAATGCACATGGGAAAACTACTTGAACAATTAATTGCATTCTAGAACATATATATATCCAATACGTGCAACATTTTTCATCAATGCACATAGAAAAGCTACTTTCAGTTAATTTCCTATAACATATCCGACCATTGGACAGATAAATTTTGTACTAGATTTTCTATCAAGAATAGAGATGTGGGTCAAATCTCACCAAAAGTCGGAGAAGTGCTTCAAGTCTTATCTGAAAGGAGTCTTCGTACAAAACTATACTGTGGATGATTTATATACATTGTGGATACTTTTTACCAGAAAACCCACGAGAAAAACTGGTCACATTCAGTCCGTGTATATATCCAGTACATGCAACATTTTTCATTAATGCACATAGAAAAACTACTTTCAGTTAACTGCATTCTAGAACATATATATTCAGTACGTGAAACATTTTTCATCAATGCACATAGTAAAACTACTTGAACAGTTAATTGCATTCTAGAACATATATATATATATATATATATATATATATATATATCCAATACATGCAACATTTTTCATCAATGCATGTATAAAAAAGCTACTTTCAGTTGATACTAGTGTGCATGTACTAGAACAATTTGTACATGTGCAAACACTTGCACAGATAACATAACAAGGCAGCTCAATTTTTAGTTGAGTTCTGGAAGTTATAAAATATAATCCAAAGAGAAGAATTTGTTGGGCAGTTCAATCAAAAAAATTCCAATGGAATTCCATCTTTAATTATTCGTTCATGATCGGATTTTGACATTTTCCATTTCTTAATTTTCGTTTTTTGTTTGATTGAACCTCTATCAAATTTATGTGTGTTGCACACACCAAATAACTATATTGACAGCTTATGACATCAGGTTCATAGTCTTCAAAGTAAAAAAAATCCCCACTTTGATTAGTTTGTTTGAAAAAATAACCTTTCAATATAATAGATCCTCTTTCATATGGAAACCCGTGATCATTATAGTTTTATAATAATTTTATTTTTCATTCAGTGCGACATATCAAATAATGCTTCACATTTTCATCATTGTCAGTAGGTGCAATTACAACAAAAACATCTCCTACACAACAAAACAAACTTATGTATTTAAATTTATTTCTAGATCTTTATCATTTGAAAGAAATTCAAATGTTAGCTTCTTTAACAAGATCAAAAACTCGATCACCATCGGATGATATTATAGTCTCCTCTGATTGCATTTCTTCAAACATTGCAATGGACATTTTTCCCTTTGTATTTAGCTCTGTATGTTTCCAATCTTTTACATACATTGTTTTCACAAACGTCATTAGATTTTGTGTTGTCTATGCAAACATGACAAAAACAAGAATATTTTCTTTTATCCAATGCAAACACATTTATGGACAACTTTTTTTTAATTGAATGCAATTTTCGAGTCCCTTTTATTGTTTCAACGTCATTTCCAGTTGATCTATCTATATCTTCGATCCCAATATGCCAAAACAACCTTTATATGGAAAATTCAAAGAAGAATGTAAATATGATGTCAAAGTACAATCAAAGATAATCAAATTGTGGTAAATGTACACTATTTAAAATTAGATATCCAATAAAAATTAAATTGAATGTACCTTCGCACTTCCCTTGATGGGTTAGTCTCATGGCTTAGAGCAGCGATGCACCATTGAACAACTTCTTTAGCATCCACAAGTTGGCTTGCAGAGTGGTTCATTTGATATATTCAAAGTGCTCATTTTATGCATGTCCTTGCACCATCATGTTCTCCTTTTCCATGGCCAGTCTCAAAGAAATTCCAACAATGTTTAATGCTAGTTTTCTTATGAAGACAACACAACCAAAAGAATGATTGTTCATATTTGAATTGACCTGCGCATCCATCTGACCATATCCAATGTTCATTGAATGTTATTCCATGACTTTTCAAGGAGTCATAAATCTTTCCAAAATAGTGTTGTACAAAATATGTATCATGTGTACGATCGTCACTGATAGAAAAGTGATATTCTTTAATAACATGTTGATTTCCACTGGTGCTTTATATATGATCGACGTTTTGTTTAGCATGTCTATATATAATATGGACGAGCATGGAGACTTGGTCAGAATGATAGTATTCACTCTGAATTTCTTTTTATGGAACAAATGTGTAGTTTTCTACAAAATCTATTACTGAAAAAATGGTCCCTGGTGGAAAAACTTCACGGGATTTTTTGAATTGCAAGTCTTTCCATCGAGCTCTATGGGAATGCTTGGTGCATTTATAAATTTCTACCTCAAACTTTCTCAAAAAGTCTATCACAAAAATTTCTTCTTCTCATAATTCAATTCTTTTAGCATTATTTGCACCTTGAATCAATGTATGGATATATTCATATCTCTTCTATTTCACTTTCATGTTGGACAATGATTGATCATTTATATTAGTACGATATTTGTTTTGAAATTTAGCAAATTTCCACAATCATCACATTTTTTACCACCAACACATTTCTTTTCATAAAATAGTTCATCACTTTGTCTTTCACATAGAATTTGAGATATGAAATCATGGATAGTGGAAGGAGGAGGTGAATCCTTCCAAAATTTTATACCAAAATCAAGGAATGTGTCGTAATATAACTCAAATTCCACATGATAACAACAACAACAAGTGTCGCGTACGGTGATAGGTTTTACATACCATGGTTTTTGTTGAACAAAAGCACTGATTGAGACATGAATTTCATGATTCTCTTCTTTGAACTTGTTGAAAAAATCTATCTGAGTGGTTTCTAAGAAATGTTTTTCATATTCTTCGTACTAATTTTGTATTATTCTTCTTCACATCACATGCTTTACAGTTGGCGAAACACGCGAATTTTTCTTCCAATATTCATATATTATTTTTTTAACATTTTCTCCAAGTCTATCTTTGTATGGTTGCCTACAAATAGCTCTCCAACAAGCGAGTTCATCATTTACATCTATTTGCAACCGAAAGTTCCGATGTTTGTGCAAATTTTTTCGTGAGGTTCCTAATGCTCGTGCCATAGATTTTACCAAGCGATTCTCTTTAGTACTTGATGAAACCACTACCATATGTATTTCTCTACGTACAACTGATACATTTTTTTGTCTAGATCTTATAATTGAATTTATAGTGCTATTTATATTTGTATCACATTTTCCTTCATTTTTTTATCTTTGGTTGAATTTTGAATACCCAATAAAGTCGTAGCTTCTTTTAATTTCCTTAATGATAGGAGACCTTTCAACATTTTGGCTTGAACTGTCACATTTTCCTTTATGAAGTACATATCAAAAATGTGGTTAACACGGTATCCTATAATATGGTCAGCTCTTTTATCTCCATATGTGTGAGTGTCAACATTTTCTAACATCTCATCATTGACATTGATTTCATCTGTACATATTTGAATGAATTGTACATAATACGTTTACATATTCAATAAATAATTAAATTAATAAATATGTATAATTTCAATAATACGTATATATATACCTTGTGATTCATTTCTTCACTTGAATTTCTTTCAACATTTTCACCATCTTCAATCATTGGTTCAATATCTCTTTCACTTTCTCTTTCAAAATTTTATATCTCATCATCAATGTTTCGAGGAATATCTCTCTTTGTTTACATTGCAAAATAATTTTCAAATTATTTCATCAAATAAAAATTGACCTTCACATTTTACACTAGGAAAATTTTAAATATATCAAATTCATAATATTTAAATTTACATACCTACTTCAACTTCTAGTTGAGGTTGATTTTCCCCTTCAATATTTGAGAGTGCCTCTATCTTTCTTTTGCGAGATTGTCTCATCTCTTCTCTACATTCCTCAGGGTCTCTTTTTCGATCATATTTTCTCGTACAATTCCTTCGATTTCCCATGATAATAGAGTGTGAAGTTCAAAAAATTTACTTCAAAAATTAAGACAAAAACTCAATTAAAAAAAAACATTACAAAAGATTTAATTAAAAAAAAAACTCATTTTAAATTTTTTGCAAAAAATACATACTTCAATCCAAAACACTTACTTTAAAAAATCCGAGAAAAGAATGTCTTATAAAAATGAAAGCTAATGTGCATAAAAAATTCCAAAAAATAAGTAATAGAAAGCTAATAAAATTTCTAACAACTTTTATTTTATCGCAAAATGAAATTCTAAACAGAAAAATTGTTTTGGCTTGCAGAAAGTTGAAGAACAGAAAAAAATGAAAGTTTTTTTTCTCAAAAAAGGGCAAAAAGTGTAACCCAACTTCATATTTTCACACATAATCACTTTAGGAGGCACAATTTATACCTCAAAATTCCCCTAATGTTCATCATTGTTGCCCTCATAATCCTTAGGATTATGACGAAGTGAAAATTTTGACTCTGGAAATTCTTCATCATGCCCTTCTTCACTGGTGCTCTCATAATATTTAGGATTAAGACAAAGTGGAATAACTGACTCTCGATTTACAAAAATTTCTTTTTGCTACCCTTCATCAATTATGTTCTTATTAACCTTAGGATTACAGCCAAGTAAAAAATTTGACTCTTTATTCATGGTGAAAGAAATCTTGTTATATTCATCAATATGAATAGAGTTATTGTGTGACAAAGATGTTGATGCTGCAGAAAGAAAAACTTCACTATGAAAAGAATCCATGACTTTCAACAAGAAGATGTTGAACAATAAAAATGCACTCTCTCCCAATGACAATATATATCTTAACAACTGAAAATTTCCCTATAAAATTCCCCCCTAAAAATTATCGCTAAAAGTTTTCCCTCCAAATTTTCCCCCAAATATTTTTTGCTAAAACATTTCTCTCCAAAAATTTCGTTCAAAATATTTATCTTGAAAATGTTCATCTAAAATGTATTTCAAACCATTTTACGAAACTGTTGATCTTGAAATATTTCGCCCTACTTTCTATTCAAAATATCCACTAAAATATTCCTTTCATGCATTCCTTCGAAACTAAAATAATTTTTTTTATTTAAATGATGTAACATTGACTACGTATTGAAATTAATTTTTAAAATTTATATTTTATATTTTTTCCGGCATTGAATAAAATTTAATATAAACCTATAATATTAACTACATATTAATTTTCTTAATTTTAATTTTAATCCCACATTCGCAAAACGATAAAGAAATTACACAATATTTTCTTTATAATAACAATCATTGTTTCTATACCTCACATCACATCAACTCTTCTCGGTTTTGTTTGAGCAATTTTGTGGAGGTGCGACATTGGCATCGATAACAGATTGAATGAGAGTTTTTCGCATTTGAAAGCTTAGTTTTGCTTCTATCTTGACCTTTTAAAGATGAATTTGGGGAGAATATGGTTTTTTTATGGTTTTTATGTTCCAAAACCCTATTTTTTATATTTTTATAGTGAAGAAAATGAAAAAAAACACAAATTTGTAGGGTCTTTAGGACAAAAAATAAGAAAAAAATATTTTTCAAGGTTGTTGTTGGGTTCCTCCACGAACCAAAAAACAACTATGCACATAAAAAAAACAGTTATGGCCTTAATGATTTTTTAATGATTGCTTTTTATGGGTTTCTTTTTTTTTATGATTTTTTTATTTAAACTATTTTTTTCCCGCGCCGGTGTCAGCTCAACGATGTTGTGGCCTCCAGTCCCTGGCTGGGCGGGGGTTGATTTTCTGGGGAATCGAGGCCGGCTGGGCAACACTTTACAATGCCACCTTGTCAGCCTTTGGCCCCTAACTCAACAATTTTTTTTTAATATATTAAAATTAGAATATTAAATATATATATATATTAAAATTAAAAAAGATTAAAAATTAAAATTAAAATATTTTTAACATTAAAATATTAAAATTATATATATTTTAAAATTGTGATATATATTTTAAAAATATGTATATGTTTTTAGTTATATGTTTTATAAATTTAAAGTTATGTAATTTTTTTAAATATTTTGATTTTTTTTTAAATGTATTGTTTTTTTTTTTAATATAAAAATATTATATATATATATTAGGAAGATGGAATCAAAGAAAATCTTTGTGAATGTTTCTGGACCAAGGGCAACAATTTCCAAATATAAATTTGCAGCTCGACGCACTATGGATATTGTTGGACACACTAAGGATATTGATGGACACTATGGATACTACTAGACACACTACGAATATTGTTGAACACAGAAAAATTGAGAAACATAATAAAATTCAAGCAAGTGTCCCATCAAGTACATTCAAGATTATTTTTGAGTGGAAGAACAGATATGAAATAAATAAAAAATATTTTTCATGGTATCTTCAAGACTATGAAACCGATGATGGCACACATATCTATCTATATTTTGGTATTATTATCTTAGGTGAATCATATGAGGTGATGGGCATAGTACAAGACATGTTTGGTGCTTAATAAAAACATTGTTTATGTTCTTGAAAGAATGAATAATACACAAGAAAAGGTTAGATATCGTCTATCAAAGGTCAAGCATGACACAAATGAATAATCTACAAAGTTGTGTGCAAAAATCACAAGCAACCTTGCAAATAACATTTTAAGTATGCTTATTTATGTTTGTGTTATGCATTATTGTAAATATCATTGAATTATTTATAAATTATTGATCATTGACATATTTATTTTGTTTCATAGAATTTTGTTGAGTCTCTCAAACATGTAGGAGGGTATTTATTATCTGGAGCGAAATGTTCTGACATTGATAAACACTTTCCACAAAGAGACAGAAGAAGAAAGGAGAAGAAAGAAAAGATTAATAGCTCATGACACTGTAATAGTACAAAGAGGGGATCAACAAAGACTCACTAAGGTGGGTCAATTTAGTAAATATAAACATGTTTCTTTTGAAGATGTGGAAGATGAAGCTAAAAATTATGTTAGCATTAGTGAGGAGAAGATTACAACTATTGTTGAAAAGGAAAAGAAAATAAAACACCAAAAAGAAAAATGGTCAAATATGTCTCTCTTCCAGCTGATGATGAAGAGCTCATTTATCAAAAAGAGGATATTTTAACCAATAAGAAGAAGAAATCAAATGTTGGTCAACCTATAAAAGTCATAAGCAATAGTGAAGAACAACAAAAGGCTCTAAAGGAATCATAGAAATCATAACACCAACTGCTGAGTTAGAGGATGACATTATTAAAACAAAACAAAGTTCCATTCAATATCAATTGAGGAAGAATAAAATGATTTAGGGTAGCCAAACATTTGAGCTTAATGTCAACCAATTCTATAGGCCAGATGAAAGACAATTTCAATATCAAATTAGAAAGCCACATCACCTACATGTACATAATCTGAAAAAATTGTTTAGGTTCGATCCATATGCATATGTGGTGGATTATGTGGTTCTTGTTCATCCACGTGAGGTTCCCAACAAATAGGCATTTGAAAAAACACAATGTTTTGTATATAAATATTATGTAATTGGAGGGAACCATTCGATAGAGGCTAAAAGGAAATTGATTGAGGAATATCCCAATAAATATCTTTTTGAAACACTGAAATGCATCATTTATGCTGGTTTAACAAAAACATAAGCAAAGCTATTGGCATGGGATCATCATGCAGATAATGAGTACAGAATGAAAAAGAATTTCATTTAAAGGGTCATATTTATCCATAATGAATTCATAGAAAAATGTTGTGCGGATAAGGAAAAAGTCAGTCTAACCTTTTGAAATGAATGTTTAATGGAAATAGGTTATCAAATTGAGGATAAAATCAATTCAAAAGGCCGCAAAGTTAATTAAAATATATTCAGAAGCATGGATAACATTTTTGAGTTGGAATTTAGAACTGGAGAGATATGGGTATTGATTGATGATATTTTTGAGTGGTGGGAGAATATTTCCATAAAAAATCAGAAGGTTAAAAAGTGTAAACCCATAATATGTAGATATGTCCTTAAATGTATCAAATTCCAGAGGATATGACTATCACACCTTAGAGGATAATGCAAGGAGTGAAGGATGAGAAACTAGTCAAATCAGTACGATGTCTTGTGAAGTCAGGTGAATTATGAATGGATGAAATGTGCGCAGAATTTCAAAAGTAAGTTTGTTGAATTATTTTGACTTTTTCTTTGATTATAATTTTATTTTAAATAAAACATATTGTTGTTGGTATAATTTATTATACATATCACTATATTAATAGTTTTTACTTATTTATTGAGTAAGAATATTTATATGAAAATACAAGAACATATAGTTAAAATGTTGAATGAAGACAATTGGGATGATGTTGTGCGAAACTACCCAAAATCACGTTCTACAACAACACTTAAAGATTTTTATATTCCATTCAATAAGGTATGTTGATTTATAAATTTATTTTATTCATATGTAAACTATTTTTGTTTTATTACTTGTACATATATATTTTTCATGTCATTAAATATTTAAAAGGATGATGCAAATGGAGTACCAAATGCTTTCAAAAGATTTATTGAAAAAGTTAAGTTGGAAAAGATGAGAAAGAAACATCTTATGAATATTGAACTTGATCCCACTCTTAATCATTTCGTTTGGAATGGAATCAACACTATCCAATATCAAATAATACCAAGTGATTGTGAAGACATTGCAAAACTCATGCTTAAAAGGAAATATGCCCTAGTTATTGGAGATATTTCTTTGGTTTCAATTTCCCAGACATTTAACAGGATAGTGAACCATATACTTATCAAGCTTTTAGTAAAGTGGTTACAAGTTTTCAAGAAGTCACAACATCGCCACTTTGAAGATTTGTGACATTTTGTTCAGACACACAATTTGCAATTTTATTAACAAGCTTCAAGGGAAAATCAAACTCAAGGATGCAGTTTACATGGTAAGACATTGAAATTGTATGTTCGATTCATGTTAATTTTTTTTATGTAAGTACAATTTAATTGAACTTTTACAATGTTATGTTACAAGAAGAAGTCAAATCTTATTTCTTCCGAATATCAAGCCATTATAAATGATTGTGAGTTCATCCATGTTGAATGTTGGACAGAAAAAGATACCTATAAGCCTATTCTTCTGAATCAAGTAGATGGGAAGAATAATAGTCAAGTACTAGTTCATGATGTTGTTGTAAGAAAACTAACTTATGAGGATAAAGTTGCAAAAGAAGAGATAGTTAACATTTATAAAAAATCGCAAGAATTTCTTATAGATATATATTCAAATGAAAGAGATTGAGTTTTGGATTTATTCTCAGGTTTAGGTAAGTTTTATTATATTAAATTGACTTTATTTTTTTTTATGTGGTTATACTAATTTTCATATTTCTTTTGTGCTTGATGATTAAGTGCAACATTAGCATGTTTCCTTAACAAATAAAGAAATTGCATTTCCATTGAGAAAGACTCAGTGAAATGCAAATTTATTCAACAAAGGATTTATGCTCTTCAATTTCTTCTAGATGCAATGCTAGAAGTTGGTTTGAGGAAAGGGGATTTTAATGAATCACATGTGGTAAAAAAGGAAAAGGAACCTCAACCACCGTTATATGGAATGATTAGAAAATGACACTTTGGAAGATTTGCAGACATCAAAGACCCATTAGAAGAGAACAATTACCAAAATGAAGCAGAAAATGTTATGGAGGAAGACATTAATGATGTTGTAGAGTATGGATTAGTTGATATTGTTTATTAGCTATAAGTTATGCTTGCAAGCAAAGCTCAATTTTGAGAGCTCTGAATCAGTTTTACTTATAATGTTTACAATTGGATATTTTATGAGAAAAATCCTTATTTTTTGCAAAAAAAAACTGTGTTTACTATTCTTTTTTGACATAAATTTTATAAAACATGATATTTTTAAAAACTTTTGTTAAGATTTTCCTAAAAAAATCATTAATTTAACATGTTTTTTAAACAAAGTCTCAAAATGTGTATTTTTTTCATTGTATTTATATTGAAAATGTGTATGTTTTTTTTTCATATGGTTAAAATATTGATTTTTTAGCTACAATGATTTTATGTACATTGAAATATTTATTAGTAATATGCAAACATATATAAAATCCCAACTTTAAAATATTGACCCTTTTTAAAAAAAAATTAAATATGCAAAAAATGAAGATTTCATTACAAAAAAAGAAGAAGAAACCAGTACATAAATACACTTCAAAATAAACATCTCAAGCAAGAAGAAGACATTATAAAATGTAAAATGTCAAAATCAACCATCTAAAAAATAGTGGGTGATTTTGCATCACCGCTTTTCAAAATCGACATGAAAATCATGACATTATATATCTATGTGTGTGTGTGTGTGTGCAAAAAAATTGCTCCAAAAAAAAAGGGTGATTCTTCATCACCACTTTTGAAAATCGAGTGCTTTTTTCACTACCCCGTAAAAATGGGTACCACGTAATTTTCTCGTTTTATCAATAAATTTGTTATTAGCAATTCCAGATTCATTGTGTCTATCTCAACCTTCTTCTTCCGAACACAGGAAACTAATATTTATGCATGCCGACTGACAAGAGATCATAGTGGAGTGTACAAGGATGTCTGGAAGGAGCTGAGAATGCTACATCGGGATGATCCAAATACTTTTGTGAAAAATCTTGGCTACTGTGTTAGAATATTATTCATGACAACGTCGATCACTATGCATTAGTCGGTGGTAGACGAATAGTCGACAGGAGTCAGAAGGAAATAAATTTTAGGAGGCAGAGTTACTATTATGTTTGTGGTTGATTCATGTATAAATTTCTACCTCTGGTTATGAACTTCTCAAGCTTTGTGTTTTGAGTCTCCGTCTTTCATATGGTATCAAAGCCTAGAGTTGTTTGATTTGGTGATATGCAGGATTGCAGAGCCTGAATATTTTTTTATGTTCCATTGTTGTGAGGCATCGATAGCACTATGTTGTGAGACGTGAGGGAAAGGTCGTGACTTTTGTAAGAGATGCGAAAATGGGGAATTGTTGAGAACTTTTTGAGTGAAAGTTACAGAAGTGCTAAGCACCCAACAAAGCATTGGAGGAGTCGTTGTAAATATTTTGTATTGTAGAGCCTTCAGCCTTGAAACTGTTGTTGTTGGTAGTTGATGAAGCCACTTCAAATCAAAGTGTGGTGAAGGTTGTGCAAAGCATGAGCCCTGAGATGAATGATGATGTGTGAAAGTAGCCTATTTGGCTGTAGCTATTTTGTTTGAGTCTAACACCATTGGCCAGTTTTTCGTATTACCAGTAGCTAGCACCAGTTTGAAGTAACCGATCTGTAAGGACGTGAAACTCGTGGACCACTGCATTGTGAAGGAAAATTTTGAAGCTTTTATTTTATTGTTTTAAAAAAATAATATAAATTCTTGCCACACCTTTCATTATGTGAAAGCCGCATGTATTCCTTTGATTGAAAAGATTGAATTAATTCAAGTGAAAAGGTTGGGTTAATTCAAATGTAGGGTTGGCATTTTATAAAATGGGATGTTTTATTTTATGGTGGAAAAGGCTTTAGTTTTTAAAAAAAGGAAAAAGGCTATTGTTTCAGGGTGTGTATTAAAGGAATGATAAGTGTTTTTAAATATTTTCTCTTTTTTATTAAATTGGTGAGAGGATTATTAAAAAGAAATCAGAGTTTTCTTTTTAAGGTGAAGTTTGAATTTTAATATAAGGAGGTTTTATTCTTCTTATTTATGGTGATTGGGATGAAAAAATTTACTATATTTTAAGGTGATTATATTTAAGAAGTTTTCTTCATGAGATCATTTTGCATCTCCTAAATTTGGGTGCATTTTGATTTCGATCTACATTTGGTGGCATTTTGTTGATTGGAGAAAGTTTGTTTTTGTCATCATGTCAAATTTGTTGGTTGATACTTATTTGAATGAATCCACCAAACTTGATTGAGGAACTTATGTGAATTGGAATTTTAAATTGTTCAAAATTCTAGAGGCTTATAATTTGTGGTCCATTGTGAGTGGGGATAAGCCCAAACCCACTACTACAGCTTATGTTCTATATTGGGAGAAATGGGAAACGAAAGCAAAGGTGTTGTGTGCATGTCTGTAAAGGACAAAATTATTGCTCACATTAGATATTGAAATATCTCCAAGGAAACATGGTATATGCTCAAGGGTTTGTATGAAACAACAAATAGAAACGGGATCTTGTTTTTGAAGACTAAGATTTTATCTCTAAAATTGGAAGAAAATGAAAATATAAGAAATTTCATATCTCGTGTCAAATATTTAAGTGATAAGTTTGGAGATATTGGTGAAAATGTGTCTAGTATTGACTTAGTCACCATCACATTAGATGGCTTAGTGAAATATTATCAAATTTTTGTTTCAAGTCTTTCAGCTAGAGAGAAGCCTCCTACATTTCATAAACTGACAGGAATTCTTGTACAGGAGGAGGAAAGGATGAAGAGCTTTAATTTGGGCTCTAGTAGTTCATATTTGACATTGGTAGACAAGGGTAAACAACTATACAAAGGCATGCCAAGGGACAAGAAAAATGGAGGCAATTTTCAAGCAAAATAGAAAGGTATGACACAATCTAAATTTCCAACTCATAATAAGAGAAATGATGATTTTTATTATTTTGGAAAATGTGGTCATCACTCTAAATATTTCTATAAAATGAAATTTATTGAGTCTAGATAAATAAACAAAAGGCATAACGGAAATTTTTGGACAAAGACACCTGAATTAGTGACGGATTTAAAAATCTTAAATTGTTTGTTTCTGATGTTGTATTGTATGTGGAAACTGATGATGGGAATACTTGGTTCATTGATTCTGGTGCATCACTTCATATGGATTTAAATAACGATTGATTTGATGAATATTATGAAAACATTGATGGAACATATGTTTATTTAGGAGATCAAATATCAATTAAAGTTAAATGTTATGGAGTAATAAGTGTGAATTTTCATAATGGACAAGAGAAAGAGATCCATATTGTGATGTATGTTCTTGTCATCAAAAAGATTTTTAATTTTTTTTCTACTAATTTTGAACAATATTTGAAGTTGGAATTTTTTAAATCATAGTATGTTATGAAAGATATTCAATATTACTACAAGGTTATTTCCACAGGTACTCGAATTGGAGGGTTGTATAAGAATGATGTGACCAAGAAAAATCATCAAGAATTTACATCTACAACAATGTCAACAATAGAATTATGGAATCAAAAGTATGGGAATCTAAATCACAATTATTTACTGTTACTTCAAAATAACACAATGGTTGAAGGTCTTCTGTTATGAAGAATGACCATGTTGAATGTGAAGCATGTGTACTTAGTAAGCAACATAGGGAGGAATTTCCTATACATAGAGGAAAATGGCAGAGGGAAATACTTGAATTAGCTCATATTGATGTATGTGGACCTATTCAAACTAGATCCCTTGTTGGATCATGGTATTTTCTTATTTTTTTTAAGATAGACCTAGGCATAAAAATAAGAGTGATGTTTTTGAGTAATTTAAGGAGTTTAAGAGTATGGTGGAAAAACAAACAGGAAAGTGCATCAAAATTCTTATATCTGATCAAGGGGGAGAATATAAATCAAGAGAATTCAATTAATATTGGAAAAACAATGGGATTATACAACAATTTATAGTGCCACATACACCTCAGCAAAATGGAGTTGCTCAGAGGAAAAATATAACACTAGTAGAATGTGCACATAGTATCCGTGAAGGTAAAAATATTTCTAATGGATTTTGGGCCGAAGCTATTAATACTATTGTTTATTTGAAAAATAGGTGTCCAACCAAAAGTTTAGATTTCAAGACACCTTTTGAAGCATTTTATGGGTACAAACCAAAAGTGATTCATTTGAGATTTTTTGGTTGCAAGGCAATTTCTCATTTTCCAAAATATGAAAGAAGAGAACTTGATGAAAATTCTTAATCAAGTGCATATTTATTGGTTATTGAGATGATAAAAAGGCACACAAGTTGTTTGATCCAAGTTATCATAGATTTCTTGCAAGGATGTGTTATTTCATGAGAATGAAAATGAAGGTGATAAAATGAATAATACTAGTGTATGGCATGATACTCATGATTATGTCAAAATAGATACAAGTGTTGAACAAGAACAGGAACAAGCACGAGAACATATGCAGGTTAAAGAGAAAGGAGCATCAAACAGTCATGACACTCCAAGAAGAAGACAAGGGACTCAACAAAGCAGAAAGAAATATGAAAGCAGTAAAACTCCAAGAAGGTCATCACATCAAAGTCAGGTACCTATAAGGTATACATATTATGCATTAACGTCTCTTGTTATGAATTTTGTAGAACCTTCAAGCTATGAAGAAGCTAAAGAATATGAATAATGGAGATATGTAATGAATTAAAAATATAAATCTATAATGAAGAATGACACATGGGAATTAACAAAATTGCCTGAAAATAAAGTTCCCATAAGATTTGAAGGGTTGTATAAATCTAAGTTTAATACTGATAGAAGTATTTATAAGTATAAAGCTAGATTGATTGCAAAAGTATATTTAGGAAAAGAGGGAATTGATTATGAAGATACTTTTGTACATGTATATATGTTGAACACAATTAGAATCATGATTTCATTAGCTTCAAAACATAATCGGAAAATGCATCAGTTAGATGTCAAATATGAATTTTTGAATGGTGAGTTGAAAGAATAATTTTATTTGGTTCAACCTAAAGAGTTTGTAAAATAGGGACAAAAGTGTTTGGTATGCAAGTTAAATAAAGCTTTATATGGTTTGAAACAAGCACGTAGATCTTGGTATGTGAAAACTGACTCTTTCTTTTATGAGAAAAAAAATGATCCTAAATTATACATCAAGAAAGATGAAGATGGGGATGTTTCTTTGATACATGTATACGTTTATGATATTATCATAATAGGAAATGCATCCAATTTGATTGAAAAAAATAAAATCTAGTTGTCATTGTATTTGAAATGAAGGACCTTGGTGAAATGAATTATTGTTTAGGTCTTTAGCTTTGGAGGGAATCCAGAAAGACACTAATCATGAAAGAAAATATATAAGGGAAATCCTTAAAAGGTTCAATATGATTTAATGCAAGGAATTATCTACTCCTTTAGAAAAAAATGTCAAATTTGATGGTGTGGATGGATCCAAAGAGGTGAATGGAACCTTGTATCATCAACTAGTGGGAAGTCTGAACTACCTCACCACTACTAGGCCATATATAGCATATTCTGTCAGCGTACTTAGTCAGTTCATGGCTAAGCTTTGTTAAACTCATTGGAAAGAAACAAAGAAGGTCCTTCGATATTTGAAAGGAACACTTAATTTTGGTATTATGCATACTAATGAATTTTATGTTGATTTGGGAGGTTATTTTGATTCTAACCAGGTTGGAATCCAGATAACAGGAAATATACTACTAGATACGTGTTCAATATCAGTTTAGGACCAATATCATGGAGAAGTAAGAAACAACCAAATCTTTCCTTGTCATCCACTCAAGTTGAGTATAAATCATTATGCAGTGCTACCTGAGAAGAAATATGGCTTAGAAGGATACTTGAAGATGTTGGAGAAACACAACGAGCACCTATAGTAATCAAATGTGACAATGAAAGCATGATCAAATTGGAAAAAAATCCTATATATCATGCAAGGACAAAAAAAATTCACACACAACATCATTTTGTAAGAGAAAAAATGAAATCCAAAGAAATTGACTTATCATATTGTAATACAAATGAAAATGTGGCTGACATATTCACCAAGCCTCTTAGAAAGGCTAGATTTGAAATTTGTAGAAGTAAGTTGTGTGTTATAGAAATCCAAATTATGTTGTAAGGCTAGTTGAGGAGGTGTCATAAAAGTAATCACGACGACGTCGATCACTGTGAATTAGTTGGAGGTAGATAGATAGTTGAAAGGAGTCAGTAGGAAATAAATTTCATTAGGCAAAGTTACTATTCTTTCTGTGGCTGATTCATGTATAAATTGCTACCTTTGGTTATGAATTTTTCAATATTTGTCTTTAAGTCTCTATCTCTAATATACTGGTGTCTCAAAGGTTTAATTCAAGTTTTTATGTATATAACATACGCTAATTTTGACCTGTGGAATATATTATAGAATATTCATAAGGATTGTAGACTTAATTTTATTTAGTGACCTACAAATTTTACGTGCAGAAGCATGAACTTGATGGCAATATCGTTAATAGAATAAGAAAATATAAAACCGACCAAGGTGAGAAAATTATTCCATTATTTGTTTCCACCAACATACGTATTACCGTTCAGTAGTTGTACCTATATATTTAAGTGTTAATGACAATCAGTGATATTTATTTTAAAACAACCAAACCATATGCCATATTCCACATAATTTCAAATCACAGTCTTTTCAGAGGGGTCTAAAAACTCCTAGAAGAACGTAAAAAAGTGCTATTTTTTTTAATTTAAATAATATCACTAGATTCCTTGTGAAGGGGTGTAGCCTAACACATAAATGGGTGGATATCTAGAGGTTGGAACTTGGAACTTGGACCTCTTCCACCTGGTTGCAACTTGAACTAATTGTCTTCTCATTTCTAAAATCTTTGACTTACATACTACATACTCCAAAGTATGAAACTAGTGTTTAAACTTTAATGGAGGCAATAATCGAGTGTAATGGAGGTGATTGCATTGATAGAAGTCATAAATTATAATCAAAGTTTTTTTACTTTTAGCTATGCAGAAAAGCAAGAGTGTTGTATTATATAACAATGTAACTTGTACCATGCTCATGACTCTTTAAGATCTATTATTGTATCTATATTTCATTCCAAATATCATATCCTATGTTGTAGGTAATCCAAGCTTGAAACTAATGAGGTATTCTCTCAATCCCATCTACTAGTTTTGCATAGGCTAATGGATTTGTAGGCCTTGCTTATTTTTTTAATGTTTTTCCTGGATTTTTATGGGACTAAAATTACACAGTTTGTAGTAGGAGCGTCTAGGTATTAGGGAGAGGCCCCTTGGAAAGAAGAAGCCAAGTTTCCTTCAAAGATTTACGTCTCTTTTGCAATTCTGAATCTAGTTTGTATTCATACAAATCCCAATACCTTCAGTCTACTGTGAATGGAAATTATTTTAATTCCATAACTAAAATCATTTTTTTTTATCTCTCTTTATTACACTTGTATGTTGAAATGGGTCCCCACATTGCAAAGACGACACAATAGTATCTAGGTTACCACATAGAAAACAAGAGAAAGCCAAGAGGGACCTCCAACTATAAGAAGCCCATCTTGAGTATGGAAGATGGCATTCTAAAGGAATAGGAATTTTTATCCCCTAAATGCCATGCATTTTTATCTCTCTCAGTGTGTAATATATCTAAGGTTTAAATGGATAATGTATAATTACGTATAAGAGTGCTTCAGTAATGATTGAACACAAAACAATCGAAAATGATGCTTTGTTTATTTGTTTCAATAGTACCTTTCAGTATTATAGTTATCTTCTGAAACAAACTACTTAGTTATATTATTTCTAACCTAATCTATAAAATATATAGTTTCCCCCTTATATGTTTTTTTTTCCACAGAAAAAAATCGAACTTTCTATTATATAGATAGTTTCAGAACATATGCATAGCATTTCTATAACAAAGACATTCCCTTCTATCGAAAGGAGATGGATACAAAGCTGCTTTACAACCTGTAAGAATGCATAGCAGCCAGAAAAACCAAAAAAAGAACCACACAAGACGCCAGTGCATCTCCTTCTAGCTCATCATCTCCCGGTGAACCGAAACAGAGATGAGAGCAGAAGGATAAGAATGCACTGACAAAGCCCACAACTTCTATAGCTCAGTGAAAGGGACTGGCAGTAGAAACTATCCCAGTCCCCAGAGATACATCAGAAAAAGACAAAAATGGAGCCCAAAACCTCCTTACATAAGGAAAACAGTTCTGGACTCAATAAAGTAGTTGTTTTAGAGTTTTTTATAGAGAAAATATATACATAACAGAACTAAAATAGCAGAAATTAAACAAAGGACGACTGTTCCCTAGCATGAAAAGCCCCATTCACCATCTCAGTTACTGTCCAGGACCCCAAATCTTGCTGAGCACCTTCTTTAGATAATCGATCTGCTTCTTGGTTCCTTTCCCTATAAATGTGACAAATAGATATCTCAGAGAAGAAAAATTTAAGACGACAGATCTCCTTAATTAAAGGTAACAAAATATAATTCCTGCACTGCTGAGTCCCATTGAACCAATTCACAACATTCCTAGAATCACAAAAAATCTGAATCTGTCTCATATGTTTTGAAATCAACCAGCAAAGAAGAAAATGGAGAGCTTTAAGTTCAGCAAAATTATTGGACCCTTGCCCAAGGCCCACCGAAGCACGGAGAGAGTTTCCATGTGAAAGATGAATGATAAGACCAGCACCGCAAAGACCATTTAAACTAGGGGCCCCATCAAAAAAATCCCACGGAATTGACTCATTTATAACTTCAGGTTGTATGTTTCGAGTAGAGCCTGAACCAGAAGGAGTAGGAATGTTGTCATAGATGGAAACTCCCTCTGCTGCCAGTCTGGCTATAGGGAAGGATTTCTCATTGAAAATCACCTTGTTATGGGCGATCCACGTTCCCCAAGCTATAAGAAGAGGAATAGATATGACTTTATCATTTGGAACCTCCTGCCACCAATGATTCCACGCCTGAGAAAAGTCCTCACCATGCTAATTCAAGGGGATATTAATCAAGCTCAAGGTCTCTGCCCAAAGGCTAGAGTTAAAAGGGCAAAAAAGAAAAAGGTGGTGAATATTTTCTTCAGCTGACTTGCAGAGGGAACACCAGCTCGGCCCCTGTTTCCCTCTCTTTTGAAGAAAATCCCAAGTAGGCACCTTATTTTGGAGGATGCACCAGAAAAAGAGTCTGGTCTTGGCTAGACATTTCAGCTTCCAGATTGGTTTATGCCACCAGCTTGGGGCACCCCACCCTTCTTGAGCCATTAACCATTTATATCCCGATTTAGGAGAATAGAGGCCTGACTGCGCATACACCCAACGCAGTTCATCAGATGTATCTGAGATTCGAACAGAAGAAAAAATTAAGGCTGAAACATAACGGTTCCATTCTTCCAACCACTTGTCTTCTAAATGCAAGTCTACACCTGAGAGCCAACCTTGTTTCACAAGGGAGGTTGTTCTAGGATCTGCCACCTGATTCAAAGTAAAGAAACCTCTTTCATTAATACAATCAACCAGAGCCGGAAAAAGAGAGAAATTGTCAGAGCAGCCGACCCAAGGATCACATCCTAGATGAACTTGAGTGCCATCTCCAACATGCCAGGCCAAGCCTCTTTCAATTGTCTGAACTGATGCCACAACAGCTTTCCAAACAATAGAGGCATTTTTAGAGGATTTGGCTGGAGAACGAATCCAATCCAGAACAGAAACCTGATTGATATATTTCCTTTTGATGACCGATACCCAGAAAGAATCTGTGGAGATCAATCGCCACGCAAGCTTGGCAGCCAAGGATTTAGCAAAGGACGGCAGATGTTTAATTCCCCAGCCTCCCCATTCCTTGGGTTTAGTGATTTTATCCCAGGCAACCCAGGGGCTGACATTGTCCAGTTTTGACCCTGTCCAAAGGAAATTCCTGCATAATTTATCAATGGATGACAAGATGCCTTTTGGAACCCAAGAAAGGCTAGCCCAATAAACTGGAATGGCCATCAAAACTGACTTGATCAATACCAGGCGACCTGCCCTCGAAAGCCACCTGAAACTCCAATGGTTTAGCTTTTTTTCCACTTTAGCAAGTAACCATTTCCAGTTCTGAATTCTGTAATTATCAGGTTTGAGATAAAAGCCTAAGTATATTTTCCCCCTTATATGTTACTCATTACGTTGTTATTAATATTTTTAATCATATTGTTTTTTTATTGATAAATATTTTTCATGTTACTAGTAAGCTTCTCCTTAACCTAGTTTCACACATTTACCACAAATATTTTCGATAATAATAATTTTACTCTACAATTATGATCCATGATAATAAGGATTTTAATCTACAATTACAATTAAGGTGTCAAGCTCTAGATGCTTAAATTGAATTCAAAATAACTTACTCATTATTTCTACATGCAACTGTATATTATCAATGAACATAAACTTTGTTCTAAATTAACTTTGTCTACATATTTTGGCCTTATTGCGAAGTAAAGGGGAGGAACTTTGTAGAAAAATATACTTATTAAACAAATGGATCTAATGGATTAATTCACCCATATATTCTCCTTATGATACACAAACACAAAATTGTAAGAAATCACTAAATGGTCACCACATGAAAATTATGAGTGTCATTCAAAAATTTCATCTTAATCAAAATCCCATCTAAATTTATATGGAGATTCTCTCATTGCATTTCCATGTGAAGGTTATGAAGGAGGCTGAATATTCTCAACAAAATATCTAAATCAATCTCTCAAAAAATTATATTCTCCCACCTTTCACAGGAGGTAGTATATGTCCTCCAATATGGTTGACACACATATTTTCCATGATCAGAATCAATCTCTACAAAAATTTCATTCTCCCATATTTCACAAGAGATAGTATATGTCCTCCAATATGACTGGCAGACATATTTTCCATGATCGGAAGCTAAGAATTTGATTGACATATTTGGAAAATACACCATGAAAGTCATATATGAAAATTGAGAAACTTTTGGAAAATGAAAAATTATAGTTCAACATCCTCTAGTCCTTACCAAAGAGAGCTACAATATATTGTAAGATGGTGGAATAATTAAAATTTGAATTTATGTAAGTGTGTCATGTTTTCATGAATTTCGATGATATGTACAACATATTTGAAACAATTGAGCTCAAAATTTTCATCCTCGAAACAATTGAGCTCAAAGTTTTCATCATCGAAATTAAGAGAGAGTATCCATGGACAAAGATTTAATTTTAGAATATATAAAATGTGTACATAATATTTTATAACAACATATGTCTTGAGAGGTAGAGAAGGGTACACAAATTGAGGGTAAGGGCTACTATTAGAAATTGGTTAATTTTTCATGTTTTTTCCAAAAAAAATTCCAATTTCCATTTTTTCTAAAAATAGTTCCCTAAATTTATGGTATAAATTATTTTTCCTCTAACATCACTAAATAAATACTATATAAAATATTAAAAAATAGAATATTTTATAAAATTTTCCCCAAAAGTTTTACAACTTGCATACTAAACACTATTAACATTGGCCAGGGTTTCTAAACTTTATGCTATTATACATGTGTCTAGACCATTATATGGAATTTTCCATGGATGTATCAATGGAAAATTTATTCCATGGAATATTCTATAGAGTGTGTCGATTCCATTCATGTGCATCTAGGTCTCTTTAAATATATGTGTGTGTGTGTGTGTGTATGTGTGTGTGTGTGTACGATTATGAATCCATGGAGTGTTCTATGGAGTGCGTCAAGTCAATTCATGGGCGTTCAGGTCTCTTTAAAAAATGATTTGTACCTTTATGGGGCCATATAATTGAAGGTGAACGAATTAATGTATAAAATGGAAAGGTTGTAATCAATGAATATGATAGAAGTGTTATATGAATATTGAAAGAAATAGAAATATTTCAATGGGGTTTCATCTCACTTTATGATCCTTCAACAATGCGTCACTAATTACTCATTTACCACTAGCCTAATATGACCCTTCAACAATGTGTCACTAATTTCTCATTTACAATTAGCCTAACTTAAAAAAGAGAGGTGAATAAATAACGTAGGGGATAAATGCACATGATATTATTGAAAATTACACTATGAATATGAAATCATGCCCATTTTATTGTAAGGATTATCACATGTAAAAGAGGGAATTAATTATTTCAAATAAGGTGTTATACACTAAGTTTTTAATTAAAAGGATATTTATATAATGATGTGGCTAAAACTAACTTTGATATGAATAAAAATGTGAATAAATACATGATAGTGGTTGGAGTTTGATTAACATGGATATCTTAGAGTTCGAAGTAGCCCAAATGCTTATATTTTTGTGGTAGATATCGAACCAACCAACATACTCACCACCTACAATTTCAAAATAACTTGTTTTCTAAACTTCTCTACTATCCACACCCTTTGTCTCACCCTTCATTTTTTAATTCTTTCCCTCATTTCATTTCATTTCCACTATTCAATAACCTCAATTTTACACAAAATAAAGAAGGAAATAATCCATGCTTTCTATGTGCACCATGGTAAGTGAATATGAATATATCATTTATATATTTCAAGATCGTAGTAGTCTTATAAGAATAAAAGAATAAAAATATAAAAATTTAATATGTAAACATTTTTTGGATTCAATTTTCTTAGATCATAATTTTTTTTATTAATAAAATTACAAACAACTTTTTAGATAGAAGAAAATCAGAATATAACTATCACATTAAATTTGGTTGAAAAATAAATTTGATTGAAAATGAAATACAATTAATATACAATTTTCAATTGAAATGATTTTTTTAAAGCTTTTCATTATGGAAGGGTTGTATGAATATGTGCCTATCTCACTGAAATTAAGACCAGCCCTTCAAATTTGATCAATATATGGAATTAGGCATACTCACGGTTAGCTACGTGTGCACAAATCTACCCTGTGTGTAAATCTAGATATACACTGTAAAAAAATATGTCAAAGTCATAAATATGATGATTGTTGTTGTGAAAAATTTAGATAGATGGAAGAAAAAAATATTTAAACTCTCAAACATTATGTTTTCTGACCCTGTGTATATTTTTTGAAATTATTGGACAATTTCTCTTGCCCTTTAGACCCCCATTGTTTGGTCTAGTTGTCCTGCATCGAATTTAGATGGTGAATGGTGTACAGAGATGTGCTATAATTGGTGATATTATCAAATTGATAAATCCATGAGCAAGTGGTCATGTTAGGGCCATTTCCTAAGTCTAAAAAAATGATGAGTCGAAGTAGGAAAAATTTTATATAACATTTTTTATTCTTTTAAATAAATCTTGATAATAAATTAATTTATATTTAATTTTGAAATAATATTTACTAAATACCTACACTCACTCTCATGATTTTGATGTCATATCTTTATCCCCATAAAAAAATGGTAAAATTGAAGTTCAAAACATGAACAACTTACACAAATCCACTCTCATGATTTCATTGATATAATTTCGTCCCATCAAAAAATGGTATAATGACCTTCAAAAATGCATTGTCATAATTTTCCTCATAAAAAAATAGTAAAATGATCTTCAGAAGTTGAAAGTAGGAACCAGCTCCACAATTCCACTCTCATGATTTCCATGTCATATTTTTCTCCCCTTTAAAAAATGGTAAACATGATCTCTAGATATTCAAAGCAGGAATAACTTCCACAAGTATGGTTTTTTATCATATTTGTAACCTTACTTCAATTAATCGCAATTGCAATCCTTCCATTTGATAGAGATATGTTCCACTCTGATGATTGTTACTATATATATAAACAATAGAAGGAATCATTGTACCTAGTTTGAGAAATATTCATAGCCAACATTCCAAATTTATAGATGATTGGACAATGATTATGATCTATTAATTTAATTTATAATATCACGAAGACTAAAATTATTTTTAAAATCCTAATAAACGTTCTTCACTAGTTTTTGGTATTATTTGCAATTATAAAAGGCACTAAACATTATTGAAAACCATACAAAGAGCCAATGAGCCATAGATTCTTGTGTATACACTAGTATCAAGAAAGAAAAACTATTTAACTTTGTTGTGAACATACATAGAGAAATCTTAAGATAGCACTCCACAATTCAAACATAATAATTAAGATGAATGATCACTTTAATAAAATGGTTTATTGAAAAAAATGAATATATATACTTATGATTCGATACTTGGATATTAAGTTGTGACTTCAGCGATCATATATCTTTGAGCATCATTGATCAGTTCTTCTATATGTGATACTTTGACATGACTTTGATATTACATTTTGGGGCAATGATGAGATGATTCACTATGTACTTTATAGTTTCTACTATACGTGTATACATATTGGATCCACCTCATACTTGATATGCGGACATGCTTTACTTTCACTGAGCATGGGTATGCCCACCTCAGACACGAGCTTGCTTTCTAATCTCTTACACTCATTTTTGGCAGGCTGAAATTTGGTGAAGTCCTCTTAAGTCCTCTCAATATTCTTTCTTATGCACATAATACATTTCGGTCATCATGTACCCCTTCTGACATCATATATTAGGGGCATCTATAATAGGATCATTTATCACCTCTATATTCTTGATGATCTACGTATTGGCCTTGGGAAACCATTTCTATTAAGACTTGGTCCTTAAACTAAAAAAAATATTTTGAATTCCATACGCGACTCTTCCCTCTCAAAAGGGCATGTAGACGCGGGTCCAGTTATACCCTACCCGCGTATATAATTTAAAATATAAAAAATATAAAACTCCCTATTTTCTAGGCGAGGTTTACGTTTTACACTGGAAGCCTACCTATAGGAGCTCACGGCCAATCTGTTTCCCAACTGAAAAAAAAAACTGTTTTGAAGAAGTATAAATACACCTCATCGGAAGTCCTAAGGGAGGAGAGAGATAGGTATTGATACTATAGCCTGTTAGTTCCCGACCAATTTTTATTATCCCTGCGCCTCCTCCACTTCCGAGGTTGAGGAAAACCTTGTTTCCCTCTTTGAGATGTTCACCTCCTATATGTGACATCCTTGCGCATCCTTATGGAAGAAGATGATTGAGGCTTCGGCTTGACGGATCTAGAGGATGGTTTCTCTTAGAGCTAATCTGAACTTTGTATGTTATTTTTTATGTGCTAATTAAAAGTTCATAATTATAATTTATTTGCAATTTCTTTGCTTATGGTGCATTAGTTTCCTAGGTGTAGGTGAGTGTCGAAACAAGAAATTGTCTTATGTTTTATGTTGAAATTAATGACAAATAAACAACATCAGAAAAACCTAAACATCAGAATAAACATGTACAGCAAACCATAAACATAGCCATCAACACAAGTTTTTGATGAAGGAGTTCACCCCTCCTAGGCTACATCTCCTTGGTCCAGCTCCATAGCTTAGGCCTCTTGTATTAGCTCAAATTTAGCAAAAGTGTTGTGGAAATGTTTCAATTGCTCCTGAAACATGTTCTATTGTCTGCGGGACATTTAAATCATCTAAAAATGATTGTCCAATTACTGACAACTGACTCTGGCTGGTCCAAACTTGACCTCCTTCCCTGGTGGCCCTAGGCTCCCATGAATTTCCCTATAGAAAAACCACAGGTAGAAATAAATTTTAGCCTTTGAAACTAGTGCCGTTGTCTCTGAAATGTCAAATTCATCTAAAATTGACTATTAATTTTCCGAATTTGGTCGAATATTTCCTCCATTATGGCAAAAACAAATTTCCCTAGTTTTCCTCCACTAAAACTGGATATTTGTTAGATAAACTCGCTAAATTTGGAACCCTCGCCGGATTTAGGGGTGCCTCCAGAATCTCCGCTAAGTTAATATCCACTTAAATTAGGTTTAATTAAATTCAAAACTGGATTGGGTGTTGTCATTAGCGCATAGGCGCATTTAGCGCTTGGCTCTTGGCGCTGGTCATATGATGAAGGACACATGGTGGAGGGGCTGGCCCCTCTGCTCTCTGCTAGTCCAATTGTACAACATTAAATATATGTTGACCCGAGAGCTTGCTTTTACTGACTTTCAGTTGTGGCTTATTGGTTATGGTGTTGGCTTGTGCGGCAGATCTCCGGGGTTCAAATCCAACCCCGCTCCCCAAACTCCAAGCATTTGTGCATTGAAATTTACACCGAACCTTTGGCATTTATTATTACATATCGTAAGGGCCTCAGCATTGAATACGGATCTTGTTTTGAATAATCTGCCACCGTGACTATAAATATGAACCATTTGAATGTTAATCACCCATTAAATATGTGCCATAGTTGATATACGTGGACCCTCCATTGGAGTTTACATTTAATATGCCACCATAACACATTATAACATATCCACTATATAATTAATATACCAACGAATTTAAATATATGGTAATGTGCACCAATGTATTGTTTTTGTTTAAAATTATTTTTGAATTTGGATTAATATATTAATTTATAATTAATTAAGGTTTAATTAAAATGTTAATATAAATAATATATATATACATTTAATATATAATATAATATATGAATAAAAATCATATATATATAATTCATACGTTAATATAACTTTAATTAAAAATAAATAATAATTTCCAGCACAAAATTCATAAACCCAAATTTAGCCTTAGGAGGTTATTGGAAAAATTTTACGTTCACAAACCAACTTGCAAATCTCGGAATGACACTTTTCACTTTCCCATTGGCAGAAACCTAAAGAATATTCCAGAAGATTCCTTTTTGCTGACTAAGCTGCCATGTCAGCGACCTGTCCAATTTTGCAATTTGTTTAGATATTTGAGAAAACAAACAACAGGCCATAACTTACTCATACGAACTCGGATTTTTATGAAAAGAGTTGCGTTGGAATCCTTGTGACGCGCTCTACGTTTTCTTCCTAGTTTCAAGAAATTCTAAAATACTTTATTTTTTAGCTAAATACGGAGCATCTGATCATTCCCCCTCACTAGAAGCCTTTTGGACCCCAAAATCTCTCTTGATTACTGATTATGTGGATGAGGGTACTGTTCCCTCACCCTTTCAGTCTTTATCCATTGAAGTTTTCCCAATTTCATCATTTGGAGCTTTTCATAAAAAGTCAACTTTTCCTCGATTCTTGCGACCTTCTCTTGTTGTCATTGACATTGTCATGCTGGAATATTTCTTATTTTGCAGAACAAAAATCTATTTTTGCAGAAACCATCTTGTTCCTACCTTGGTCAACAATAAAAGAAAACTTAAATACTTTCTCACCTTGCATACTCTCACCATGGCGATTTTTAGTTGATCTCTCTTTGTACTTGCGTCGACTCTTGACCAAGTTTCTTCGCCATTGCGATGTACCCTTTGGAAACCATAAACCATCATTTGTGGAACCCATGCCTTCTTTTCCAAGCTTCTTTTTCACTTTCTCTTTTACCTTAGCATCCTCTTGCACTAGCATCTTGTTTCCAACACTTATCAACGCCACTGTTGACTGCCTCAAATTTTTTTCACCTTCTTTCAAAGGAAACATGTTAACATCCTGAAACAAATCATTACAAGCATAAGAATTCTTATGAAAAGTGTGATTCAATACATCTCTTTGTTTTATCATCAACAATTTCAAGTTATGACTTGCATTCATTATCCTCTTCATTTCACTTGCATGCATAAGAGAGAAACTTGTCTTATTCTTATGTTCTCCAATTATGTACTCAGTACCATCCTTAAACAAGTGGTACTTGTTCTCATGACGATGAAATATGACTTTATTATCATACAAATAAGCACTTCCCAATACAATACCTGCTATTTCAATCGGCACCACATCAAGCTTAACTTCATCAAGAAAGTTTGAGTTAATGGAAAATCTTAGTAAGCACTTCCTTGTAACTGCAAGTTTGCATTCTTGCAAATCCAACCCAAAGGATATGGTCTTGGATGTCTAATTGTTTCAAGGCCTAGTTGCTTAACCAAATCTTCAGAAATCAAGTTTTCTTGTGACCCACAATAAAAAAAGTGTATTGATCTTGGTATGTTTACAGACAACTCTAATATGGAAAATTTCTATTCTTGTATCTTCATCATGAGTATCATTTGAACAATTTGAAGAACTGGTGCTTGCAACATGTTTACCTTCCAAACCCATGGCTGTAATTTTTGTCTCATCTCCTGAATCTGAACCTAAGTCTTGTTCAACTATAGTAACAACTTTCCCCTTCTCTTTGGCTTTCAGTCTATTTGGTTTCAATTATGGATGAAGTTGCCAACAATGGTCTTCATCATGGCCAGTCTGTGAACAGTTCTTGCATGTGAGTTTTTCCTTCTCTTTTTTTATAGAACCATTTATTTTTCCTCTTCCATAAAAATTTTCTTTCCCTTTAACCTCACTTTCACCTTTCTCCTCTATGTCGTGTTTTCCCCTTGCCTCTAAGTGTGTGGCTTGTACACAAACTTCATCTAAATTGCTTGGGTTAAACATAACAATAGTATGCTTCAAATAGGAATGTAAACCTCCAATATATTTTAAGAGTGTATCTTGGGAATTCAATTTTACTCCTAACAACAAATCTCTCTTTCTAAACTCCTGTGTATAATTTTGAGCTATTTGACCCTTGAGATGCCTAAAATTTTTCCAACTCATAATAGCTTTTTGCATATAAGATAATGGGTAAAACCTTCTTTTAATGGAAGAAATAAACTCAACCCAAGTGATGAATATCTTACCATGGATACACATTTCCTCTTGAGTCTTTGCTTCCCACCAGACTAGTGCTGCTCCTTCTAGCCTCAATGCAGCCAATTGGATCTTTATGTTGGCTTGATGATGGTTTTGAATTCTGAAATACACCTCCAATTGACATATCCAATTGTCTAACTTCTGTGCATTTACCTTGCCATTGTACATGGGTAATTCAAACTTTATGTCCAATTTGAGTAATGGAGTTTTTCCTCTCGTGGCTTTTGAGTGAGTGTGAGTGGTATTTGTTGTGGAAGTGGAAGATGATATTTATGGTGATGATGAGGATGATGAAGATGGTGGATACGGAGGTGGATTTCCTCCACTTTCCTTTGAACTCTTATCTTCATCCGTCTTATCATTTGAATTTCCTTCTCCATGTAGGAACTTAGAACCTCCTCCTACCATTCCAGCAGTGAATGCATCAAACATAACCTTGACCATCCTCTTCATGTCATTGAAGTCTTTCTTGACATCCTCCTCTTCTGAGTGTCCTTCATTGTCTCCAACACCTGACATGATGGCTTCAGATTCAACATCAGTTTCTGGTGCAATTTGGACCTCCTCAATCTCAAACAGAGACAACACTTGATGTGCTTCAGGTGAAAATGGGAGTGAAACATCAGGTGTAGATGGTGGCCTTGTGCCTCTCCTTCTTCTAGTCCTAACCTCAGGACTAGCAAAAAATAGTTTCCCTTATCCTCTATGCAATCTTAACATTGTAAGCATCACAAAATTGCAACCGTTAAAACTCTTTTTCCACAAACTCTACCAAAGCAAGAAAATAACCTTAAGCAACCTGATGCTCTAATAAAACTTTATCTGAACTTTGTATGTTAGTTTTTTTGTGCTAATTACAAGTTCAGAATTATAATTTATTTGCTTCTTGTTTTCTTATGGTGCATTAGTTACCTTGGTGCAGGTGAGTGTCAAAACAAGAATTTGTCTTGTGTTTTATTTTGAAATTAATGACAAATAAAAAACATAAGAAAGAACTGAATAATAGCATAAACATGTACATCAAACCATAAACAGAGCCATCAACACAAGTTTTTGATGAAGGAGTTCACCCCTTCTAGGCTACATCTCCTTGGTCCAGCTCCATAGCTTGGGCCTCTTGTATTAGCTCAAATTTAGAAAAAGTGTTACGTAGATTTTTAAATTTCTCCTCAAACTGGTTCTAATATCTTCAGAACATACAAATCATCTGAAAATGACTATACAATTACTGAAAACTGACTTTGGCTGGTCCATACTTGACCTCCTTCCCTGGTGGCCCTCAACTCCCTTGAACTTCCCTATAGAAACTCATTCCATTGCCTCTATAATTCCAAAATAATCTAAAATTCACTATTCATCTTCCCAATTTGATCGAATATTGCCTCCATTATGGGAAAAACAAATTACCTTAGTTTTCCTCTACTAAAACTAGATATTTGCGAGATAGCTCCGCTAAATTTGGAACCTCCACTGGATTTAGGGGCACCTCCAGAACCTCCACCAAGTTAATCTCCACTTAATTGAGGTTTAATTAAATGCAAAACCGGATTAGGTGTTGTCATTAGCACATAGGCGAGTTTAGCGCTTGGCTCTTGGCACTGGTCATATGATGAAGGTCACATGGTGGAGGGGTTGGGTCGTCCACGCTCTACCATTCCAAATGTACAACATTAAATATATGTTGACCCAAGACCTTTTAATGACTTCCAGTGGTTGCTTGTTGGTTATGGTGCTAGCTTGTGGGGCACAGGTACGGAGTTCAAACCCGACCCCGCTCACAATACTCCAAGCTTTTGTTTGAAATTTACAACGGACCTTTGGCATTTGTTATTACATATCGAAAGGACCTTGGCATTGATATTGAATATGGATATTTGTTTGAATAATCCACCAATCCACCACCGTGACTATACATATGAACCATCCGAACCTTAATCACCCATTAAATATGTGCCATAGTTGATATACGTGGACCCTCCATTGGACTTTAGATTTAATATGCCACCATAGCACATTATAACATATCCACTATATAATTTATATGCCAACGAATTTAAATATATGACAATGTGCCAACGTATTTTGGTTTTACAATGATTTTTGAATTTGGATTAATATATTAATTTAGAATTAATTAAGGTTTAATCAAAATGTTAATATAAATAAAATGTATATTTAATATATAATATAATATATGAATAAAAATAATATATATATATATATATATATATATATATATATATAACCTTAATTAAAAATAAATAATAATTTCCATCACAAAATTCATAAACCCAAATTTAGCCTTAGGAGGTCATTGGACAATTTTTACCTTCACAAACCAACTAACGAATCCCGGAATGACACTTTTCACAGTCCCATTGACAGAAACATGAAGAATCTTCCAGAAGATTTATTTTTGTTGATTGGGTTGCCATGTCAACATCCTGTCCAATTTTGCAATTATTTTAACTATTTGAGAAAACAAACATCAACCCATAACTTACTCATACGAACTCAGATTTCGATGAAATGAGTTGCGTTGGAATCCTCGTGAAAATATCTATGTTTTCGTCCTAGTTTCGAGAAATTTTAAAAATTTTGATTTTTGAGCTAAATACTAAGCACCTCATCGGGAGTCGTGGCTGAATCAAGTGGTATTCCTCCACATATTTTACGTACATCAATAAAGAAGCTTTGCCCCATTCCTGATGTCATGATCTTTAATGCTTTTATACATGTTATGATCTTGTTATAGTTGATTTCATGTTATTTTCTATAATCTTATACGATCTAACCATCGACATCTAGAACATGCTTGTTATTACTACTAGTCTATGTGCTTTTCTTGAATGAGTTGCAGATTTTGAAGCACATGGAGAAGTATAGGGTTTGAACCCTGCGGGAATGAAACTAGGAAATATGGGTAAGGTGACTTCTCCCTGTTTGCTAGTCTAAAGGTGAAATCCCGAAGTTGGGAAACACTTTTTGGCGGATGGTTAGAATTCGGGAGAAATTTTTAATTTCTCGGCTGAGAAAATAGCCAACTCAATTTCTCGACCAAGAGTTTTGAAAACTCTCATCCGAGAGATTTTAAATATTTCGGCCGAGAGTTTGGTTGGGTTTAACTGGAGTTAAAATTTTCTCGGACGAGAGTTATGCATTTTCTCGTCCGAGAGTTGTAGTGACATAAACTCTTGGGAAGACTTTCGGACAAGAGTTAAAAAAACTCTCGGACGAGAGTTTTTTAACTCTCATCCGAGAGTTTTTTCAACTCTTTTCTGAATGTTTTTTGAACTCTCATCCAAGAGTTTTATTCTTATAATAAAAGCCCAAAATTCTTCATTTGCTCGACATTCTGCACTGTCGTTTTCAATTTGGACTGTAGCTATCGTTTTCACGAATTTTTGAACTGTAGCTGTCGTTTTCGTGAATTCTTGGACTGTAGCTTTCATTTTGAAGAGTTATTTTCTTTGACGCCGGGATCCAGGTAAGCCTTTGTCTGCCTTGAACTGTTGCAATTTTTGGGATTGTGGATCATTTTACTTAAGGACTTGGATAGAGAAGTGAAATGAAAAGGACATAAATCTTAACGAGAATCAATGCAAGATGCAGGAGAGGAGATAGTGAACTCTGGTTAAGCTATGGAGCTCCCAACCTTTTTTCCCCCAATTTCAAAACCTTCTCAATGAAAATCCTCACATGGAATATTAGAGGACCTAATATCAAAAAAAACAAAGATATTTATGGGATCAATTAAAAGAATAAATGTTGACGGTGGTTATTCTAAAAGAAACCTAACTAGCAGGGGATAAATTGACAAAGATTTTTATTTTTGTTGGCAGGGTTGTCAATTCATGGCAGTAGATGCACAAGGTAGTTCTCACAGGTTGGATGTCTTGGGGAATCCCTAAGAGGTTGTCTTTAAATACTGGTTGCAAGCCCACACATAATAAATGGATGATTATGATATTTGCCCACAAAAGACCTAGTTGCTTTAACAACAGTATATGGACCCCTAGTGCTAACAGAGATGCCACAATTTTTAAGTCAAATTTTGTTTCATGAAAGGTATTTCCCATTTCTATTATGGGTTTAGGGGGAGATTTAAATCTCATTCGGTCCCTGTGAGAGAAAAAACTTGGAGGCCTATGAAGGCTTGAACCAGTTTCTAACAATTTTAATAACCTTATAAAAAAGTTGAAGTTAGTAGATACACCTAGGGTTATTAATGGTAATTTTTCTTGGAATAACAAAAGGAGTGAAAGACATTAAATACCCAGTTGTTTAGTTCATTTTCTCATAACCGAAGAATTCTTACAAAGGGATATTTTCATAGAGGAAACCATCTTGCCTTGTCTAGGGTCAGACCATTGGTCGCCCAAACTAGAAATAGACTTAAAGGAAACACCAAAAAAGCAATTGTTTCATTTGGAATGTCTAGGGTTTTAACGAAGTTAAAAAAAACAAGGTTATTGAGAACCAAGGAGGAAAGATTTTTAATTTGCACTTTGCCTAGTAGGTCTACTACGAGGTTGGAGATGTCCTCAATGACCATCATTCACAACAACAGACCCAACAACATCAAGATCCCCATAAACATCATAGTCTCAATTGTAGAGATTAAGATGAAAGTGATGACCATCATTCACAACAACTGAACCAACAACACCAATATCACCATCAACATCATAGTCTCATTTGAATAGATAAAGATGAAAGTGATGAACATCATCCACTTATGAAATCTAGACCTCACATTGATGACCATTAGAAAATTATAGATTCCAATCACTTATTCTAGGAAGAAATGTGTTCTTATTCCAAGCTACATATCCTGGCAGATTATGGTATGCAATCATCTTCTCCTAAGGGGAGAGAGAATCATGAGGCAAATGGGAAAACTAATGATGAAAATGGAGAAGATGTTGAAGAATATAGTACAAGAATAGCATGGATGCAAAGACAACTTCTTGAGGTGAAAACACTGAAAGTGGAGGTTCAGGCACAACAACTTGAGCTTGAGAAGGAGGGGTTTAAGGGGCCGATAATTTGTAGGAGTAAGTAAATATAGTTGAAGAGACTGAAGTTAGAAAATGAAAATAATAAACTTGAATTCGAACTCATGGAAGTGCAGTTGAAGAAAAAGGAATTTGAGATCATGAAAGAGGCAGAAATGACATAGCATCTCTCTCTATTGGATTTTTTGTATGGAGTAAAAAAAAATTAGGGGGTCAAGCTCCAATAGCTCAGTTTTTTGTGCCTCACTGTCTTCAGCCTTTATGGAAATCATGAATTATTTTCAATTGTTTACGTTTCATTGTCTTGATACTGATGTAATACATACATAGTGCATTTTCTCATTTATTTGGCAATTCTTTTTTGGTGAACTCATTAGGTATTTGTATTCCACATAATAGTTAACAACTTTCATTTTAACTTGAGTAAACTCATTTTTACACAAGTATTTGTATTTATTTGCGATAATTTATTTATTTTGGTACTTTAGAGATAGTTCATGTAAATTCATTTAGTATTTATATTTGTTTGCAATAAGTATGTCAACACCAAAACTTGTCATTTCCTAGTCCTACTCTACTTTCTAAAAGGTTTTCCCACCTAGCTTCATTCTCTATTGTCAAATCGTTATAAAATCATGGGATCTAGCTCATGGTGGCCAAGGTATTTGTAATTAGTGGTGGTGGAGAGAAGAGCTACCCACCTTGACTATTATATTCCTCTTACATGGTATACATTGTGAGTTGGGTTTTTTTAATCATCTGTATGTAAATTGAGGAGTCAACAATTTTCTCACATTAAGTTGGTTCTTTCCCACAACATTTTCACAATTATTTGGATTTTTTAAGGAGGTCATTTTTATTTTATCTTATTCCTAAGAAATACTGTTAGAGGGCTCGTCTTCTAATTGGTCATGGTTATACCTTCCTCAACACTCCAAATATATCATTTTGTTGTCCTATATTTCTTTATGGGGTATGGTATGTTTCTTACTCCTACATTTTAATCCTACATTTTAACATGGAAATTGAGGGTATATGTGTTGTGTCCAATCCTTGTCTCTAGTGCATGGTATTCTTCAAATTTCATATATACATGTTAGATATTATGTGGGGTGTATCTAAGAGGGTGTTGCTGTAATTTTCCATCCCCTTAAAAATAATGAGTCTCTACTCTCACTAACAGTTCGATATTTTGGGTATGCTCTGGTCATGTGTTTAAAAAATTTGGTGCTACTCTTTCAATAGTCATATGTCCACGAAAACCAATTAGTGTACAATTGTGACTCAAAACTATACTTGCAAATTTTCATGGTTCAAACAACATCAAAATATTGGCTACACCCGACTAAAAATAGAATGCACTAGTCCCAAACTAACAAATTCATTGTTGGCAGCAAGGAGAAACAAATCAAAAAAGGAAATTCCTCGTAACATATTTGCTTATGGTATTTTTGTTGCAGGGCACCTTCATATTTTCGACCTACTGTAACAATAGATGATTTCACCCTTCATTTGAAAAGTGTTCTTGAACTAGGCCAAATGATTTTGGCTTCAAGGCTGCTCTTTCACCATAATCTAGCTCGGATACCAAGTAATCTCAGGAGATTGAACAAGTCAGTTTTATTTTCTTTTGTCTTTGTTACAACTTTTGAGTTGAAGTAGTGAAGCCCCAGTCATGGTATATCTTTGTGATACAGTGGGAATTCTGAGAGAGATTTGCTAGCTATTTTTCATGTTACCTTGGAGACCTTATTGCATGAAATCTATCACTTTAATCATTAGGAAAGGCATTGTACTCAAAATTAGAATCTAATCTAATGTCATGTGTCAAAAGATAAGTCACAGAATTGAAGTATAATCACACTGTAATGATGAATATGAGGACTAGAAAAATAAATCAGCTATAAATCTAAAGCTTGGTGCTTGAAGTATGAGTCATGTGCTTGCAACCCTCATGAAGTTCAATAAAATGGTGCCATGTGGTGCCATGTACTCATAAGCATATTCCTTGTACTTATTCAAATGGTTTCAATGGTGTGTTGAGTGCAACTAGTAGTGGTGGAGGAAGGTGGAATAAAACCAACAATACTCTCTCGTTTGTGGAATTGAAAGTGAAACTATGGGATGCTTTTCATGAATAGGAGAAACATGTCTAAAGTGTTCCTTAACAATTATGGAGTTAGAGGAGGAACCTTGAAAATTATGGCTACATTTCTATAGAATCTCTCTCCTTGTTACGTTGTCAACCTTATCGTCATTTGCATATCTCACAGTTAAGATCTTATGAAGATATCCCTTCATTCTTTGATACTTCAATTTTGTATAAATCTGGTCTAAGTGACATTTAACCTTAGTTTCTTCGAGGATTGTGACTATTCTCCTCATGCAAGGAATCTTGGTAACCCAACTAGCTTATAGATCTCCCTGCCAAAACAAAGTCATTTAAACAAAATTTGATTATAGAAAGAAAGATACTTAATTGATAAGTGAAGATAAAGTCTTCATCTTGATTTCTTTGATGGTGGAGAAAAGATGTGTTGGTGATTTCTCTTTGAATGATCTTCTTCAAGGGTAAGGATTAGATCTTGGTTGTAATGATGATGAAGCCTTCTTTTTTGCACTCTTATGTACCAGTCCTAGGAAAGCTCAGTTCCTAGTCTTTAGATAATATTACTTTGACTTCTTCTTTACATAAGAATATAATTACATAGTCAACATGAAGACCGATCTAGTTATACTTTTCAACATGCCTATGTGTTCACACATAGTACCTATATAGTACTTGTTATCCATTGGTTGATGACATTCAACTGTCAATTGATAATTGTTTTTCTAATTTGTTTATGAGGGGCAAGCGAGCCTTACAGAGACCCCTCCATGGCATCAGGGGAGCCCTATAGAGACGCCTCCATGATAGGAGGATTATCAGGTACATTGGTTGTTTAGTTATGTCATGTTTTCAAGTAGGTTATATTTATTGTTCATTGTGAAAGATTGATTAATGTGAATTTTTTTTGTCCTGCACAGGTGGACGCACTCGTCAGACTCGTTCACCAAGTCAGGGAATCGAATAAGAGGCGCCCCAAGGACATGTTCCCATTTTCCCTATTGTTGGTGAGGGGCAAAGGAGAACAATGTCTCAGCCTGTGGGATTCATCCCACAATTGGATACTTCTCCAGGTAAAATCTAAATGAAAATTTATTGTTTGATGTATGTTTAATTTCAAACTTATTGTGGTACTCATGTACCCAAATTGTAACAATTTAATGTTTTGTACAGTGGGTCATAGACACATTCATTCCTCGCCAGGGGACCATGGTATGAACGAGGGTCTTATACACGGCATAGGTACACACTAGATCAATTGCTAGTTAAAATGTTCAATTTTACATTATATTCAATGTTGAACAGGTGAATTTTTTTTTCGAATGACATGTGTTTAATGTGAAAACATTATGCTCCATAGGTGCAAATGTTGGAGTTGGGATTGGCCCTATTGCTGGTGAGGGGCAAAGGAGAACAATGTCTCAGCCTGTGGGATTCACCTCACAATTGGATACTTCTCCAAGTAAAATCTAAATGAAAATTTATTGTTTGATGTATGTTTAATTTCAAACCTATTGTGGTACTCATGTACCCAAATTCTAACAATTTAATGTTTTGTACAGTGGGTCATAGACACGTTCATTCCTTGTCAGGGGACCATAGTATGAACGAAGAGGAAGAGATAGTTTTTCCAGCAGGTATTTTCAAATTACCAAACAAGTTTTTTAAATACAAAATTTCCTTATAAATTATTTAATTTTTAATATGTGCAATAATTTAACATGTTACAGGTGGTGGTGGTCGCCCTCCTAGGGGTAGAGGTTGTAGGGTTCATGAGTTTGCTCGAAATCTGAGCTATGATCCCCTTTAAACCCATCTTGGTGATATTCCTGAGCAGATGCCTTGGGAAGATACCATCTCCTTACTTACTACTGATGGGATGAGGGAGCATTCCACGAGATTGCGCAATGAATTGCAAAGTTGCAATCTCTCTGCCCCTAGTCGAAATTGTCTCCAAATTGTTTTGCACAGTTTGAAGAGTTTGATAGAGACTTATCGTGGGGTTGGACCATCAACCCAAGTTTTTTTTGACATGATGCATAGGAGGAGAGCATCAGTTATTGGTATCCACTCCTACAATGAAGTCAAAAGTAAGGTCACTAAAGAAATGGCCTTGTCACTATTTGACTTGCGGCTTGAAGACAAAAAATGTCTGAAGATTGCAAGATTCAATGATCCTATTATTGCACCCCATATTTATGAGAAGTTCCTATATGCATACAGGAAGTTCCCAAATAATGATGAGGTGCCACAATATTTTGTTAGAATTTTGTTTGCTCAATTCCAAGAGCACATGGACCCTAACTATATAGATATTGGGTCCAAATTCTATGGAGCTAGAAAAGGTCGTACATATGAATGACCTGATGCTATGCGAGATGTTGGGTTTAGGCCTTCAGCACCTCGTTTAGCAGCTCAACCACCTAGGGTAGTTACACTTCTAGAGGAGTTAGCCCTTATCTCCAGTGCTACATCAAAAATGAGGGATAAGATACAAGAACATATTGTAGCTGCTTTAGGAGGGGTGGAAGTCAGCTTAGGGACGAGCCAACCTTCATCTAGTGCAAGAGGGCATCCATTTGTGAGTATCCCAGATGACGTGTTGAGGGAGATGGAGCGAGATGAGCTTATTGAGTATGCAGCCTCATGTAGAGACTTCTATGAGAAATCCAGGACAATACAAATGCACACTAGGGGTGAGGTATGTACAAACAGGTTTTGATCTAACATGTTTTTTTGGTGTATATATACATTTAGTCTCAAAAACCTGATGCCAATATATTTATTTAACTTATGCAGTTTACAACATTCCTAGAAAAACATTGCCTTTCCCCTCGTGCTCATTTTGTAGATCGTGGACATGATCATGTACAGGTGCCACAGCCATTACTCATTACTATCTATCTATATTTTTGTATGTCAAATTGAAATTGAATTTATGTCACATAAATTTATTGGTATGAGTCTTAACATTATGGAATTTTCAGGTTAGCGCTACATATGAAGGGCTGCCTGAAGAGATTATTCCTTCTGAGCTTCCAGTCATGACACAGGTATCGATACTTTTCGTTAAGCATATTTATAATGTTTATTATATTTCTTTTCGCAAACTTGACTGTTAACTTTGGTTTCTACTTTTCAGGGTACAGAGGATATTGACATGATGCAGACTGAGCCTTATGGAGATCATGTAGTCTCTGGGTCAGAGAATCCACATTAAACCATGGTAAGCTCTTACCCTTTCTTCGTTGCTATGGTATTCAAAAAATATCTGAGAGTGTACCAGGAGATTCACCTGCCTTTTTTGTAGAATTTGTATCTTTTCTTATTCAATCAAGAACTTTTTCCCAGTTGTCTATGAAGTTATGGATAACTTTATTCAGTTATCAACATTAATGTTCAAGGTTTATAGTCAACATTGTTTCTTTGATTATATTTGAATACAATGCAAGGCAGTGACTGATTTCAAATAATTTCTATTTTTATATTTCCCGCATTGGTTTATCATCAAGATTGAGTAAGGTATTTACTTTTAGATGCTTTGGAAATTTATTACCAACCTATTTAGTATTAAGGAGTGTCTTGCTCTGAATTCAAGGTTATCCAATATTTATAGTTTACTTATGAACCATAGGGATTCATGTGAAGATTTTCCAATATGTATTCTTGTGTGCTATTGAATTCATTTGAATAATGTCCATGGATTTTTTGTCCTATTAATAAAAATTAATGACTACCACATTCACTAGAATTTTTGATATTTTAATGTATTCTTTGAGTGCCAAGGATTTCCATCCCATTCCCATTGATACCTAAGACATCCTATTTTAATTTTTTATATATCATCCATATAATATACTTATTTTCATAATAAATAGAGGAAGGAGTTTTTCTCTGTTTTAGGGGCGTATTTCTTGTAGGTCTAAGCCACATGTGTGAGATTATCCTAGAAGGAGATTATCATTCTGCTCTAGGCCACAGAGAAGGGATTGCTTCTACAGCAACTCATAAAAGTCTGTTTTGAGGCCTAGCTTAGGCTGAAGTCATCCTAAGGTATAGTGCAGTTAAGATCGAGTATATTTTGTTATATATGAAGACCTTGATGTCAAAAACACGTGAATTGTAGGAGGCTTGAGGAGGAGCCTTAAAGCCCTTCCAGCCATGCTTTGAATTTCTAGTTGAACAAAATAAGGGGAAGTATAGTTGGTCATAAACTCACAGTGATTTGAAGCAAGGTTAAAAAAGCTTACTTTTCAAGGAGGTCTCTCAGATCTTCACTCTTGATATTGCACCTCTGAAATAATTGGATGTTCATTAAATAGCTATGGTCTTGGTATGATTTTCCTATAATGTCATATGGCATATGATTTAGTATGATGTTTTGCATTATGACATTTTGTCTTGCTTCAGTCATATATGTTTTTCTCATATTACTCTACATTGGTAGAGTTTCCCATATTGGCAATAATGGGTATAAACCATTCCTATATACTCTCAAATTTGTGGATGGATTTCACTATGCAATAGCTGCAATATGGTATTTATATTACAATAGTATAAGCTTGACCTCAATTTCATCATTTGTATATGAATTATGGTACATTACATGAATACATGGAAGTGCATCCATCAGTTCAAATATGGCTTCTCTGCTCTATTCATATTGTTTATATTCATTCAGTTTTGCATTGTATACAAAACAATAATATTCCCCTATATATGGTGTCAGGAATCCTATTCGAGAATGATGTTGCAGTGGAGTAGCTACAATATCCTCCATCTAAAATATCAATGATCTTGATCATTTTGGGTCGTATTGATTTTCTTCACAATCATGTTCCTTCAATAGTGTCAGCATTCATATATACAATCACAATTTGATCTTCTTAGCATCATGCTTATTGGTCCTTGTTCAGTTTCTAGAAGAATCAATTTTTTACTTTGAATAACTATAGTAGCATCATTAAAGGAAGAAACTTTGTAGGTATCTGAAGACCAAACCTCCCTTGTGACAAGAATCACTACAAGAAGTTAGGTTGACCATTGGACCTTTCATTAGCATAACTCAAGGATGCAGCAAGTATTCAATATTTAATGACAAGCATCAGAACTTGGAGGGCAGAAGACAGTTCTTCTTCACCGGTTTAAATTTCATTAACTATTTGCCACATTCTTCTGCAATAATATTGAACCTTGGAAGAAATTAAGTACATCAGATGTAGTATTTGTGGCTGAGAAGAAACTTGGCATAATTTGAAATTTCCTTGGTCTATCTAGATGTTAAGATTAGGCAAGAAGCCAGTATCCATGGCATAATCAGACTTGGAAATCATTCCAAGGCTAAATTCAGAGTAATTCCCTTGGTATCTTTAATTGCATTCATTCTTACAATTTCAGTAATAAGGTTCTATTGATATACTGCTATTGAGATCTATCATTTGAATAGGCAGAGCATGTGAGAGAGTTCATCTATGTATTTTTGAGGTTTGGTATGCTAAGGTGTCATCTTAAAATAAGGAGCAGATTGATAAATGGCACTTCAATTTCATTTGAATTACCTTGGATATAGTCATCCTCAAATATAACATCTTTGCTGAGTGTATCTTTTTCCAAATAAAAAATCTGATATCCCAGTAAAAATTTTCATAGGGGTGGTTTGTAAATATCAAGGTTATTGAGTTGAAGTAATGAAGAGGCTCTTGTAGACCAACATGAATCAACCTTGTTTTTTTCTAGCTCCACAAATAAGTTGAGGATAGAATATGGATATCTAAGAAGACAATTTTGTCAGTTTCCCATCCATCTGATCCGGTGTATCATAATCATGGATATGAAAGGTCATTGATGTAATGAGTGGGTTTATGCTAATTTTTGCAATAATGATAAGGTCAGATGTTTATTTCTTGGCATGAAGATGTTTGGATAACTTTTTGACATAAGATATCTCTATCCTTTTTCATTATAAGGGTGGTAAGAGTCATATACCCATTTATTTTAAGCAATGGTAAAAATTATGAACTTACACTCACTATGTCAATGGTGACTTGTTCCTCCCCTATGCAGGACATTGCTAAAGGAGAAACTGTTATTAAGGAGAAAGAAGAAGAGTTGTATGCCTTACAAGAAAAACTTGTCAGTATGGAGAATGTGAGTTTCTTCTAAAAATTATCTGTGTGGATGATTTATTAAATTGGAACATTTATTTTAAGCTTAGAAAGGCTCAATGAGTATTAATCACTTTGCAGATCATCAGCTCAATGCTTCTTGGATTCCAATGCCCTTCATTGGATAATTAATTAGGTTGGGTCCATAGTTTTTTCATCATAATTTGTATTGCATGGCTAATTTCCTAGTATGAGATCGGCTCCATAATTTTTAGAATTAGAATTCATACAATATTGTGCATTATTAATTCGATTTATGCTTTGAGATCAGAGTCTCCTGCTCATCCTAAAGAACACAATGTTAACTTTCAACTTTGTCATATTCATTAGATTGTTCAAATTTTTCCTTTATGGAATTAGAATAAAACTTTCTCTGATCATGTGTGCCACCAGTCTTCTCCCTTCTAGGGCCATCCCATTTTTTTTTTTATGACTGTGATCAAAGTCTAGTGGATTTTCAAGGAATACTCCATTTGAATTTTATCAATTCCATTGCGGGGATGCTCTATCACTTGCATTTTCTCAATAAGCTGGCTTATATCCTTTTGTCTTTATGGTCACAACCAACCTCATCATCAAAATCTGGAGGATAGACAAAACACAAGAAATATGACTTGTCTCAACTTTGTGCAATGAATAAATCTAGTTTAATGTGTTCATTAGTGTTTTTTTTGTGTGTTATTCTGATAGATATATAGCAACCTCCTCACTGATTTAAAGAGAGTTGGATTTCATAGCATCAATGCCATTATTCTTTGAATTGTTCTATTATTGATCAAGAACCCCAGTGTCATTTCCCCCAATGGGACTACAAGGTTGTTCTTACTGTGGATCTGTGGCAATCTCTTTAAAAATAGCTTCGAGAGCATTTGCTAACATAGAGAGAATGTGCAAAGGGTAGAGTGAGTATCACTGCTATGGAGAAATATTGCTAAGGTAAGATGTGGTTCCTTCTCAATATCTTCTTGCATGTGTTTTTACCAACCTCCTTTTGAAATAAATCATCTTGTTGTTCATGTCCTAGACTAATTGTAAGACAACAGAAAAGTCAGTTTTTTTTCGGGATCATCAAGAGGCATCCCTATCCTCAAGGATTGTTTTTCGAACTCAAGGGAGGTATGCAGGGCTAAAGCTAAGTTATAAAAACTCTTCTCCTCTAACCGATTACGGTAGGGAGGAGGCAAGATATTTTAATAATGCATCATAGTAGCCTAATTAATAGGTCTAATAACCTCGGTAATAAATTTGTAAATCTTGGTAAAGCGGAGGTTAAAGGAAAGTTTCTCCATGGTTGAAAGTAATTATTTTTTTCAATTTTGACGAAGTATACTAGGATTTAAGGTTTCCTAAAGGTTTAATTTAACCAATAGCAAATTTCAACACATGTGGAAAAGGAATTAGGAGGTATATCAAATAAATTAGTAGCCTTTCCTTGAAGGAAAATCATCACAGATGCTGAATAAAAATCATGGAGGGTGTTACTCAGACTTGTAGGACATCGATCGTTGAGGAACCAATACTAGGAGGACTTGATCAGTTATACCCGGATCCATTTACATCAGTTTATATTTGGATTATCATGGAGGTTGTCAAAATCTTAATTCGGTATGCCCTATCTTAATCTATTTTGTTAGCATGGACAAAAAGTGTTTTCCCTTACTTGCTTAGATATCATTGGCAAGGGAAAGGCAAGGTAAGCAACAATACAGTCATCTAAGAACATGGTCATTTCATCAATGAGAATCTCCTGTTGCTTTTCCTTCTCCAGGTAGTCACAAAATATATGACAATCATCTCCTTGTTTATTTAGTGACAATCATATTCAAGTGGAGTATTCTCATCCTAAAGAACGCAATGTTAACTTTCACCATTGATGATCATGGTCTGTGACTTTTAGACACCTGCATGCTACTAATCAGGCTTGCAGATAGTGAATTCTTAGTGATGATTTATAGAAAATTAGATTTTGAAATTACTGGTTGAAACATGACGACTACTGCACAAGCTTGAAACACCGAGATACTTCTGTACATATTTTAAAAAATGAAGGGTGGCCACACTCACATGTATCTTCGTCATTCCATAAATGATCAATATTGGTGGATTCAAAGTATTTTTGTGGAGGCTGGGAGTTATAGTGCATGCATCTAACCATTTCATCCAATCTAGCCTAGCCTTTTTATTTTTATGTGGAATCTTAGAACAATATTATCTAAAATTTATTATTTTTATGTGGAATCTTACAACAATATTATCTTATCTCAATTATTTCTTATGTGGAATCTTACAACAATATTATCTTTGTTATTTTATTTTTAATAATCTGAACCCTCCAACTTTGCATTGTTATACCCATGCAATTTTTCAATGAAACCCTTGATTTTGATCACAAGATTACAATTACAGCACTATATATATATATATATATATATATAAAGGAGAGTTTGCAAAGTTGGGATTGTACTTAAAGTCAAACTCACCTCATCAAAGAAAATGGTTTAAATGTGAGGTACATGACTATTCAACATTAACTTGACCGATGCATGCTGAATTTGACACAACTCACTATGTCAATGGTGACTTGTTCCTCCCCTGTGCAGGATATTGCTAAAGGAGAAACTGTTATTAAGGAGAAAGAAGAAGAGCTGTATGCCTTACAAGAAAAACTTGTCAGTATGGAGAATGTGAGTTTCTTCTAAAAATGATCTGTGTGGATGATTTATTAAATTGGAACATTTATTTTAAGCATTGTAGCATCATGCATTTATTGTATTCCGATGTGAAATAAGATTAATAGGAGAATACTTTACCTTGCTTACTGTTAATCAACGTAAGCACTTTGTCCAGGATCCAGCAGCTACAGTTCCTTATTCTTACTTTAGTATCATGCTCTTTATTGTAATTATCTTCTGATTTCAGATACTGTTTTATTTTTTTATTTTTTTATGGGATTCCATAATAATCTTGCTGTTATTGTAGGAGGAGATCCAAAAGCTCATTGATGATCACAAGGCCACGCTAGAAGCAAGGAAAACTGAGTTTGAAGCTGAGAATGAACAACAACAATCTTTATGCAAAGAAAGAGAGGAAGCTATAAGATTGTTTGAGTAGCTTAAGAAATTGAAAACAGAGTTAAATATGATCAGGCTTGGCAGCTGACAATATGATACAACTGGAAAGATTTATCGAAGGTTCCCAAATTTGTACAAATGAAGGTTTAGTGAACAAATTAGTGAGATTTAAAATTGGCTATAAGCCTAATGAGATAAAATAAGAGGAATCTGTTTGTAGCCTTGCTATTTCTGTAATTAGTGAGATTTAAAATTGGCTATAAGCCTAATAAATAGTTTGTAGCCTTGCTATTTCTGTAATTTGTACTACAAGAAAATTGGCAGAAACCAAGACTGAAAATATTTGATATATTTTGGCAATCGAGTTTCGACAATACAATATGGATTTCTTTTATTCAGATTGAAAAATCTATGTAGTGATGAACCTCATATTAATATTTATTATTATCCATTTTAATTTATGACAAGTGGTGAGTATCACAAATAAGGTGACTAAAATATATGTTTTTTTTCTTGTTTATTATACATTTTTTACTGTGTTGAAATCGAGTATAATTCTTTTACAAATTTGTGCCAATATTTGAAGGCAATGTGCTTTCTTGTAGTGGTGCTAATGCATGGATGTTCACGGAAAATCTAAAGCAGGAGTTGATATGTGGATGAAAGAGACTCTTAACACATGTCCTAAGTCGGCTAGAAGAAGGCAATAAAACAGGGTTGATTGGCCTGAGAACGCATAATAAAGACAGGGTTAATTCGTGACGGGGGTTGCAAAAAGCACAGGGTTAATTGGTGGGAGGGGATGAATAGGTTTGAGGCTGCCAAATGATGCAACACAAGCACATATGTGGACATTGTCACTTGAGGGTGCATGGTTGGTGGCTGAGGGCATGCTTGTGTGTGCAACAAACTCATGGTTAGGTCTCCTATCAAGTATGGTATTTTCAACAAACCACAATTGCATGATATACCAATACTGTCACAAGGTTTAATATCAAGTATGGTATTTTCAACCATCTGGTATTGTCTCATCACCTTCATCATAGGAAATGCCTCTTCCTAAGACTCGTTTTTATAGACTTTTTGTTTGTAATATATCCTGTAGGTTTTTCCCTTTATCTTCATTATTGGAAATTCCTATTTCTAAGAGTGGTCTCTATAAGGTTTTTATCTCTACTGCATTGTGTAAGGTTTACCCTTATTATTGTTACAAGATGTACTTTATAGTGGGCCATTGAACTGTTTTGTCACTTTTTGACATCAGGATGACTTCCTTTCGTCTTCCTTTCTACTTCTAAGTGTGTTAGCGATGTTGTCTAGCTCTAGAAAGCTCTCCTTTTCCAGTGTTTGTTGTTCATGTTAAAATAGAAGTAGCTAAATATAGGAAATAGATAATTAGGAGTTACCTTCGAGAATCGAAACAAATGAACAATTTATCTTTGAAACAAATAAACCACTGCAGTTTGTGGACGTGCAATTAGAGAAGAATGCAACTAGATAAGAGGATAGGAGAAGATTAGCGTCAATAGTTAAATGGAAAGTTTGATGCATTATAAATATATGGCTTGTGATAAAATACAACTGTTGTGTACTGTCATGGGCTTTTCATGGTATTAGAGCAAGGAAAGTGATGGGAGAAGCTAAATGATGTTGAAGTAAGCTCAAGCTCCTGCAAAGTAAGATGGAAAGAAGCTAAAGAGAATTATGTTTAAGTTATAAGAATTTTTTTAGGATATTGTCATAGAAATTTGTAAAAAATTGTTGCATTTCCATAAATATGTAAGGAATTGTTAGAGAGATTAAACATTTATTAGTTTCTGGGCATGAGCAGTGTTCTAAAGAGTTTGAAGGATAGAAAAATGTGCACAATCACTATAATGGAAATCTCAGAGGCTTTTAGAATGATTTAATGGTAGTGGATTTCACATGTGGATTCTTAGAATGATGATGCTGTTGTTCAACCTAATTTTAATAGTTGAAGGGGTGGAGATGAAGTCATCCTAGGACTAAGAAGCAAGTTGTAAGTGGGAGGTGTTGCAACTCAACCTCTCATTTAATGGTAAAAGTATTAGTCCTAGTTGGATAGCTAAGGAGCCAAATATCAGGCAAGCCAAACATATATCTGAAATGTGTGAAAACCATGTGTAGGTCTAAACTCTTTGAAGTGTGCATTTCAGACATTCAACAATAATGTTATTGATTATGATGTTTACCACATTACGACAAAAAACTGTCGTCCAACTATTTTGTTGGATCGGTAGACAATTCCACCAAAATGTATACAATTAGTTGGCTTTGTAATACTCCAAATAATATTATGACAACATTTGAATTTGTTGGAGGGTGTTTTGGTCCAAGGTTTTTTTTTTCTTTTTTCTTTAGTGTTATTTTTTTCTTCAGTGTATTGATTATGATGTATTTAGGTGTAGCTCAGGTTTGGAATTTCAAATTCACTTTTTTATATTGAAAAATTAACAAGTACAAGTATTTGTCTATGTCATGGGTCATGCATTTAATGGACACATTAAATCACATAGACAAATAGTTTGAAAAGATTTAGAAGATGTCCATTGAGTGAATAGGGAGGTAAAAAAAAATTCAAACCAATGGAAAATATTGTTAGATGTGTTACCTTCACCCATCCTCACTACTTTAAGGAGCCTTCGGGTGCTTAGAAAAAACATTTTTTAAGTAACTTCCTAGAATGCAGATTATCAAGTAAATCAAACCTCCAAGGCATAATGACATTTTAGAATGCTTCCCTAGAGTATCTCATTATTTGATCTCTATAGTTGTACTCAAAAGAGATTTAAGTAGACATTTTAGAATGCTTACCTAGAGTATCTCATTATTTGATCTCTATAGTTGTACTCAAAAGAGATTTAAGTAGGGATGGGGCCACTTGGTTGTTAAGATTTGAATTCTTTTTCTATGAGGACTAGTTAAAAACATCCCTTGAACCTCTTTACTATATTTCTCAAAAAAATGATAACTTTGAAATGAAAAAAAAAACAAATTAGATTATCATCTTATGAGTCTTAACTCATTAAATCGTTCCCTCACCACTAACCATTAATTTAGCACCTTGCAATCTTCCTAACTATTGATCGACCAACCAATTAACTATGGTTAATTAGTGTAAATGAACATGATAAATTATAATTAAATGCCAAAGGCTTTTTAATCAATTTAAAAAATTATATTTGTGCCAGTGGCTCTGAGCCCACCAATTTCATAGGGATTTGAGATTATTCCAATTCTAATAAGTTCCTCATTATTATTTATAACATTCATTTATATATAAGAAAATTTTATTTAACAAAATGGTCCATTACTTTTAATAAATTAAAAAAATTGGATTTGTGCCATGTGGCTCCCCACCACCAATTTTCTAGATATTTGAGATTATTCCAATTCTAATAAGTTCCTCCATGATAAGTTCCTAATTATTATTTATAACATTCATTTATATATAAGCAAATTTTATTTAGCAAAATGGTTCATTTTACAATAAGATGTGTATTTCCTTTTTTTTCTTAAGTTAAAGTTAACCCATAACCTTTTTATACATGGTTAATCAGGGAAATGTGTGCATTAGTAAAGCATTATTAGTATTGCAATAATTATTTTGGTTATATTTATAAAGCCTTTGGCTATATCAACTACATTAATATTTTTATGGTGAAAAAATTCTCCAGAATCTATCAAATAGTAAGTTTTAAAAGAGCTTATTCTTTATTCTAAAAATGAACCCTTCTAATCTACTACAAAAGTACATAACTCAAAAATTAACCTATAATAACTCAAAACTTACCACTCAAATCATCACAAAAATCTAAAAACATAACTCAAAACTTACCACTCAAATCATCACAAAAGTCTAAAAACTGAGCCTACAACTTTTGACACCACTAAAACCTGAAAAAAACAGACTACATTGTCACCAAACTGTTGTTTATTTACATAAACTGTGTGCATACAAAGGTGGAATAGCTACATTTTTCAAAATATATATATATATATATATATATATATATATATATATATATATAAAACCACTTGTAACAATAACGGGGTAGTAGAGTGAACAGTATGTTCTCAAATTAAAAGTGGATTTCACTTTAATCATAGGTGAAGACTGCTAATAACTCTAATCATAATCGGAACTTAACTACTCTGTTAATGTTTATGAAACTCAGGGGAGTAAGAAAACTGCTGAAATGATGATTGTTACATAGATGATTTGGAAACCCTTTAGAAAAGGGAAGAAGTAATTTGACTAGTGATACTGATCGTTAAAGAGATGAGCAGGCAAACACGGTGAGGGTACTAAAATTAAAGGCTTAGCCCTCTGCAGCGTGACTCCAAACTTCTCACTCGTGTCCATCTTGTCTGCTGTGATTCCATCTGGGAGAGACCAGTTGAAGGAGTAGAGCAGAGAGGCTATAACCATGTGAACCATCCTATGTGCCAAGGGAAGCCCAGGGCAAATTCTCCTTCCTGCCCCAAATGGAATCAATTCGAAGTTTTGCCTTTCATATTCTATGTCAGACTCCACAAATCTCTCTGGCTTAAACTCTAAGGGCTCATTCCAGCTGATTGGGTTTCTTCCTATTTGCCCATGCATTTACCAGCACCTGAGTGTCCTTGGGTATCATGTACCCTGCTACTTCACAACTGCTCTCTGCTCTGTGAGGGAGAAGCAGAGGAGCAGGCGGGTGCAAACGAAGAACTTCTCTTACCAGTGCATGAAGATAAGGCAGGCTATCGATATCACTTTCCTCAACTCTTCTATCTTTCCCGAGTACCTCCTCCAGTTCTGCCTGAGCTTTTTTCATTATCCGAGGATTGCGAATGGCCTCAGTTATAGCCCATTCAATCGTTGAACTGCTCGTTTCGCTACCCGCTACAAAAATGTCCTGCACAGATTCATGGGTTACAAGAAATTGAGACGACACAAGTTTTTAAAATACATGTTACACTAACTAAATTCATGTAGCTTTCAATAGTGAAGAAGTAGAGTTACATAAAGAAAGGGGATATTGTCTTTCTTGGTGAAAGTTTCTCTGCTCTCGCTTCTGTAATCGAGCAAAATGTCCAGAAAGTCTTTTGCCTTGGCACCACTATACTCTGTCCTGCCCTCTGTTCTCCTTTGAATTCTAGCCTCTATGGATCTATCCAGCAACCCATAAACAATGCGCATGTATTTAGTGACATCACGACTCATGCCCTGAGGGTCCAAAACTCGCAGAAAAGGAAAGTAGTTAACCACGTCAGGGTTTCCCCCGATTACCATCAACTTGGCAACCGTTTCTATGAATTCTTCAGCGCCCTGAGAGTCCCGCTCGAACATATTTTGAGAAAAAATCAAGTTGCCCAACAAATTCAGACTTGTAACATACACAGTGCGCCCAATATCCACACGATTCCCCTTTGTAGAATCCTCAAAAATGGATTGAAGAGTAGAAAAGACCTGATTTCTTCTGATATGCTGCAAGGCCTCCAGTCTCCTGATGCTGAAGAGCTCGGTATTGCAGAATCTTCGAAGCATACGCCAACGTGGCCCGCAAGTGTTGTTCCATGCCAAGGTATAGTCGCTGTAGGAAAGGCACTTGGCTGCTTCTATCACGGCACGTCCTGAAAAGACCTGGTCATGAGTCTTCAATACTTCCTTGGCCATGGCTGCAGATGAAACCACAACTGTTGTCTTTAATCCGAGACGAAGGGTCATCAGAGCACCGTATTTTGCAGCAAGGTGATACAGAGACTCGTTGGGCTTCTCCCCCGAGCTGGTGGAGATTCCCAACAATTGGCCATCCGGGTGGCCCTGGACGCAGCTTGCTTGCTGCCTTCCTTGAGATGATAATGAGCTTTGAAATCAGCAATAATGTCATGAATATCATCATATGATACCAGAAGCCACTGATTGCTCTGCTGTCCTCGAACAAACCAAATGCTGAAAACACGTAATTGAGTTTACCGTTCAGGGAAATCACAAAGGCGCCTATAAACTGAACATGGTATATATAAAAACAATCTGAAATTATGATGAACCAAGCCCACTAATCTGGGTTTTCCACAACTATACGGCCGGTAAGAGTGGAGATTGCAATGGACGTGTATACCGAGCTCGCGTTTTGGCCCGGATGGCAGAAATCCGCCCGGGCAACTAAATTTGCAAAAATCAGGTAGTTGCAGTGCTTGGAATCCATTTTTGATAGTGAAAATGGATTCAGCACTATCAAAAACCCCTGGGGCACTCAAAATATTAATGTTTAACAACTTAAAACAAGTTTCTGGGCAAATCTTTGCCGGATTTTCTGAAAATCGTTCCCGGATTTTGGGTCAAAACGCGAGCTCTTTAGACTACGGTGATTGCAATCACTCTGACAACCACCGTACCCGCATCGGACAAAAAAAAATTTATTCGGCCAATTATTCTGCCTCCACAAGTGTAAGTAGGTGTGGAGTGTGGCGGGCATAGACTTTTGACTATCAGAAATAGGAGTGGAGATCAACCATTTTCACATTTCTCCATTTATAAGCGTACCACAGTGTTTAAGCACTTGTGTAGTATAAAAAATCCATAAAATAATTTACAAATTTTGGTGAAGTTATAAAATATTGGGCTGTTTAAGCAGTCTAAAAAAATCCACAAAATAATTTAGAAAGTCTGGTAAAATTATGAAAAATTTAGGCAGAAATTTTTGAAAATTTGGGCTTCAATTGTCAATCTTCAAGATTTTGAGTGTTTGAGAGGTTTTTGATGGTGCTGAATCCATTTCCACCATGGATAAAAAAACAATTCAAACACTCCAACTACTTGATTTTTTGAAAAAACAATTCAAACACTCCAACTACTTGATTTTTTGAATTTTTTTTACTAGATTCATAGTCCAGGATTGCAGGTTTGTTTCTTTTTTTATTTCTTTCAATGTTATTGATTATGATGTTTACCACATTACAACAAAAAATTGTCATCCAACTATTTTGTTGGATTGGTAGACAATTCCACCAAAATGTATACAATTAGTTGGCTTTGTAATACTCCAAATAATATTGTGACAACATTTGAATTTGTTGGAGGGTGTTTTGGTCCAAGGTTTTTTTTTTTTTTTTTCTAATCTTTTAGTGTTATTTTTTTCTTCAGTGTATTGATTATGATGTATTTAGGTGTAGCTTAGGTTTGGAATTTCAAATTCACTTTTTTATATTGAAAAATTAGCAAGTACAACTATTTGTCTATGTCATGGGTCATGCATTTAATGGACACATTAAATCACCATATATTAATTATCTAGCAAAGCACACTAATCCAGTGGATCATAATATATTGTTCGTACCAACACACATCTAAGCATCCACATGTCAATTTATTTGTTTAAGCAATCCACAATATAGTCTTAAACTATATAAAGTCCAATGCATTGTAGCAATTATATGTTCTAGCCCTAGAATCAAAGTTCATTGTTCATCTTGAACAATGTGTTCCTGATCCGGATTTATGCAGGAACGCAACAGAATAAACACATAACCATAAATACAGAGATGCAGCGGAAATAACACTTCATTTCATTAATATCAAAGAACTGAAATTTGCTTACAGACAGAATGGAAATAAAACTAGCTAGGGCGCTGGTAGCTATCTCTGAGAAGAGATGTGGCGGCTACAGGCCTCTGAACTGTGCTACAATGAGGCTCGAGGGCCTATTTATCATTTAGAAACAATGGGAAATCCTAAATAGCCAAAACCCTAACCCTAGGAGATGAAGCGCCAAAACTATGGGCCCCGCTTGGGTAAATTGGTGTTTCAACTTCCTAGGGGCGTAACTTTGGCATACGATCTCCGTTTGACGCACATGATACATCATTAGTCCGATCTTATCCGAGGACTACAACTTTCGCTGCAAATATCATTCCAAAACGAAATGATATTTGCTGGAGGCGCGATGCCCAAAAAACGTCGTTTAGGGCCTCAAAACGGCTCCGGAAGTTCAGGACCCGAAAAACTGCTAAAAATAGTAAGTTATGCCGAAACTGAAAAACTGAAAGAGACAATGGTGGGGGCCCAAGTGGAATAGGTGGGTGGCCACCAATATCCACCTGGATCATTCCTCCCCCTTTAGGAAGCAATGGTCCCCATTGCATTGAGTTCCTCCATGAGATGAGGAAACTTCTGTTGAACTTGGTCCCTGGTGAACCACTTGCCTTGGTGCAGGAGTTGGCCAGCTTTGACAACCCGATACAGTTGGATATTCTGTTGGTGAGTGCTCTTTATTTTCATGTCCATGATACAATCTATGGTGGCCTGTTCCATGCAGTCTGGGTTTAACTCTGTTGATGTGAGTTGTTCTGCAATGTCTGAGGTGTCCAGTAGAGGTGGGAAGTAAGGATGAAGGCGATCCACATTGAAGACTGGGTGCAGACCAAGGAATGGTGGAATACTGAGCTCGAATGCATTGTTCCCTACAGCCTTGGTGATGGTGTACGGCTCGTATCGGAGCGGGCGAAGCTTGCGGTGGGGTCCAGTGAGGCACTCCTTCTGCAAATGTAGCCATACTTTGTCACCCACCTGGAAGTTGTGTGGCACCCGGTGTTGATCATGGCGTTGCTTGTACTTGGCATTGGCTCTATCCAATATATCATGAACTTGTTGGCGGATGTGTTGAATGCGCTCGATGAAGCTACTGGCTTTGTCAACTTCAGACTGGACATGAGCTGAATTGGCCTGAGCAGCTGCAAATGGCATGGCTACGTCAATGGGACATAGTGGCTGGAATCCCAAGCCCACCTGAAAAGGGCTATGGCCGATTGAACTGTGGAGAGCCCGATTATAACTATGTTGTACATAAGGGAGGCTCTCGTCCCATGTGCGTGGATGCTTTAAATTGTACATGCGCAGAATGTGTACAATCATTCTGTTGACGACCTCTGTCTGGCCATCTGTTTGGGGATGGAAAGCTGTGGACTTGGTGAGCTTGGTATCCAACATCAACCAGAGGCTGGACCAAAATGTGCTGAGGAACCTGCTATCCCGATCTAATATGATAGACTGTGGGATCCCAAAGTGCACCCACACTCGTTCAAAGAAGAGTTTAGCAGTGGCTTCTGTTGTGATATTCTTCTTACAGGCCACCATGATGGCCATCTTCGAGAATCTGTCGACGACCACGAAAACACAGTCATTTCCCTGCTTAGTAGAAGGCAGGCCCGACATGTAATCCATCGAGATGGATTCCCAAGGTCGACTAGGGGTAGGTAGCGGAGTATATAGGCCTTTCTTCTTGATGGTCGGTTTGGCAATGGCTCAAGCAGTGCAGGATCTGATGTGCTTCTCGACATCCTTTCGAAGGTTCGGCCAATAGAAATACTTCTACAGGATTGCTACTGTTTTCTCAACCCCGATATGCCCAACGACTCGACTGTAGTGTGCTTGCCATATCATCTTGGCACGCTCGCTTGAAGGAACACAAAGGTGTCCCAGGTGACATAAAAGTGCATCTTGGAGGTAAAATTTTGGAACTTGCGTACCCCCCAAGAGTGCCTTGTAAGTGTGGCCGAATTCTGGGTCACTCTCATAGAGAAGCGACCAATCAATCATCTCATGCCCACAAGAGTTGAGCATGGTGGTGAGCGCCACGATCGGTGGTCGGCTGAGGCAGTCTGCAACATTATTGAAGCTGCCCTTTTTGTACTTGATGTTCAAATGAAACTGTTGCAGATATGTGGACCACTTCTGATGGCGATCATTCTGCAACTTCCCTTGTGTCTGTATGAACTGCAGGGGTCGGTGGTCTGTGTGGATGATTGTTTCCTTCCCCAAAATGTAATGCTTCCATTATCAACAGGCTTGCACAATGGAATAAATTTCTTTGTTATAGATGGGATACTTGCGAACTGTCTCAGACAATGTCTCACTGTGATATGCCACTGGATGTCCCTGTTGAGTAAGAACTGCCCCAATAGCATAGTCAGAGGCATCTGTCTCGATCTCAAATGGCTGCTGCAAGTCTGGTAAGGTGAGCACTGGGGCAGAACAGAGGCGATTTTTCAATTCTTTGAACGCCTTCTGTTGAGGTTTCGACCAAAAGAATTTTGCTCTCGCTCCTCCTTTGGTGACTTGACTCAAGGGCCAAGTGATATGAGAGAATCCCAGCATGAATCTACGGTAGAAATTAGCAAGACCCAGAAAGCTGCGAAGCTCTGTTATAGTAGTCGGGGCTGGCCAATCCCGAATGACTTGGATCTTGGCTGGATCCACATGCACCCCCTTTCATCAATAATGTATCCCAGATATTGGACCTGGGTCATGCCAAACGTGCACTTCTCCAAATTGGCACACAACTTGTGTTGCCGCAGTGTTTGGAGGACTTGTCGGATGTGATGAAGGTGCTCTTCCCAAGTCTCGCTGAAGATCAGAATGTCATCCAAGTACACCACTACGAATGAGTTGGTGAATGGCCGCAAGATGTCGTCCATCATCCTCATGAAGGTTGCGGGAGCATTCGTCAACCCGAAAGGCATGACCAGCCATTTGAAAAGGCCTTCCTTGGCTTTGAAGGTAGTCTTCCACACATCGGAGGGTTCAATTGGTACCTGGTGATACCCAGACTTCAGGTCAATCTTGCTGAAATATTTTGCACCTTTGAGTTGGTCCAGAAGGTCATCAATCCATGGGATTGGGTACCTATTCCGGACAGTGATCTTGTTCAATGCCCGATAGTCAATACAGAGTCTCCACGTCCCATCCTTCTTCTGTACCAACACGATCGGGCTCCCACAAGGCAATGAACTTGGTCAGATGTGACCTTTCTGCAGTAGCTCCTGAATCTGCCTCTTGATTTCATTGTTCTCCAGAACAGAGCGCCGATAGATCGGTCCGTTGGGTAGCGGCACACCTAGTGTCAGATCAATCGGGTGCTTGACCTGACAGTGCAGAGGAACCCCTATGGGTGAGGTGAATATGTCCCCGTACTCCTCCACAACCTTATCCATTTGTTGTTGTTGTGCATAGGAGCCTTGTATGGAGGTTGTGGCCACAGTCTTCTTCTTGCCCGAGGGGTGGATCATCAGGAAAATTTATTTCCTAGTTTGGGAAATGAGCATACTGCATTGTTTTGCAGTAACCAAAGAGATAGCGGCAGGAGGTGGTACCTATGGTATCCTGTACAACTTATTTCCCAAAGTAACAATAACAGCGCGAGGCCGAGACTCATACACAACATGACGCTCCCACAAGTATGGTTGTCCTAATAATACATCAGAAACATCAATAGGAGCAACGTCACATAATACCTCATCTGTGAAGGGCTTGATGCTATAGGGAAGGCGGCACTGCTGGCTGACACAGAGATCTCGTCCTTGGTGAAGCCACTCGATGGTGTATGGATGTGGGTGAGCTGTGGTCGGCAAGCCCAACCGCTTCACGGCGTCTACCGAAATGAGGTTCTTTTGGCTCCCATTGTTGACAATGAACTGTACCGGGGAGCCCTTTACCCACATCTGGGAGTGGAAGAGACGTTCCTCCTCCTCTGGATCTTCTGGTTCCTCCTTCTGGATCTTCGTAGTGGCATTGGGTTCCACATCAATAATCTGTTTCCCTTTTTCATTCCCCTTGTCAGGTTCTGATTCAGAGTCAGAGCATGCATCTGACTCAGAAGCCCGCATCTCGGCCATTAACGATTGCTTGGCCCAACACTCACTTGTGTTGTGAGTGGAGCTCTTATGGAACTCACACCACTTTCCCATGTCCTTCTTTGGCTTTGCGGTGTTTTTCTTTGCTTGTGGCTTCGACAAGTTGTCTTGAGTCGCCATGCCTTGGCTCTGTCCTTTGTTCTGCGGTTTGGGAGCACCTTTCCCTTGCTTTTGATTCGCAGATCCAAAGTCTCGCTTCTTTTGTTTGAATTTCTGCTAAATCTTGGCAGCATACCGGTATGCCGTATCAAGCGAGATGTCGAGGAACTCCATTTCCTCCTGAATGTATCTGTGCAGACAACTGTGATACTTTAGCACCAGATGTTTCTCTGAATCTTTGATACCCAACTTGGTGCACAAGGTATGGAATAGATTCGTCAGCTCATGCACATCTTGATCCCTTTGTTGCCGCAGCGTGGTCCATTGTATGTACTTGTCCTCATAGCTCCCCACGGGATAGTATTGTTCCTTGACAGCATCTCGGAAAGAATTCCAAGTGGGTACGATAGAGAACAGAGAGGGTTCTATCTCGTCCTTTTTCTCACAGTGGGTTTCCCACCAGTCCTTAACATGGGGGGCAGCTTTGAGGAGTGTAAAAATAATCTTCTCCCTGTCGGAAAAGTCATGAACCGAGAAATATCCTTCTAATAGATTCAACCATCTATCTACGGCATCTGCATCTATTTTACCCTGAAATATGGGAATGTCAAAATTTACTTGTACCTTAAAAGGAGTCGCACCTCCAGAGTGGCTGCTGGATGCAGATGTGCCGCCGGTGGGCAGTCGTTGAAGGATCTGGGCAAAGTTATCCATCATCGCGTTCCTTTGTTTTTTGAGGGCCTCCTCGAGCAATATTTTGATAGGATCTCCTGCTCCCTCATCTTTCTTTTCGTCCCCCATGGGCGTCCGTCAGGGTTTGCGAGGCTGATCTAGCAAAGCACCCTAATCCAGTTGGCCATGGGGCACCCTTTGGATTAGGCCCGTGATATTCTTCTTAATTTGGTTTTCACATTCATCGATGGACTCTGTCTAATCAATACATGCATAAAAAAATCAAGAGCACTTTCATTTCTCAATGCAATGCATATTTGTCATGTTCTTACTCCTAATTGAGTGTAAACTTCTTGTTTTAGGGATTACACTTGTATTATATGGCAATGATCTATCAACATCACCCATTGCAATATTCCAAAAGTACCTGCTTGAGAAAAACACACACATATGTATGAGTCAAATTTTGAAAAATATTAAATATTTTTTTTATAAAAAAATACGTGCACATATATGTATACACATATATATATCTAGACATGTATAATATATTGTTAGTTAAATGTGTACGCCTACCTGTGCACATCAGCCATCCTTGGGTTCGATACATGACTTAAATTTTCCTTGCACCAATTAACAACATCTAAAGAATTTGCAAGTCGGGAAGCTGAGTGATTCAATTGATACCTCCTAAGTGTACGTTTTACGCATGCCCCAGCACCATCATGCTCTCCTTTTCCATGCCTTGTCTCAAAGAAATTCCATGTATGTTGAATTCTGGTTTTCTTATGAAGACGAGACAACCAATAGAACGATCTTGCTGATTTAAATTGTCCAGCACAACCATCTGACCATACCCAATGTTCTTTAAAAGTGACTCTTCGTTTCAACAATTCATTATAAATAACATCAAAACAATGCTGAACAAAACACGTGTCATGTGTTCGATCATCACTGATGTAGAAATGGTACTCCTTAATCACCTCACGATTATTTTCATCGCTATCAAAACCATCGACAATAAGCTCTGCGTGTCTATACAAAATATGCACAAATATAAATACTTTTCCTGAATGATAATACTCACTTTGTATCTCCTTTTGTGGACTAAATGTGTAATTCTCAGCGAAATCAACCACTGATAATATTGTTCCTTTTGGGAACACCTCACGTGATTGCTTGAACTGTAAATCCTGCCATCGTGCTATATGACGATGCTTAATATATTTGTATATTTGCACCCTGAACTTCTCCATAAAAGATGTCCCTAGAATCTCGTCGTCAAGTAAAGTGATCTTTTTTTATGTTGTGCTTGAATCTGCAACAGGAATGTAAGTAACATATTCATATCGCTTCCAATTCAGACTGATATTTGACAGTCTGGGATCATTAGGATCAATGGGATACTTTTCATCGTAGAGTGCCAAATGAGAACATTTGTCGCATTTTCTTCCACCAACACATTCCTTTTTATAAAATAATTCATTATTCTCTCGTGGACATAATATCTTTGATAAAAATTCACGAACACTTGAAGGAGGAGGGTCATTTGACCAATATTTTATGCCAAAATTTACAAATGTCTCATACAATAATTCGAATTCTACATGGTATTGACAACAACATGTGTCTCGAACAGTGATAGGCCTGACATACCATGGTTTAAGCTTCACAAATGTGCTAAGGGAAATCTTCACATTAGTATTACTCTCCATAAATTTCTCGAATAATTCTACTTGACTGACCTGTGTTATATGTTTGGAATGAGATTCATAAACTCCCTTAGATATACGGCATCGTAGTGGATCCTTTTCATTTGGCGACACACGAGAATTCGAATCCCGAAACTCTTTTACCCTATCCCTCACACCATCAGGAAGTCTATCATGATATGGACGCCTGCAGATATTAGCCCAACATGCAAGTTCATCATTCTCATCTATTTGAGTTCTAAATTTTGAATTCCTCCATAAACTTTTTCTTGATGTTTTAATCAATTTTGAAGTTGTTGACATCAATCGACTTGATGAAGTTCCTTTCGCAATTGCACCTGTTAAAAGTGCTCTACGAGCATTCTTTGCAATATCAGATCACCCTTTGGCTAGTATGCCAAGTGCCGACGTCACATCTTTTGTTACCATTTCATTTGCTAAAACCTCTTTTTCACTTTTAATGCCCAATAATTCCATAGCATTTTTGAGAGATTTGTGCTTTATATATCCACGTAACAGTTGAGCTTGTGCTATGATAGATAAACCTTCAAAAGTATATTTCAATCCAAATTTTACTTTATCTCGAACTGTCCTTTTAGCCAATGGTGGTCCCAATTCTTCAATTTTAGTTGCATCCATATTTTTTAGAAACTTGTAGTTGTATACAACGTTCTTGGAACTTCCAATTAATTGCAGTGAAATTGGACGTGTGGTAGTATCTTCTTGTGGTTCTGATGTTGTCCCTGCATAAAAAACAATATTAAAAATTCTAATTTGAATTTGACATATACATATTTTTAATTTTAAAACTATTTTGAACTACAATGTTTTTAAAAAAAAATACAAAATTCAAATTGAAGAAACTATTGACTCACCAGTGACATCGATATTAATATTCTCTTGGACATTTGTGGTAGTATCTTCTTGTGGTTCTGATGTTGTCCCTGCATAAAAAAAAAATATTAAAACTTCTAATTTGAAATTGACATATACATATTTTTAATTTTAAAACTATTTTTAACTACAATGTTAAAAAAAAAAATACAATTTATTCAAATTGAAGAAACTATTGACTCACCAGTGACATCGATATCAATATTCTCTTGGACATTTGTGGTAGTATCTTCTTGTGGTTCTGATGTTGTCCCTGCATAAAAAAAAATATTAAAACTTCTAATTTGAAATTGACCTATATACATATTTTTTAATTTAAAACTATTTTGAACTACAATGTTTTTAAAAAAAATACAAAATTCAAATTGAAGAAACTAAATTGACTCACCAGTGACATCGATATCAATATTCTCGTTGACAAGTTCCTCAACATTTCTCATTTCCTTGTCATTGTCATGTACCTCTACATCTATTTCACGATGCTCTACCTCCACATTTCTTTCATGCCTTAATCTTTCCCTTTCCTCTCGCATTTTTTTTTTGTAATCTCTCATTTTTATCCTTTAAATCTTTTCTTTTTCGATCGTGCCTTGATATGCAATTCTTTTGGTTTCTCATGTTCACAAAATTGGAAACCTAAAATCCAATTCTATTTGGACCAAATACCTAAAAAAACATAAAGAGTTCAGACTAAGTACTTCATGCTTTCAATAAGAGAGAAAATAAAATAAAAAATTAAATTCATAAAGACATTTTGCAAAAATACTTCATGCCTTCATAGATTGCAAGATTGCAAAAATACTCCATGTCTTCATAGAGACATTATGCAAAAATACTTCATGCATGCACCCAAAAACATTTTAAAAAAAAAAATTGCACCCACAAAAACTTTCAAAAAATATTTCGCACCCAAAAAACTTGAAATTTATTTTTTTGCCAAAAAACATTTTGTACACAGAAAATATTCGCACCTTTACAGAAAAATAATTCGGACCTTTGCAATTTTCGGACCCTCGCACCTTCGCAATTTTTGTTGGTTCGGAATTGTGTGTGAAATTAATCTCTCAGGCGAGAGTATTTATATAAAACTCTCGACCGAAAGATTGCGTCGGCTTTTGATTAAAACATTTTATAAAATTTTTATATAAAACATTTAATAAAACTTTCGGCTGAGAGTTTTATAAACTCTCGACCAAGAGTTTTCTAAACTCTCGGCCGAGAGTTTCATTGGGTAAACTCTCGGGTGCAAACACTTGGCCGAGAGTTTTTTAAACTTTTGGCCGAGAGTTTGTTCGCGCAGTTAAATGTAACTTTAGGTGGGTTAAACTCTCAGTCGAGAGTTCTAAATTTCTCGGTCAAGAGTTTTATAAATTTCTCGTCCAAGACATTATCTCGACTGAGAGTTTCTGGTCAACGAAAAACTCAAAAAATTATGCAGTTTTCAGGAACCTGCAACTTTGGAGGGACATAACACCTACAAAAACAAAATGTTATATGTTGGACTAAGTACCATTAGATTCATCTCTGAATCTAGTTTCTGATGATGTGAGATTTATGGAGTTTCATTTAAAAAAATCAATTTTTTATTAATTTTTTACTAAACTGTGTCACTGTGGAATTTCATTGTTCGAAAAATTGCACTAAATGAAAATTCAATAACTTTCAAATGAGGACACCAAAAAATTCAGAAAAATCATATTGCATTTCCTCTCCCTATCTACTTCAAAAGGGTACTCTCATTTTTCTTATCGACGATCACATTGAAAAGAAAATCTAAGGATCATAAAATGTACTGAAACATCACTGTTTTTTTGTCTTCGTCCATTTCAAAAAATAATAAAAAATAGTGATTTAATCTGAAAATTACCGAAAAATAGTCTGGGCACTAGTGCAATATATTCAGATTATGATGCTATGGTTTTTTTCCAAAAAATGAATAACCTTCCCTAAAAAAAGTTAGGGATCATAAAGTGACTATTTATGTTTGCCTGAAAATTTCAAGTATATGCAGTTAGTAAACAAGAAATTTACCCCTCTATATGTCAATATATATATATATATATATATATATATATATATATATATATATTTAAAATATGGGTATGGAGGTAAGACAATTCTCTACAATTGTTGTTTTTATGTCAAAGCATAATTTGCAATAAAAATATGAGTTTAGTGGAGTTGAAGTTGAAAAACATAGAAAATTACAATTTTCAATGTCAAAAAAGGGCAAAAAGTGTTTCCCAACTTCACATTTTCACATTAGGACCATTAGTTTTCTTGCTTCTTACTATTGTATGCCTCTTGCTATGTTGGGGTCCTCAACCCAAACCCTATGGTAATTCATCCTGTAACACACTTGAACGCCTTTAGTTTAGCTTACTTTCGTAGATTGAGTATTTGATTTACTTTACCTTTTACATTTTATCATCCTTGTTTCCCCAAGCTTTAAATTTACATTAGACTAGGATAAAACCATCATATCATTAAAAGAGTTTGAAGTCATTCTAGATATTGGATTCCTCATTTTGTCTTTAAATATTAACTCTTTTGCTTAGAAGTTTTCCTTCTTCGAGTAGATTGTCTAGTTAGACCTATTATTGAGTACATTCAAATATATACTTTCCTTCTCTTAAGTTGTTTTATTTCACATCCCTTATCTATTGGCTCGATTTCATTAGTCTGGCCCCAAGAAAACCATCCCCATCAAAATATTTGTTTTAATTCTCAAGATCTAGATATAAATTCTTCTCTTTGGGATTTTCTTATCCATTAGCATCCAATTCCCGATGACTTACAAATTAAAATTAAAATTTAGCATTGAGTCAAAAAATCTAAAAAAAATTGAAGTATCCTAAAATCCAAAGACAGTGAAGAAAAATCTGAAAACAATAAAGACATTATCTAGTATCTTTTCAAGTGATCAATTACTCTGTCACAAGGTCTTGATTCCTATTACAAGGACTCAAAATCTCAAAATGGATACCAACCCACCATTATTTGGTGATATTCAACATGAAACTAGGGATTCATCTCATGTCTTAATCCAAGTATATAAAACACATGAACATCCTCCTTTGACGGAAAAAATGACAACGACATTCCTTCCTTCTCTCTCTCACCCTCCAAATTCATGTCGCCCTCCCTCCCTCTCTCCTTATCTCTCTCAAATCCTCTCTCCCTTCCTTTCTCTCCCACCTCCCTTTTCCACTCCCCCCCACCCATAACTCTCTCTTCATACCCTCAAAATTTGTCACTATCTCCCTCCCTCTCTCATTCTCTGCCTCCCCCTCCTCCTCCCTCTCCATATTTATATCTCCTTATCTCTCCTCCCTTTCTCTCCCTCTCTCTCCTTCTTTCCAACTGTCTTCCCTCCTCTTGTCTCCTCTCTCACTCTCTCTATCTCTCCCTTGAATTTCTCTCTCTCTCCCCCTCTAACTCCATCTCTCTCTCCCTCCCTCACTCCTTTCCATTCCCTCCTCTCTCTCTCTCTCTATGTATGTGTATGTGTGTGTGTGTGTGTGGAGAATATTTAGTGTATGTAATCAATCATAGTATTGGTTGATGTTATTGTAACAAAATGTGCTTACAAGTTACTAATATCCATGATAAAGTGGGGGTAGATTTCCATAGTTTCTCAATCATGGTATTGACCTATGGTATTGTAGCAAAATGTACAAGTTAATAATATCCATGATAAAGTGGAGGTGGATATCCATGGATAAGAAACTTGTTATATTATAAGCATCAAGTTTTTATGTGCTTATTAATTAAATTTAAATATGGTTATGCAATCATAAAATAAATATGTATTTTTAAATATTATTAAAAAAATAATTTTCAAACATATGATTGGACCATAACTTGAAGATCAACATTTGCACAATATAATGCCATGGGGATAACTTTCTTACATATTTTATGCCATAACTTACTGATATGGTTGCACTATTTATGCATGATTTTAGATATTTTTGTATTAATTTTTTATCCTTAAGTTTTGGGGAAAATCATCCAAAAATAAAATATTTGAAAATACCTCTTTGCATAAAAAATGGGGAAAACCATCCAAAAATAAAATATTTGAAAATATCTCTTTGCATAAAAAATGATAGGAATAAGATGTAAAAAATATACTTACTAGTTACTTCCAACCACTTTTATGTTTTCTTGGAGACTTATGTAGGATTAAAACTCTAAATTTATAGACTTACTAGTGGTTACTATCCACCAAAATTTATCCAAGTTTTTCTGCAATTTACTTATTAGCTTCACAAGAAGATTTTCCATCCACATTGAATTTAATTATTTTTATTACTTTTAAATTTTGATTATCCAAATTTTTTGAATTTTCCATCCACTAAATTATAATCTAAAAAATTGAATTTTATTATTTTTATTACTTTTAAATTTTCATTAAACCAATATTTAATTGTTTACACTAAAACATCTCCACCATAATAAGTTGTATATTACTTTTAACTTTTTATTCTTTAAAAATATTAAACTTATACACCTACACATCTACCTCTATATTAAACTGTAAAAGCATTTTAAATAACTAACATACTTTTCTTGTCAAAACAATGATGGAGTGGTTAGATTTTATGGTTAAACTCCACACTTTGGAGAAACCATTATATTGTATTAGTGGACATCATGGTCAAAAATATACTTCTTAAAACAATAATATAAATTGTATCCATTTTAGTATAATATAAATTGTGCTTTATATCTTTTATTCGTTTATTTCAACTACACACATTGCTGGAGAGCCTGTTACATAAGTGGACCCCTATGGAAAAAATTAGTGCCTCTGACCACATCTGTTTGACCCTTGTTTGACTAAATTTGTTTTAAAATAATATAAATGAATAACAAAAAATATTCTGACAAAATTACATAAACATTTTTTTCTCAACGCGTTTCTAACTATTTATAGTGGTGACCACACTAAAACCACTGGTGGTCAAATAATATTTATATATTTAAAAAATAATATTTATATAATTAAAAAACCTCCATTTTGAGTTATTATTATATTTAATAATTAAAAAACCTCCATTTTGAGTTATTATTATATCTAGTAATTAAAATATCTCCATTTTGAGTTATTGATTATATCTCCTTATTTATATTTTATTCTTAAGTTCTTATATATATCTTGTGACTATAAGAGTAAGATCCTAATATCACAGCAAACTAAGCAGAAGGGTTGTGGATACCTCCTACAGAATGATTGTAGGGTTAACAATTGGAAAGATATTTACCCATGTTATAGCAATGGAATCATAAATCTTTCTGTAATGGAATCATAAATCCTTTTGCTTACCGAGTTGTTATGGGAATGGATTTTGGATAAAAGTGGCTTAAAGGAACCACATACCTTAGAATGATGGTACAATGAAGTTCCACTTTGAGATATACTGCATATTAAGAGTTTTACTATAAAAACCAAAACCAAATAATGTCTATCTGTCATGTACATGAGGTATTTCATATCTCCATTCTTTAAGGCATAAATTTAGGAGATGTATCTTCACCATAACTCTTTATAAATTGGGAACAAATTGAGTGTTATTTCATTTGGAAAACTATGAAATTTTTGATATGATTTTGATAAAATTTAATGAATTGGATATTAGGTTATTGGTATCAAGCGTTAGATTTTTGGGTGTTTTACAGGTTTTTGATGGTGCTGAATACATTTCCACTAAAAAAAAATGTCAAATTGTTTTGGAAAAAAATTGGTTGTATTTCATAAAAATGACCATTCAAACTAAGACAACACCTCTATATTGGTTTGACTTAACTGAGTTAAGAGAACCTAATATAAGCCTTATTTTCCTTATTGTGATCAATTTTTTTCACATCAATCTGAACCTTACTTAATTGAGATGTTGTAATATGTTGTTTTATTATATTATTGTAGGTTTTAACCCTGAACATAAATTATCTACACATGAATCTTATAACAGAAAATAAACAATAGCGAGAGCATAAAACATAAAACAGATAAACACAGAGATTTTCCTCTGGATCCCAAATCGGGACGACCAGCTTGATTTTTCATTATATTCCTTGTAGTGTTACAACACATATATATACATGCTGAAACATACATAAACCCCAATCCATTAACCCTGGATTAGAACATAACCATAGTTCCCTTGACCGAATCTACAAAATACCAGGGGTTGAAAACCATTGTAGCCCAAAACCATGTGCAAACTCATGCACAAAACATGGGTCGGTCTGCATATGAGTGGGACTGCATACCAAAAAAAATTTCGCCGGAGCGCTGCCCCAGACCCCGACAGGGGGGGCTGTCGCCCCCCCTGTGACCCCCTTGCTGCGCCCGGCGCAACGTACAACGCGTGGGGCTAGTCATGGAAAGAATATAACACATACCCAACATTCTCCCACTTGTTGTTTTCTTTCCACAGGGGGCCACATGAGAGCTTAGTCATTTGGCCAATTCTTCAACACCCATTGTTTCTCTACACCAAGAGAACTTCTGAGTGCTCACAGACTTCGTCAATGCATCTGAAACATTCTTCAAAGTGTCCACTTTTACCAGCAACACCCTTTTAGCCTCAACCATATCTCTAACAAAGTGATATTGAACATCAATGTGCTTTGTCTTTGAATGATAAGCAGGGTTCTTAGCCAAGAAAATTGCACTTTGGCTATCACAGTCTATCCTTATAGCTTGCTGTACCAACCCATACTTGAACACAATCTCTGCAACCAAATTGCTTCCTTGCTTGCATGAGTGGTTGCTATGTATTCTGCCTCTGTAGTTGAAAGAGCCACTACAGACTGTATTTTACTCATCCAACTGACTGCGCCTCCAAATAGGCTAAACACATACCCACTTGTAGATCTTCTTTGGTCCAGATCTCCAGCCCAGTCTGCATCAACAAACCACGAATGTCCAACATTCTTTCCAATCCTGGTCTTCCCTGGTAGCACAAGCCATAATCACTAGTGCCACGTAAATATCTGAAAACCCGCTTCACTGCTGTCCAATGCTCCTTTCCTGGGTTTGACATAAACCTGCTCAATACTCCCACTGCATGTGCAATGTCTGGTCTAGTACAGACCATTGCATACATCAGGCTACCCACTGCACTTGCATATGGAACACGGAACATATACTCCTCTTCTTCTTGTGTCTTGGGACACTGTTCAGCAGACAGCTTTACACCTACAGGAATAGGAACATTCACCGGTTTACTATCCTGCATATTGAACCTCTGCAATATAGTATCGACATACTTCCTCTGGTTTAACCAGAGCTTCCTCTTTGCCCGATCTCTCTTAATTTCCATGCCCAAAATATAGTTTGCAGCACCCAGATCCTTCATGTCGAATTTGGAGAACAGTTGGGTCTTCAAATCTTGGATAATTTTTTTGTCATTTCCAATCAACAACATATCATCCACATACAAGACCAAATAAATAACACGGCCACCAATTAATTTAAAATAAACACAGTGATCCTCCTTGCTTCTGGTGAAGCCAAGTCCCCGTATATAGGTATCAAATTTCTGATACCACATCCTTGGTGACTGCTTTAACCCATACAGAGACTTCTTCAACCTGCATACCAGTTCTTTCTTACCCTTCACCATAAAGCCTTCAGGTTGCTTCATGTAGATCTCCTCTTCTAGATCCCCGTGAAGAAATGTTTTCTTCACATCCATCTGTTCTATCTCAAAATCAAATGCAGCAGCAACAGATAAAAGTAATCTAATAGAAGTAACTTTGGCAACAGGAGAAAAAATATCATCAAAATCAATTCCCGGCACCTGGGAATAACCTTTCGCTACCAACCGAGCTTTGTATTTCTCCACCTTGCCTTCTACATTCATCTTCTTCTTAAACACCCATTTGCTTCCAATGGGCTTCCCTCCAGCCGGCAACTCCACCAGATCCCATGCATCGTTTTTGTGGAAGGATGCCATTTCATCAACCATGGCCTCCTTCCAGAGTTTTCCATCCTCTGAATCTACTGCCTCCCTGACAGTTCTGGGTTCATCATCAGTTATAGTTAAGGCAAAAACTGAACAGAAAGCAGATGGACTATACCTTTCTGGTTGCCTTCTTTCCCGAACCGATCTTCTCAAAGCTGGAGTTTGTGGCTCTTCATCTTCTGAGTCTTCTTCTGTTGTAGAGTCTGATTCATCCTCCTTTAGCTCAAACTCTATCTTCTCAAGTTCCTTTGGTAGGACTTCATGTTTAACAACATCTTTCACTTCTCTAAACACCACATCTCGGTTGTACACAACCTTCCTTGTTTCTGGGTTCCAAAGCTTATAACCCTTTAAACCATCCTTATACCCAATGAAGATGCACCTTTCAGATTTATTATCCAACTTGGTCCTTTTCTCCTTTGGAACATGTACATATGCATCACATCCAAATACCCTTAGAAGTGAAAGAGAGGGTTTCTTACCAGTCCATACCTCATGTGGGGTCTTATCCTCCAACGCTGATGAAGGTGATCTGTTAACTAAGTAACATGCAGTCTCCACTGCCTCTGCCCAGAATTCTTGTCCTAACCCGGTACCACTGAGCATGATTCTTGCCTTTTCCATCAGTGTTCTGTTCATTCTTTCTGCAACTCTGTTTTGCTGAGGTGTGTATGGAGTAGTCTTCTGCCGTGCTATGCCACACTTCTTACAGAACTCTTCAAATTCCTTCTTGCAGAACTCCCCACCATTATCTGTCCTCAGTGCCTTTATCTTCTTCTCTGTCTGGTTTTCCACCATAGCCTTAAATTCTTTAAATCTGTCAAAGACTTCAGATTTCTTCCTCAAGAAATATATCCATGTATTCCTTGAGAAGTCATCTATGAATGAAACATAGTACATAGACTTTCCTAGTGATGGAACTGACACAGGTCCAAACACATCACTGTGCACAAGTTCTAATATCTTGTTCGCCCTCTTAGCACCAGAAGGAAAACTCACCCGATTCTGCTTCCCATATACACAATGTTCACAGAAATCGAAATCCAGAGAGCAATTAGACATACCTTCTACCATTCCATTTCTATGCAGTATCCGAAGGCCCTTCTCTCCAATATGTCCAAGCCTTTGATGCCATAACATGTTCTTTTCTCCAGAGACAGCTAGGCTTTCCGCTCCACTTTCAGGAACCATAGAATTGTTACACCCATCAATAACAGTGCTACCTTGTAGCTTGTACAGAGTTCCAGTCTGAACTCCCCGCATTAATACGAGTGCTCCCTGAACCATCTTGCATGAATCTTTCTCGAACACTGTTTTTACACCTGCATCATCCATCTTGCTTACAGAAATCAGATTTCTGGCCAATGCAGGAATATGCAGAACACCAGGAAGTGTTCTAATCCTTCCACCTTGCAGCTTCAGCTTGACCTTTCCACGTCCGATGATTCTGGCCTTCCTATCATTCCCTAGGAAGACATCACCACCATCATATTTCTCATACTCGCAGAACCACTCCCTATGGGGAGTGAAGTGAAAGGATGCACCTGAGTCAATCAACCATGACTCATGATTTGCATGTGTATTTGAAGAAGAAGCCAAATACACATCCCCACCTTCATCTCGAGGTGATGTTCTCCCTGCATGAGCTTCATCGATCCCTTTCCTTTCTCAGGAGCTTTAGATCTGCATTCCTTTTTGTAGTGCCCTTCCTTTCCGCATTTCCAGCACACCTTTACAAAATTTCCAGGAGATTTAGATCTCCCTCTAGATTTAGATCTCCCACTCGAAAGCTTATTCTTGTTTCTGTTCTGGGACCTTCCTCGTACAGATAAGGCATCTCCATTCTGACCCTCCATATTTCTCTGTCTCATTTCCTCCGACAGCAAGGCTGAGACAATGTCATCAAAATTCAAGGTAGTTGTATTGCTACCTATTGCAATAACCAAACTATCCCATGAATCTGGTAGAGAACACAACAAGTTGATGCACTTATCTTCATCTGAGATTTTAATATCAATAGATGACAACTGACTTACCACAGTATTGAAGGCGTTCAGATGCTCTGTCACCGAGTCTCCATCCTTCATCCTCAGGTTATACAGCTTTTTCCGCAGGAACAATTTATTCACCAAAGACTTAGATTGGTACAAACTCCCTAGCTTGTCCCACAAGGTCTTCGTTGTAGCTTCCCCATATACATTCAACAATACTGAATCTGAGACACACAACCGTATTGTGCTCTTAGCCTTCCGATCCAGTTTCTTCCAGTCTTCATCTGACATTGCCGTTGGTTTAGTACCTGGATCTACCGCGATCCACTGATCTTTATTCACCAGCAGATCCTCCATCTTGAGCTTGCACAACTCAAAACTCTAACCATTAAATTTCTTGATCTCTATCTTTCCGCCACTCGCCATCTTCTTTCACCGCAAGAATCGATCCCGCAGATCTCCCACTGAACAGGGTCTACCACAGGCTCGAGCAAAAAACCCTCAACAACAAAGGCATCCCCTTGAAGCCGAAACATCTCTGATACCAAATGTAGGTTTTAACTCTGAACATAAATTATCTACACACGAATCTTATAACAGAAAATAAACAATAGCGAGAATAAAACATAAAACAGATAAACACAGAGATTTTCCCCTGGATCCCAAATCGGGACGACTAGCTTGATTTTTCATTATATTCCTTTTAGTGTTACAACACATATATATAAATGCCGAAGCATACATAAACCTCAATCCATTAATCCTGGATTAGAACATAACCGTAGTTCCCTTGACTGGATCTACAAAATACCAGGGGTCGAAAACCATCATAGCCCAAAACCATGTGCAAACTCATGCACAAAACATGGGTGGGTCCGCATATGAGTGGGACCGCATACCAAAAAAAATTTCGCCAGAGTGCTACCCCGGACCCCGACAGGGGGGGGTTGTCGCCCCCCCTGTGACCCCCCTGCTGCGCCCGGCACAACGTACAACGCGTGGGGCTAGTCATAGAAAAAATATAACACATACCCAACAATTATGTTATCTAAATATTTAGACTAAGTCAAATTACATAAAAAAAATAAAAAAATATATAATAATAATAATAATAATAATAAATAAAATAAAGCTAAACAAAATATTAAATTAATTATTAAGAACATTTTTGGGTGCATTCTTCTCTACTCTAACATATATATTTAAATCACTTCTAGTTTGCTCAAATCCTACCATGTTACTTTTGAAGGACCAATTATTTTGCATCCTAAACATACCTGCCCTGCATACAAAGACATTTTCCCTTCAAGAAATAGGTCATGTTGTAGTTGTAGAGTATATTCATTTGTACAAACTATTAGTTATTTAAGATATTATGTGTTATATTTACTATGAGAAGGTTGTGTTGAGGAACTTCCACAACTTTATGACTGGTTACTCACTGTTCTTGGTCATAGGGTTCTAATCCATAAAATGTTTACAGAGAGAAAACAAAAAGATAGAGGTGGCCTCAAAATTGATCAACTTGATCAACTGTATTATTCTACGAGTCTATGAAATAAATTTTATTTGGCCTAATAGGAAAGAATATAGTTCACCATGAAAACCTACTAATTCACTTTTTTTTTTTTTTTAGAATACGTATCTTCATTATCTAAGGCATCAATTTAGGAAACGTATCTCCTTTTTTAATTTGATATAAATTGATTTAAGAAAAGGTAAATTTGAGTTTTATTTTTCTCATTCCCAAGCAACATTTTTCCAGCGATTATATTGTTTTCTATCTTTGGTAAAATCTATGATTTTCAATGACAGAAATTAAATATGAGTCTTACCAATGTGAATACTTTTGTTCACATTTTACCATATATATATATATATATATATATATATATATATATATATTTTTTTTTTAATTTTGGTAAAAAAAATTAATAATTAATTAAAATTAAATTAAATGGGAGCCTTGTTGTGAACACTTTTTTTCACATCTTACTTTATTTTTATATAGTCTATATTGTTTTTTCTTTGTACTAAAAAAAAGTTGATTTACAATTAGTTTTGAAAATTTTAAACAAATTTTATAAATAGTTATAGATGAATGACTTAACTCAATTAAATCTCAATTAATGATATCTAATAAAATTTTATAAAATTTATTATAATTTAGATAAAAAAGTAAATATTAAAAAAATTATTTTGAAAATTGAAAAATAGTTTTTAATTTTTTATCTTTGAATATAAATATATATTTAAACTAAATATTTTGAAAATTAAAATATATATATATATATATATATATATATATATATATATATATTTTTTTTTTTTTTCAAATTTTTAAAATATAAATGGTTTTGAAATTTTATAAAATTTATTAAAGTTTTGAAAAACATAAATATTAAACTAAAATTGCTTAAATTGCATGTACATGATATTATTGGGAAGTATCAAAATAATATATCTTATTACAATATTTGCACAACACAATACCATGTACATACAATTTAAGCAATCTATGATGTTTAACTATTTTATTTTTAATATTTTATTAGTAATGAATTTTTGTTGTTTATATTAAATTATTTATTTATTATAATTTATTAAGTTAGCTATAAATATAACTCATTCAAGCAATTTATTATGTTTAATTATTTTATTTCTAATCTTTTATTAATAATGATTTTTTTGGTTGTTTATATTAAATTATTTATTTATTATAATTTATTAAATTAATTATAAATATCATTTTTTATTTTATTATATTTGGGAATTTTGATTTCATTTAAGTTATTGAATATAGTTATTTAAATCTATTTAATATGGCTTTTTGATAATACAGATTATAGTCATTAACATTAGTCAGAATTAAAAATGGTCATTCAAACTTTAATAAGATGAGATGTCATTTGAAATTTTATTTTTATGGTCAAAAGAGAACTATTTCAATATTGTAGTTTTGTTTATTTCAAGTTTAAGAAGGGTGATAATGTGGTAGCTATTTTCAAATTTATATTAAATATAATACAAACAAAAAGTGATTTTCATCTTTAATTTAAGTTTTTGGAATTGAATAATGCCCAATTTCACTATGGAGCTCATGAGAATTTGTTCTTTATCTTAGCAATGCTTATTTTAGTCATATACCACTTAAGACAAGGACATACTTTTAATTTTTGAGATTTAGATTAATAACATCTTTATACTATCTTAGTTTATTTTTTCTCTCTAATTCCATATGGTACTGCTATTTCTCATTAATATCTGAGGTTATAATATTTTTAATATTATTCTTATTTTACAAGATGATCTGGTACTTTTATAATATTTTTAATATTATTCTTATTTTATAAGATGATTTGGTACTTTATCCCACTTATGGTCTAGTGAAAGTGAGGCGCCCTTATGCCCTCCCTACATGAGCCTTATGGTCTAGTGAAGGTGAGGCACCCTTATGCCCTCCCTACTTGAGCCTAAGTTAGATTTGGCTAGAGTTTCAAGAAAACTTAGGAAGTCTCCCCTCTTCCATGTTGTTTATCCTCTTCTTGTATATTAGATACCTAGATATAGTTATGCACTCAATGGAGGAAGTATTTACTAGGACGAAGAGGATAAGGTATGGTGCATTTTCTTTAATTTTGAGATTATAGGTTATAAATTGCTTCTGGTTTTGTTATATCTTTCCCCGCAACTCTTTGTAGATAATATGTCTCCAAACCTTTATCAATATAAAATAATAGGAGTAACAAGAGTCTTAAAGAGGTGCCAAATGTTTTATCTCATATGTCGAAAGATCTACTAATTTACAGTTGTTTTCAATTTCATATTTAGATTTCCACCCTCCATTGATATTCTTACAAGTGCTAAAATTTGATTTGAGCTAGTCATGGATATTGATTCCAATATATTTTTAGGAAAGCACTTTCTTTAAGTTATTTTCATATAGAAAAATATCATATATAATCTTTTTGGATTTAATTATATTGACTTTCATTTTGTCAATATTAATATCCATGTTGGAACATAATCTTGGCGGACTCTTGGTTGCTCACTATGATGAGGCAAAAAATAAAATACCATTAACATAAAGAAGAAGGACTAGAGATAGTTGGTTCAACACAACTTGCATTCTCTAAAAAAGGAAGGGGGTAGAGGACACCATTGCTTAATTCTAACATTGCAATTAATTTTCTCGGACTAGCCTTAATTGATCCTAAACATGGAAATAACATTCTCATACAGCCTTATTAGAAAAACATCAAATCAATTAGAAAATATATTTATTTTATGACTATTTATTTATTAATTAATATTAGCAGATATCATCATTAAACTCTTCTTATTCTATGTGTTGAAGAAATGTACATTAAAGAAATAATTCTTTTATGTTTAAAGGAAAGGATATTATGTCATTACAAATGTGAGTAGGTGTACAACCACTCAATATAATTTTAAGAAATCTAAATATTGTATGATTTTAAAATTTTTAAGGATATTATCATTGCAATCCAATTATGGAATCTTTACTAAAATTGGAATCTTAGATTTGACTAAATTATTTTTTAATGCATAAATGGATCCAAATATTTCAAGCATCCTTATTACAATTATATTATGCAATTTTTATCTAAAATTGTTTTTCTTGTGTTTGAAACAAAAAATTATCAATTTTCAGATTAATACTTGTTTTCACGAGTCTTTGTATCTGATGAGTACCATTACTGTCAATCTCAGTATTGAATGAAGTTTGTTTTGAAGTTTGTAATCCAATTATGTGTTTGGTAATAAAGAATGGTATCAGAGCCAAGTTTGTTTGAGCATGTCTCTTTGAGTTAGTTGATATCCTGAATAGGTCTGTAGTCTGTTATGCCGTGAAGAAGGCGCTTGAGGACGTTGAAGGACTTGGATGTAGAACTCGAACTTTTGTTCTAAGAGGAAGCCACAAAACCAGCTCTGATACCATTCTTTATTACCAGACACATAATCAGATTACAAACTTCAAAACAAACTTCAGTCAATACTGAGATTGACTGTAATGGCATTCATCAGATATAAAGACTCGTGAAAACAAGTATTAATCTGAAAGCTTCTGGCCAGAATACAGATTCACCCTATGAATTTCCCTCTCAACCCCTTACAAATCCGGCCACTTTAGGTTCTTATCAGTTCTCGCTCATTGATACACAGGCTTCTCGGATCTTCTCAGACTCTAAGACTCTAAGACTCGACCTCCCCTAATGAATGAGCCTTACCCTCTTTTATAACTCAGAAGGGGGACAAACATTCGACCATTTCCTAGGTACTTTAATGACTCAAAAGTAAAAATCAGTCCTATAAATTTTGTCTAGATTCGGGTGTGAATGGACAATTCACATTATCTCATCCCTTATCCTTTCGCAAAGCCATCTGGCATATGGGGACCGAATCAAGGACGACTCAATCCTATCAAATTACACAGTAGATGCTTTTCATATCAAAAGCCTATGAGAAAATGTACAAACGAATATTTCATTTTACAAAGAAATATCCAAACAAACGTTCTTACATCACTATCGGTAAGAAAAGACATGACATTCTAGAGTACAAAATGAGTGATTTGAGGATATGTATAGTGTTTATGTCGAAATATTTGCAGAAGATAATTCGTGAAATATTGTACATGCACTTCTTTTTCAGATTCCCAAATCTCATTCTCATGATCTTCTGGGGGCTGAAGAAAGTTAATGGATTCAAAAGGATTTTTTTCTGGGTCAGATTGCAGATGGAAATCATTGTACTCCATTTGGGTCCCATCACCATTGGCTGCCAGCTTTCTTGCAGTAAATTCATGAGTGACAAACCAATGTGTGTGACCACATCTTCTGAGTGCGTTGAGAAAATCAGCATCTTCTATCCTAATGAGATCTCTGAAATGTTTGTACAAGATTCCTGTCGTAAGTGCACTAGGTTCTGTGAACCCATCAATCTTTAACCGACACAAAGCATATGGCTGTATCAGAAGAGCACTGAGGCCATAAATCTTCCACCATCTTAGAAACCACTCTGGGAAAGGATCTTCATGATTTATTCTTTCCGTAGGCCAATCTTCATACCTGAAATCAAACTGTAGATGGTAAAATAAGTTAGAGGAAATATTTTCTAAATTCATACCTTCGAAAAATGCAGTCTCTTGTCTCTCTGGATCAAAATCAGTTCTTTTGAAGGGATTATTGAATTGTCTGATAGTGAGTCTATAGTTTCCAATCCTGTTATCTTCTTCATAAAAGAGCTCATAGGATATGTTGCCGATATGGACCAAATAATCTAGTTCACTGATGGCCAAGTCATTTTCAATCTATTGATCTTCCCAAGTCCAAATATTGGGAATTCCTTCTCTCCAGCGGATCTCTGATAATGGATACCAAGTTTCATCATGATCCAAGAGACTCATTTCAGTTTGATATCTTATCCATCCTTGTCTGCTTTCTATCTCAACATAGTCTTCATTTCTTCTTATGAAATTGCAGGATAAGGAGTGAATAGAATTTTTCTCTAGAAATTCTCTGGACAAAATGTCAGCAAAAGATTTTTTATGTCCAGAAATGAATTCAATTTCAAAATTGTATTGACTAGGAGTCATAACCCATCTTACCATGGCATCATCCTCAAATTCACATTTGCGAATGGAAAACTTTAAAGCTTGGCAATCGTTTTTCACCAAGAATTTTGTATAAATGACAAAATCCTTAAATTTTTCTATTCCCAGACAAACGGCTTTGAGTTATTTTTGGAGGCTGGTCCAATTGGTCTGAGATGTCGACCATAATCCAGAAGAATACTGACATATTTCAAGTGAATCTTTCTTTTCTGGATTTTATTGACAAAGAATGGCTCCCCATCCAATATTACTGGGGTCTGTCATTATTACTTTCTTCCATTGTTCTTGAATAGGACACAATGGTTGAATTCTACGAATCCTTTCTTTGATCTTTCTGACATCTGTTGTGCATTTTATATCCCATGGAATAGGAACTTTTTGTAATCTTTGATTCAAGAGATTTCTCTCTTAAGCGCAGTGCTGGAGAAATTTAGATACATAATTTAGGCTTCCTAGAAACCTTTGCAACTTTGTTTTGTCTAAAATTTCATCAGGAAAATTGTTTATAAAATCTAGAATTCTTTGGATCACCTGATATGAACCATACTGAATATTGTATCCAAGAAAATATATCATAGTCTTGAAGAGCTTCATTTTAGATTCAGAGAGGACTATTCCTTTTTCTTTTACTCTTTGAAGGAATAATTTCAAATGTTTAATATGAGCTGATACATCCTCTGAATGAACTAAAATGTCATCTATATATTTCTTTAAAAAATTATCCATACCTTCAAATGTTTCATCCATGATGCGCTGGAAAGTTTATGGAGCATTGATGAGTCCAAAAGGCATTATATTCCACTAAAAATGGCCTTCAGGGAAAGAAAAAGTTGTTTTCCATTTATCAGACTCCTTGATACCAACCCGCCAAAATCGTGATTTTAAATCAAATTTTGAAAATTCTTTTGATTTGGAAATCTATGTTAGGATTGTTGATAGTTTTGGAAGAGGATAAGCATCATAGTCTAGTAAATTATTCAATGGTTTGTAATTTACCAATAATCTTGGCTTACCTCTGGCTATCTCTGCATGCTTGTTTACATAAAAAGCAAAACAAGCTATTGGACTATTACTTTTTCCTATCAAACCTTTCTGTAAGAGATCTTTGATTTCTTTTTTGCAGAGAATCATCTAGTCTTGATTCATTGGAATGGCTTTTGATCTCCTCAATTTGCCACTGAAGTCATTTTTCAAGGGCAACTCGACTTCATGTTTATGTATATGCCAAAAGGTATTTGGATCTTCAGAGCAACATTCCAAAAACTTATTTTTCAGATTGGCTATCTCTCTTTCAAATTTTCCTTGTACAATATTTTCATCAATTCTCAAAACCTCTTTCTTCTTTTCCATTTTTTCTAATAGATTTTCTAATATTTCAATCCTTTTTAATCTATTAGGAAAGCTGGAATTGATAAAAGGAAAAAACAACTCTTTACCTTCCAGTTCAAGAAAATAGCCATATTTCTTTGTTAGCTGATCAAACTTGGCTCCATGTTTTTAAAAGTTCTAGAAGAAAGGAGTTCCTAAATACATAGCACAATCCATTCCTGTAACAATTGGACAAACAACATTTATTCCAATAGATTCTGTTAGGAAAATATCTACTGAAACCCTCTGAAGTAGTGATGATGTCTCCACTAGTTGTTGTGACTTTTGGAAAATTAATAGGTCTTCTGAGAGTGTCTACTACTGTATTATTTACAATATTCAACCTTGAACCAGTGTCCATAAGGACTTTCTAGTATTCAATCTTGGAACCAATCCTTACTTTCAATTTGATGCAATACATAACATCTCCATTAATCTGGTAGCATCCTAAACTTGTTCTATCATCCTCATTTTCATCATCAGATTTAGTTTCTTGAATCTGTATACCTGAAAAAGGTTTCTGATGGAATGTCCAATTCTGTGTCTAGGCAGAATTTGAAGGTTGTTCTACCTTCATTTTTCTAAGTTGGCAGTCTTGGTGGCTTTCAATACAGAGTCTTCTATTTTCTTTGACTGTCTTTCTCAGCTCCTTTATTGCTTGATGGATACTAGGTAAAGTTTTTGGAAGATCTTCACTAAAATATTCTTGCTTGAATTGCCTGGTCAGAGCTTCTACTGAAAAAAGGGAAGCTGGAGGAACATATCCTTTGTTAGGATTGCTTTGTTTGACTGGCTTAGAATTTAAATTACTAAGCAATAAATCCTTGTACATCTCTTTCAACTGTGGGTCTGTTGCCATCATTTGAGTAAATATATTTATGGTCTATTCATTTGTCTCTGTTGATTTCATCATATTCAGAGAGTGACATTGGCAGATATCTGGGTCAATGCAATCACAATTATCTTTGAAGCAATCTATACAATGTGGGTCATTGCAGTATTCTTCTTCAGAATCAGAAATACTAGAATCATAATTAAATTTGTTAATATAATCTGATTCTTTTTCACTTGTATGTTCTTCACAACTATCAGGAAGATTTAAACAATTTACTTTACCAGATTTGTTTCTATAATAAACCTTTTTCTTACCTTTTTTTGGTCTTTCTTTCTTTCTTTCTTTCTCCAATTTTGGACAATTTGGAGAAATGTGTCCTCTTTTGTTACAATGGTAACATTGAACTTCCTTTTTTCTTGAGAATAGCTGTGTTTTCTTGTAATCTTTCGGCTTCTTTTGATGGATGATCTTTTTGCCCGAAAAATTATTTATTGCGTGCTTTTTCTTTCTATAAGCACTCGTATCTCTCCCCTCTGATTTTTTTGGAGCAGATAGATGCCACTGTTTTCACAGTTGTTGATATCCATGTGGCCTCTTTGAGTTCGTTGCTATCCTGAATAGGTATGTAGTCTGTTATGCCGTGAAGAAGGCGTTGTTGGAAATACTGAGGGGGGGGGGGTGAGTAAATATTCCTTTCAATCAGAGCATTAGTTAATCTTCAATTATTATCAGTGTTTGTACAATGATAGCAACAAACAAGAGGAACAAAAATGCACACAGTTTTTAAGGTGGAAACCCACTCCGGGACAAAAACCACCTAATGCTTTTCTAATAATTTTTTAATATTCAACTCCAATTGAAAATAAAGCTCCAACTTCCTAGAATCTAGAAAAGCATTCTTCTCTAGCTCCCACTGGATGGACGCTCCAATGCCCAATATTCTTTAGTAGTCAACTGAACGGATGCCCCAACACCCAATGAGCTACAACTCACCCTAGCACCACCCTACCACCCTATAGAAGAATAAAAGAAGAATGGACTCCCGTACCAGGGAAAATGGTCCACTTTACAAAGATATAGAATGATGTAGAAGAAGAAGATATACTAGACCATAACCCCAACTTCGACACAACCACCTAATGATGATCCTGGACCTCCCAACACTGCCTCTTCAACCCTTGGCAGATAGACACTAGTACAATTTGTACAATAATGTATTTACAATGACTAAGTACAATGATACCTTTACAATTATTGTATGTAGTGCTGCCCACTTGAAGACTTCATATGATGAAATTATTGCTGCTGTTATGCACCTTGGTTGATGCTCTTTTCATGCTACCCTCTGCTGCACCTTGCTTTGCTTTGCTGCCCTAGAAATTTTGGTCCTTTGCAACCCTTGACAACACATGATCTAGCCTTTTTTTTTCCTTCTAGGAGTTCGATATTGAATCTGGTGTATCTCTGTTATTTCAAATCCTCAATATCTGATTTTCAGTCCTGTAGTATTCCTCTGAGTCATCTTTCCAATGCCACAGGTCTGACCCAATTTGGATTCTTCAGGAGAGAGTTATACCCAATCTCCCACAATGCCCTAATTATGGACTGTTTTAGCATATCGCACTTGTACGGCGTGCCACGTGTCACTATTTCTTCATTTGGCTCTGAAATTCATAGATAAAAAATTATAGACTATGCACTATACACCACTTTTTATGGAATTCCAATCTGATACTTAGAGAGAGATTTATGACGAATTTACCAAGGTCACTTCTTTGAGATGAATTTCAGGAGCCTGCAAAAACTCTGACTTCCACAGATCATATCTCCAAAAATATTGCACATCTTGGTCTAAAATTTTTATAGCAGCTTCCTCAGGATTTTGGCTTTGCCTCATACAAATTTCAGCTTCTAAAACTTTGTAGAAAAAACGTTAAAGCGCAAATGCCATGATGACCTACTTCAGATGGCGAAATCCCTTGCATAAGGAGGAAATGAGGATCACAATTGATATAAATGCTTAGGTTGAGAGGGGATTCAACAAGTGAACGTGGGAGGGATTTTAGGAGCTTAAAAAATATTAATTATGACTTTTCAATGACCCATGCCCCAGCCCCATGGTATTTTAGCCCACTAACTGTGGGTACAAACTTCAAACATGAATATCTCTCAAACCGTGAAGAATTACATGGCGTGCCATATATCAACAGAAACATCTCGACAAGTAGAAACCATAAAAATAATTATTGATCCAGAATATATTAATTTGGTAGGTAAAAATTCCAATGCAATATTGGGTTAGCCCCTGGTGCTGCTTGGGTTGACATCAATGACAACCGTTGATCAACAATCTCCCCCTTTGGCATTGATGACAACACAAGTACTCCCCCTGCGATCATGACACTTCTTCCTACAACATTATCTCCCCCTTTGACATCAATGACAAAGGGTAACTCCCCCTAAAACACAACCATCTTGCAGACCTGTACACACTTCCACTCCCCCTGACACACAACCGTCCTGCAGACCTGTAATCTAATGAGAACTTGGGAGAATCCTAAGCTTTTGATGAAGATATTCAAATGCTTCACGAGGTAAAGGTTTAGTGAAGATATCAGCAATTTGTTATTTTGCACAAACATACTCAAGTTTGATATTCTTTTCAGCGACTTGTTCTCTAACAAAATGATATTTGATCGGAATGTGTTTTGATTTTGAATGCATGACAAGATTCTTGGAGATGCAGATGACACTAGTGTTGTCACAGAATATGGGAATAGGCTCTCTAAATTGTACTTGAAGATCTTGCAAAATTTGTTTCATCCAAAGGACTTGAGTACAACATGATGCTGCTGCAATGTATTCTGTTTCCACTGTAGATAACAAGATTGAAGTTTGATTTTTGCTCAACCATGATACGAGACAACCACCTAGATAGAATGTTTCTCCACTAGTACTCTTATTATCATCAACGCTTCCTGCCCAATCTCCATCTTTAAAGGCTTGAATAATGAGATTCTTACCCTTGGGATACCACAAGCCATATTCTTCTGTGCCCTTTAGATATCGACGAATTCTTTTGACGGAAATAATATGTGATTCTTTTGGTGCTGCTTGGAATCTTGCGACTTGTCCAACTGCTTGGATAACATCTGGCCAAGAGGCTGTTACATATATAAGACTACCAATCATAGATTTGTACAACCTCTGATCCACATCCTTAGATGAGTCGTCTATGCTCAATTTGCAACCTATTACCATCGGAGTAAGGACAGGTTTGCAATCTTCCATTTTGAATTTCTTGAGCATTTCCTTGATGTACTTGGCTTGGCATATAAATATTCCTTTCTCTTGCTGAGATATTTGAAGCCCTAAGAAGCATGTTAGCTCACCAAGTAAAGACATCTCAAACTCACTTTGCATCTTTGTAGCAAACTTCTTACTTAGTCGATCATCATTGCGACCAATTATTGTATCATCCTCTTTAGCTATTAGACATGCTTTAGTTGCTTCATCCAGAACATATATGTCGTTTAGAGCTTGACTTGCTGTAGCCACAATTTCACCATACACGCCTTTCTTGATTTCACATTTCGTGGAGTTGAATAGTATTGTGTGTCCTTGATCACACATTTGTCCAACACTGAGCAAATTTTGATTCATGTTTTCAACCAATAGAACATTCTTGGCTAGAGCATCTTTGCTTCCGAGAGTGACAGTACCTGATCCTATAACATTTGAAGATCCATCATTTCCAAAGGACATAGTTCCATCCTTCTTCTCTTTCAGAGATACAAATTTATTTCTATCTCCAGTCATATGCGTTGAGCAACTGCTATCAACGCACCACACATCTTTGTTCTTTTGAGCCTTGAAAGCGAGAGCACAATTATCATTCTTCTTCTTCTTCCATGTTCATTCGTTCTATGGCTTCGAAGATTCTTCTGGAGGATTTTCAAGTCTGCAGTCTTTGGCTATGTGTCCAAAGTTTCAACATTTGTAACATTCATTATTATTTCTTAAATGTTCAAATTTATTGATGTTTCGCTAAGCCCTGGGAGGTTCATATTTGACAGATCTCCTGGAATTGTATTCGTTCCTAGGGTACGTGCGACATTCTACAGCTTTATGACCAAATTTTCCACATCAATAACAGTAGCCATAAAAAATATGTTGGTACTTGGATGGAAATTTTCGTCAAGGAATTGTCTTCCAAGCCTGTTCTTGCGAATCTTGTCTAATGAAGTCTACATGCATGTCAGATCTCATAGGTTCATTGTATTTTGTTGTAGAAGGTCTTGCTTCTTCTTCTTTGTAACTAATGCCAATTTTGTCGTTGTAAGATCGTTGATTGTTGATGAGTTCTTCCAATGCCCTTGAGCTGTTGGCATAGTTTTCGATAGTTTTTCCTTTCTTCACTTCCTCACGCAACGACACTACTTCGGCTTCTAATTCTTCCCTTTCTTGGTTTCTTTCTTCCAACTTCTTTTGAAATGACTCTTCAATGCATTTTTTTTCTTCAAATTCAATTTTGAGACTTTGAACTTGTTCTTCAAGAGTTTTGGAACGGATCTTCTCCGCCTTGAGATCTTTTATAAGCTTGATTGCTTCCTCATAAAATTCGTCTATGGTCCATCCTTCTTCTTCGTTGTTTGATACCTCTTGCTTATTGTGCTTGGTTTTATTGTGCTTGGCCATAAACAATACTCTCTCATTGGCTTCTTCTTCACTATCATTGTCTTCATCGGATGATGAGCTATCTTCTTTAGAGAGAAAGTTCCTTTTGGATCCTTGCTTGTTGAATTTCTTAAAGCCTTTCTTTCTTTTTGAGTTGCCATTACTTTTGTTTGGAAATTTTGCTGCAAAATGCCCAACCTCATTACAGCTGAAACATATCAATGGAAGTTTACCTTTGAATTGTCCCTTACCAATTTTTAGTTTTCTCGTGAAGTAAGCATATTCTTTATCTGAAAGACCTTCTTCATCATCTCCCTTTTCTTCACACTTGCAGGTGCATGTCTTTTCAATTGAAGGTTGTTTATCCTTATTGGTTTTCTTAGATGCAGCGAACGCAGTTTCTAGATGCAAAGTACCCTCTTCTTCATCAAGTCTCATTTCATATGCTATGAGAACTCCATGTAATTCCTCTTTGCTGAGTTTGTCCAGATTTGCACTGTATTCTAAGACCAATACCTTTGGGTTGAATCTCCCTGGTAACGTTCTAAGAATATTCCATATAATAGTCTTCTCGTCAACTGGCTCTCCCAATCCTTCCAGAGTATTGGTTATTTCATCAACGTATTGGAAGTATGCAGCAATGTTGCAATCTTCTTTCATTCTAAGTTGCTCAAATTTTGCTCTATAGATTTGAAGCTTTTCTTCTTTGACATTTGAGTCACCTGCATATATATTCTCAAGCTCGTCCCATACATTTTTGGCAGTTTTACAACCCAACACCTTATGATAAGTAGATTCAATAAGTCCACTGATAATAATATTCTTTGCTTTTGCATCATTTACCAAATTCTTCTTACCTTGTTCATCCGCGGTTGATGTAAATCCATTTTGAATAGTGTCCCATACTTCATAACCTTGTGCCAAGAGATATACCTCCATTCTTCCTTTCCAAAGTGCATAATTATTTTCATTGAATAGAGGTACACCATTCTTGGTATGCTCCATGACCTCCTTCCAGTTGTTAAACTGCTATTGAAGGAACCAAGCTCCGATACCAATTGTTGGAAATACTGAGAGGGGGGGTGAATCGGTATTCCTTTCAATTAGAGCATTAGTTAATCTTCAATTATTATCAGTGTTTGTACAATGATAGCAACAAAAAAAAGGAACACAAATGCACACAGTTTTTAAGGTGGAAACCCACTCCGGGACAAAAACCACCTAATGATTTTCTAATAATTCTTTAATATTCAACTCCAATTGAAAATAAAACTCCAACTTCCTAGAATCTAGAAAATCATTCTTCTCCAGCTCCCAACGGATGGACACTCCAATGTCAGACCTAAGATTCTTCGATGTGTTCAATGGATGCCCCAACACCAGTAAGGGTCTGACTCACTAGCACCACCCTACCACCCTATAGAAGAATAAAAGAAGAATGGACTCACAAATTGCAGTGAAATGGTCCACTTTACAATGATATAGAATGATGTAGAAGAAGAAGATATACTATACCATAACCCGAACTTTGAAACAACCACCTAATGATGATCCTAGACCTCCCAAAACTGCCTCTTCAACCCTTGGTAGATAGACACTAGTACAATTTGTACAATAACGTATTTATAATGACTAAGCACAATGATACCTTTACAATGATTTTATGCAGTGCTGCCCACTTGAAGACTTCATATGATGAAATTATTGCTGCTATTATGCACCTTGGTTGATGCTCTTTTCATGCTACCTTCTGCTGCACCTTGCTTTTCTTTGCTGCCCTAGAAAGTCTGGTCCTTTGCAACCCTTGACAACACATGATCTAGCTTTTTTTTCCTTCTAGGAGCTCGATATTGAATCTGGTGTATCTATGTTATTTCAGATCCTCAATATCTGATTTTTAGTCCTGTAGTATTCCTCTGAGTCATCTTTTCAATGCCACAAGTCTGACCCAATTTGGATTCTTCAAGAGAGAGTTATACCCAATCTCTCACAATGACCTAATTATGGACTGTTTCAGCAGAGTGCACTTGTACGGCGTGCCACATGTCACTGTTTATTCATTTGGCTCTAAAATTGATAGATAAAAAGTATAGGCTGTGCACTATCTACCACTTTTTATGTAATTACAATCCAATACTCAGAGAGAGAGTTATGACGAATTTACCAAGGTCACTTCTTTGAGATGAATTTCAGGAGCCTACAAAAACTCTGACTTCCACAGATCATATCTCCAAAAATATTGCACATCTTGGTCTAAAATTTTTACAACAACTTCCTCAGGATTTTGGCTTCACCTCATAAAAATTTTAGCTTCTGAACCTTTGTAGAAAAAAAAATTAGACCGCAAATTCCACGATGACCTATTTCAGATGGGGAAATCCCTTGCATAAGGGGGAAATGAGGATCACAATTTATATAAATGCTTAGGTTGAGAGGGGCTTTAACAAGTGAATGTGGCAGGGATTTTAGAAGCTTAAAAAATATTAATTATGACTTTTCAATAACCCATGCCCCAACCCCATGGGGTTTTAGCCCACTAACTAGGGGTACAAACTTCAAACATGAATATCTCTCAAACCATGAAGAATTACATGGTGTGCCATATACCAGCGGAAAAATCTTGACAAGTAGAAACCATCAAAAGCATTATTGATCTAGAATATATTAATTTGTAGGTCAAAATTCTAATGCAATATTGGGTTAGCCCCTGGTGCTGCTTGGGTTGACATCAATGAAAACTGCTAATCAACAGGTGCTTGAGGACGTTGAAGGAATTGGATATAGAACTCGAAATTTTGTTCTAAGAGGAAGCTACAAAACCAAATCTGCATGCGATTATATTTCCAACGGTAAATCAATACTTATTTCTGAAGAAATTTTATTTCAATGCTCTGTTGAAATTGTGATTCCATTTACACAGAAACGAAGAAGTTATTTAGATTCGCTGCATATGTATCACTCTACATATCTCTTCTTATAAGTATTATGTTATTATGGAGTCTCGCACTTCTGCTATTTCTCATCATGAATTTGGTGATAAATCATTTGAAGAACTTTTAAAGGAACAAGAAGAAATAAATCTTCAAAGACAAAACTCCACTACACAAGCATTTGTCATCCAAAAAAATTCTATAAATTTATTTTCAGAACCTGTTGCTTCTGGATCTTGGTCTCTTCCCAAGATAGATCCAAAAAATGTTTATAAGAATTTAGGATTACTGGATACAATCCAGTTTTGGAGATATAAGGTAAAAGAGGAAGTTTTGCAAACTACCTCTAATAATAATATCCTTCATTCTTTAAACATTATCAATCAAGCTGAGTTTGACGCTGCAAGGTAGGTTACAATTTTTCCCACTTTGGACATGTCCAAATCGGCATTCAGCCACTGCATAGGAAAGGGCAGGATGTTGCTTTTTTCTCTTGTGTATTTGATAGAAGATATAGAAATTTTCCCAAGGCTCTCATAGGTGGTTTCCAAGGCACTCTTTCCTATGGCCCAGCATCATGGTCCTATGTCCTTGATTTTTCCATAGCATTAACAGATCTAAATGTGCTAAATTCTTTGATGCTCAGATTACAAACACATGGGTATGATGATTTTGATGACGATAGTATGAATATTGCTATCTGGTGGTCCTCTGTAGTAAAATTTTATAAGAAAACTACTCCCTCAGTAGTCAAATCAGTTTCATCCCAGTCTGAATTTATTACTTTGATCACCCATGATTATGGAATGAACCTTATAGCACCTCAAATGATTCCTAGAGCAGAACTAAAACCCCCTGCAGAATGGGTTACTAAATGGGAATCTATCAGAAAACCTGTAAGGCCATCTCCTGTAATTTCTTCCACTATTTTTACATCCAAAGATGGAAATGTTCATACCGTCTTTCCAGAGTCATGAGTTGAGCATGGTGGACCTTATGTATCTATTTATACCTCTATAAATACTTCTCCCACTACCTATTCTGTTGACCCTGCATTTTTAGAAACATTCAAAAATATGTTCACCAATCAAGTTGCTTCTTCTAGCAACCCTTTAGTTGCTGTTTGTGATCATCCTCATTGTTCCAAAACTTTCTGTCAGTTTTCCTCATAGCCACCAACCCCGCATGGTGATAATTAGAATGACAGAAACATGATAAATATGATTACTTTTATACCTGATAAAAGTAAGTCAGAAAAGGGATATACAAAAACTCGTCTCTTCAATATTCATGAAGAGATAATCATATAGTCAACACAACAGAATACTCACAAAGGTCTAGGATTTAATGATGGTTCTGAAATTCCATCATACAGAAGAAATACTATGAATAAAATTCCAAAGCATGTGGAAATTCCTTGAGATAGTGAGATCATTGCTTTCTTAAAATTATTCAAAGGAATTAGTCTATATAATCCAGATGACGAATGGAAGAAGAAAATGTTCAACTAGGACATTTTCACACATAAATTAGAAAACATTTTGAAGAGCTGAAACTTCTTCCAAAAACTAAGAAGAAAATCTTCAACAACCAGAAGAACGAGGAATGGAAAAATGGGATGAAGTCCAATAATCAATGGATTTCTTTTTATGAATGGTATTACCCTTCCTCAAATCAAATTGAAGAATCCTTAAGAAAACAGTTTAAGAATATGGAAAAAAAGAAAAGGATTCTAGATGTTGATAATTTTATTGAAGAAAAGATGGAGACTAATGCTGTCATCATTCCATATCCTTTGATAATCCCTAATTTCTCTCCAAAAATACAGAGAATGTTGTCTAAGCCTAACCTGTCTAAAGATTTACAGGTTATAATTATAAAAGGAGAGAAGTTGGTAAAAGAAATCTGCAATGGTCTGCAAATAAATATGATAAGATCCGAATCCCCTCCAAAACATAAATGGGAACTTTTTGATGGACAGATCTATCAAATAGACAATGATTTTCCTCCATGGGAAAACTTTGTAATCAGACAACAAGATGGAAAGATCTACAAACTCTTTCCAATCCAGATAGAAGATTCTGCCAGAGAATCTGTTTTTGCTACTAACTAGACAAACCTTGCTCTTTCAAGTTTAGAGAAATTTTTGAGATCACAACATAAGTCTATTGAAGAGATGAATAGCATTATGAAAGAAATGATGAATAAGATGCTTCAAAAACAAGATTATTCTATTGTATGTTTGAATGAGAATGTCAAAACTCTTGCAAAAAATGACAAACACATAGCTGAAAGTTTGGATAAACTTAAGTTATCCGCAGAAAATAAAATTCCTGATGTAGCCTTTGTTCATGGAAAGGAAATTGTTAAGGTCAATTCTAACCTTGACGTAATCAAGAAACAAGTCTTGAAAATTTCTAATTCTGTTGAATCACTCAAAAATAAACCTTCTACAGACTCCTACAAAGCCACTACTATTTTTAGTGAGCCCCTTTCCCAAATTCCTTACACCATTTCTTCTTTTGTATCCAGTCTTATAAAAAAGCCAACAGAGAATGAGTTTCCAAAACCAGGGATTTCATATCCTTATACACCCTTTGCTACACCTAGTTTCTTTGGTCACTTAAGATCAAATCCCGTAACCTCTTCCATATCTAGTTCTGCAACCAATTCTTCCTTCACTGAATGGATAAAGAAAAATATTTCAAAAGAAGAAGAAGCAAATAAATAAAATAAATGGTACGAAGAAGAAGAAAAAGACAAAGAAATAGGTCTGAATAAGCTTGATATAAATAATGATGAACCATCGCTTGAGAATCTTGAGGGATATGTACAATTTTTTTCTCCCCAAGATAAAGCTTAGTTTAATATTCCAAATGGAGAAGCAGTTCATGCTACCACATCTAGATCTACATCGAATTCTACCTGGTCCCTTGCTCCAGATAGAAGGGACTTGATGGAGTATGAATATCATAAGGATTGGTCAGCCTCCTCAACCTATTCTTGGAATATTGATAATTGCACAAAGGCAGAAGTATTATCAGTCATGCACTCCATGTTGGTATGTTACAGAACTTATATGGCTGATGATATGGGACCCATAAATTCTATAAGAAGAATTATTGGTGGGTTTGAAGGATCTTTAGATTCTTGGTTGAAAGCAGAAACAATCAAAGATCCCACATTATTAACCACTTGGGAAAATTCACAAGTGAATAATGCTGACGGTAGCACCTACATGGATCCATCCACTACACTTCCAGTAAAAAATATGATTGGTTGTTTACTTTATGGTATTATTTTTAATTTTATTGGCTTTCCACAAATCAACAATGATCTGACTACTATTACTCTTGTTGCTATGAAATTTCATAACATGCAACATTTTGATAAATATTTCAATGAGTTTTTGCATAGATTGCATACTTTGTCACCAGAACTCATTCTTGAACCCAAATGGAAAGAAATATTTATTTCATCTTTGCCATTATGGGTGTCATCAGCAATAGTCACCAAGTTGCCAGGAAGTATTGGTGATTATAAATTTGGAGTAATAAGACAAGCAGTAAAAGCAATAATTGTTGAACTCTGCTCCCAAATGAAGATTGCCAGAGCAGCCACAAACCCAAAGAAGCCACATGGATATCAAAAATTGTGCAAACAGTGGAATCTATCTGCTCCAAAAAATTTAGAGGGGAGAGATACACGTGCTTATAGAAAGAAAAATCACGCAATAAAGAATTTTTCGGCAAAAATATCATCCATCAAAAGAAGCCGAAATATTACAAGAAAACACAGCTATTCTCAAGAAAAAAGGAAGTTCAATGTTACCATTGTAACAAAAAAGGACACATTTCTCCAAATTGTCCAGAATTGGAGAAAGAAAGAAGGAAAGAAAGACCAGACAAAGGTAAGAAAAAGGTTTATTATAGAAACAAATCTGGCAAAGTAAATTGTTTAAATCTTCCTGATAGTTGTGAATAACTTACAAGTGAAGAAGAATCAGATTATATTAACAAATTTAATTCTGATTCTAGTATTTATGATTCTAAATAAGAATATTGCAATGACCCACATTGTATAGATTGCTTCAAAGATAATTGTGATTGCAGTGACCCAGATATCTGCCAATGTCACTCTCTGAATATGATGAAATCAACAAAGACAGATGAATAGACCAGAAATATATTTACTCAAATGATGGCAACAACAGACCCACAGTTGAAAGAGATGTACAAGGAATTACTTCTTAGTAATTTAAATTCTAATCCAGTTAAACAAATGAATCCTAACAAAGGATATGTTCCTCCATCTTCCCTTTTTTCAGTAGAAGCTCTGACCAGGCAATTCAGGCAAGAAGATTTTCGTGAAGATCTTCCACAAACTTTACCTAGTATCCATCAAGCAATAAAGGAGCTGAGAAAGACATTCAAAGAAAATAGAAGACTCTATATTGAAAGCCACCAAGACTGCCAGCTTAGAAAAATGAAGGTAGAACAACCTTCAAATTCTGCCCAGACACATAATTGGACATTCCATCAGAAACATTTTTGAGGTATACAGATTCAAGAACCCAAATCTGATGATGAAAATGAGGATGATAGAATAGGTTTAGGATGCAACCATATTAATGGAGATGTTATGTATTGCATCAAATTGAAAGTAAGGATTGGTTCCAAGATTGAATACTGGAAAGTCCTTATGGACACTGGTTCAAGGTTGAATATTGTAAATAATACAGTAGTAGACACTCTCCGAAGACCTATTACTTTTCCAAAAGTCACAACAACCAATAGAGACATCATCACTACTTCAGAGGGTTTCAGTAGATATTTTCCTAGCAGAATCTATTGGAATAAATGTTGTTTGTCCAATTGTTACAGGAATGGATTGTGCTATGTATTTAGGAACTCCTTTCTTCCAGAACTTTCAAAAACATGGAGCCAAGTTTGATCAACAAACAAAGAAATATGGCTATTTTCTTGAACTTGAAGGTAAAGAGTTGTTTTTTCCTTTTATCAATTCTAGCTCTCCTAATAGATTAAAAAGGATTGAAATATTAGAAAATCTATTAGCAAAAATGGAAAAGAAGAAAGAGGTTTTGAGAATTGATGAAAATATTGAACAAGGAAAATTTGAAAGAGAGATAGCCAATCTGAAAAATAAGTTTTGGGAATGCTTCTCTAAAGATCCGAATGCCTTCTGGCATATACATAAACATGAAGTTGAGTTTCCCTTGAAAAATGACTTTAGTGGCAAATTGAGGAGATCAAAAACCATTCCAATGAATTAAGAACAGATGATTCTCTACAAAAAAGAAATCAAAGATCTCTTACAAAAAGGTTTGATAAGAAAAAGTAAGAGTCCAATAGCTTGTTTTTTTTTTATGTAAACAAACATGCAGAGATAGCGAGAGGTAAGCAAAGATTAGTGGTAAATTACAAACCACTGAATAATTTACTAGACTATGATGCTTATCCTCTTCCAAAATTGTCAACAATCCTGACATAGATTTCCAAATCAAAAGTATTTTCAAAATTTGATTTAAAATCATGATTTTAGTAGGTTGGTATCAAGGAGTCTGATAAATGGAAAACAAATTTTTCTGTCCCTGAAGGCCATTTTGAGTGGAATATAATGCCTTTTGGACTCATCAATGCTCCATTAGATTTCCAGCGCATCATGGAGCATTGATGAGTCCAAAAGGCATTATATTCCACTCAAAATGGCCTTGAGTGCCACAACCCTATACCTGTGGTGGTCTTAAAACCACGTATAGTGCGTGCAACACCACTACACTTTTTTTTTTTTTTTTAACAATACTAGAGTCTATGGACTATGTCTAACTCTAACACTTTGTCAATTTTTCAATATGTTAGGGTCCCATGATTTGGCTGATTGGCAAACCAAATGACAATGTAATATCAAACCAATCTTTGGAGCCCAAGGACCTAGCCTTCCTGGACTCAGAGAGGGCTCTCTCTATTTGTGCAAGGGATATCTGTGTGTTTGCTTATGGTGTTCTGATTTTAGGCTAGTTATGAAGTGAGTTTTTGGTTTTGGTTTTTTTAGGTTGTGAGGGATGAAACTGATCAAAGATATAGGATAGGTAAAAAGATGTTAGATCAACTGGGCTATGAGGTTGAAAAGGTCAAGAAATCTATTAGATGGTGATACAAGGCTGTTGAAGGGCCAATTTGATTCAAGGTAGAAAGGATCTTTAGGCAAAATGGAGTAAATGGACATCAAGTTTGTGAACAACAAAGGATTTCAAGCACAATTAGTTCAATAGTAGACATAAACATGGTAGGGAAAACCATTAATCATGCAAAATGTAACTATAAGCTAATAAATACATAGAAATAAACATTCAAGCCATGCATAGAGACATATAACTCTCTAACTTCGGGAAATGGCTATCAGACTTTGGGGAAATACACTTAAGACAAACAAAAAACTCAAAAGACTATGCCGGAACGCCTAAACATAGAACTTCAAGTTATTGGGCACTTTGAAAACAAGATTTGCATAGTTTTAGACAAAGGGCTAGGTCGGAAATAGGCCTCCTTGGTTCAACAAAATGATAATCTAATCAGTCAAAGAGAAATTTTATGGATGGAGCTATGGCTAGCCATAGGTAAGCAGGGCGTACCGTAAATCATACTTAGCATGCATAAAACCATGAATGAAACAAGCAAAAATATCCTCAAGTTATTAAAGAGAAATTAAGAATTCTTTAATGTGACTAAGGAAGAAGAAAACATGAAAGCTATGAAGAAAAAAGGAAATTTGAGGTGCCTCCAAGCGCATGTCTCAAATTTGTTCTCTACTGATCTATAGCAAGCAAGAAACATGTATTCTTGAATGAAAACTAGAAGACAAAACAAAGAGAGAGACACTATACCATTCTACCAAGTCATGCAATCCAACAACAATCCTCCTTCATCATCCAAGAACATCCAAGAGGCAATCCAAAAGCATGAGACAAGTATTTCTTCCAAAGCTTATATGACCATATATTGCTTCTATCATCAAGTTCAACCTCGTTTACAATGAAAGCCTTTGGAATATATAGGATCAAGTGAGGAAAACCTCATGGTTCAACTTCCATCCTCATTGGACTATTCAAAATATCTAGATTTGTCCTTGAGGCTTTTCAAAGCCCAAGGCACAAAATATCTCATAAAATATCTAAAAAATGCTAAAAAAGGAAAATAAATTGACTTTTTACAACTTCTCATGTGCAAAAATAGCTAAACGTACATGAGGAAACAACAGTTTTTAAAGGTTCAAAATTTACAAAAATACTCAGAAAAAACATCAGCAAAAGGTCCCCTGACTTGCCGGCAACATTTGGTAGCCTTCCCGATGTCAAAACGAGGCTCAGGATAGCTTGTTGGAAAGATATGAGTGTCTAATTTATAAATAAACTATAATTTTCCCAATTTGATGCATGGAAGTCCTCCAAAAATAGGACTGTGTGTAAAAAACTAGAAAATATAGTTTGCTGATAGACCGGGCAGAGTGTGGAAAAAGCGGGCGTTTTTCGCCACTTTGAGGGAGCAAATGATCTTCAGATATCCTGAAAATTTTTGAGTGTGTGCTCCTGAAATTATGGCATCCAATGATACCATTCTCCTCCTTTGACGATCCCCCAAACCGAAATGGCGAATTTCATGAGTTTTGATAAAAAACCCAAAAATGCCAAAAAGCCAAAATATGTCGAAATTTGCCCAAAATCGGTGAGTATGACCCTCAAGGGTTCTTAGCAACATATTCTGAAGCAGAGGAAAAAATATGAAGTCCTGATGTGTCTTTTCTCACTTTCCGTGCCGGGCGCTTCCCTTTAGCTTCCTTGAGCTTTTCTTGGGCAACCTTTAACTTGCGCCGGGCAAACTGATTTAACTTCTTGTAATGCCCTGTCATTCTCCTTTGAAGCTCTAAATCCCTGTTTTCCCTCTCCAATTTCTTCTCCAAATGGTCATTGACTCTTTCAAGCCACGCCTCCTTATTGTTTTCTATCTCTTGTTCAAACAATGCAGTTAGAGGAGTAGATTGGAGAAGGGCGTTTTCTTCTTCTCTTTGCCTCTTAAGGGCCTTTTTAAGCCCTATGGTTTTAGGCCTCTTTCGCTTAGGCTGATATTCGCCTTAAATTTCATCAAATTTTCCCATGAGCTCTTCCAACCTTGCTTGGGCTTTGGAGGCCTCCTTCTTGTACTTGGTCGCCCGTGTCTCATGAACAGCCATGTGGACACTCAATTATTTGTTTTGGATTTGCAAGAATTGATTTAAATTTATAGCTCTATGAAGATAATCCTCGAATGCATCAATTTGGCCCTCTCTATGGATTAAGAGGTTTTCTAGAATCTGGGCGTCGTTATCACTATCATCGCTTTGGATTGGGATGATATCAAATGCACTCTCCTGCTCATGACTTTCTTCTATCTTGCCCTTCCATTTTCTTTGGGTGGCTATTCTTGTGCTCTTCCTCCTAGGCAAATCAATCACGGGCTTCTTTCCTCTCTTCTTTGCTGTCCGGGGCTTGGCCTTTTTACCTTTGTCACCTTTCTCTTTTTCCCCTTGAGTTTGTTGTTCTTCTTGAAAAGGTTGCTTTTTATCATCTTTTGGAAGCTGCTGTGTGTCCTCTCTAGGCTTCCCTTGCCCCTCAATATCATGTTGTTGTCTTGCCTTACTTTCCTATTGCCCTTGATCATAATCCTTATGCTGCTGTTTAGCATTCTCTTCCTCTTTTTCCTGTTGTTCATCACCACTGTGATGTTGCTATTCAAACTGCTTCCCTTCACCATGAATTTGCTGCTCACCCTCATCACTGTGTTGCTGCTCACCCTCATCACTGTCATGCTGCTGTTCAACACCTTCTTCCTCTTGTTCCTGTCCTTCCTCCTCTTGCTGGTCACTTCCCTCCCCTTCTTCATGCTCCTTTGTTTGTTTTGTAGTAAATCTGAGCCTTTTAGGAGTAGGTCTACTGGAAGAAGGCGAGGGGCGATGAGTAGGAGATGTAGGGGATGTATGGATTGGAGGGACAGTGGAGAAATCTAGATGAGTGATGAAAACATCCCAAGAGACCTCTCTCTTTTCAAGCTGGTGAAGGATGATGACTTTGATGAGAGAGTGATGGAATAGAGAGGCTATTTGCTGTGACGGAGGCTTCTTCTAGACAGTGGAGGCCATTTTCTCAATGCTTTTGCATAAGAAGAAAGGAAGATTTAGCTGCTTGGTCCTTGTGAAATGCATCAAAAGTTGGATGTGATATGCATAGAATCAGGAGAATCTCCCCTCACAAGTGAAATACTTCATGATAATATTCATGAGGGGGGCATAGCTGGCTAAAAGATATGAGAAAGGGAAAATAGCAGGGCATGATTCTCTATGCTCAGGCTTGAGGAATGGTTTGTATTCATCTAAGTCCAAATAGCTTTGTTTAAAAAATTTCTCGCCAGTATAGGGAATTTTAGTAGCCTTGGATATGGATCTCGGGGAGAACTTGAAGTCAAGGCCTGCCAATTGAAAATGTTTGTCTCTGAACCTCAAAGCGCACAGATGTGTTAAAGGAGAGAAAATTTTCACTTCTTGTATCCTTTGGCAAAAATCTAAGCATCCCACCTCATGGAAATTGAATAAGATTGATGGGTGTGCATTCACCTCTTCGGTGGAAATAGGCTCATACCTTTTGTGAAATCCACTCCTGCTATCCTGCCTGGGAGGCATCTTGATTTGGATGCACTTCTGCAACACCAAAATGCCTCAAAAGTTCTTGAAATGTGTTTTCAAACAAAACTCTGCCTTCCCTGTCAACTTACTGTTTGATCAAGCAATAATGGTTTCAAATTATGTGTGAAATGCACTCCTTTGCTATTAGGTCTATGTTCCTTCCAAACACTGCCTTGTCCTCCCTTTGTATACCAAACAACCAATATTTATAATGAGCACACAGTCAACAAAGACAAACACAGTGAGAGTGCTTTTTCTGTGTTTGTGGTAAGATCACCCAGCTCTTGGTGTTTTGAGGTCAACAAGACATCTTTGTTTTTGGATAAAGGCAAAACAATAATCTTCTCAATTCAAAACACTGCTCTCTTCTTTGTAGGCCTCTCAACCAGTAGATTCAACAACATAAACACAGTCAACCAAAAATTACATACACAGTCAAAGGTCACTGTGTAATAGGATAAGGTAACAAAGCTTATTGTGTTTGGTGTGAGCTCAAAAGACCTGTAGGAGTTAAACAACAATAAACTCCTCTTCAACCAAAAAACTGCCCTCTTTATACTTCACTGTTCCTCATACCTAGTTTTTCCCCACACACCTGTAGACTATTTTAACCATTTTACTCATTTGAGGTATGCTTTATAGAGTAAAGGAGAAAAACTGTTCAGAGGGCAGTTCATAGGTTTTTGAAACATTAAAAGGAAACCACCATTTGACTATGCTCACTGCTGGTGAATAACAACTATTCCAAACTAGAAACTTTAAACAAAAACAACAACCCTCCTTAACACCGTCTTCAATCATGCACACAGTTGACAGAGTTTAACTTTGTTTCATCACAGTAGGGTTAACTTTACAATTTTTTGACAAAGCCTTCACTAATGGGCATATTCCGAGTTTAAACATGAAACACAGCTCCTTGATTCACACCGGAAACTTCATTTTTTAGCCTCATTCAGTCTTGGAAAAACACAACATTTTTCACCCTTTAGAATTTCGACAATAAAAGGGAGGCTCATAAAATACCTTGAGAATTTGATGATGGCGATGTTTGAAGACTTTGTGCCGTTTTTGAACACATTTCGGAGGCGTTTGAAACATCAATAGATGTGCGTCACATTTGTAAAGGAGAACGCCATGCAGATGGTAAGCTGTCGGGTCACTGTCGGGCCGACAGGACCAACACCTACAAGCGTGCCGCGCGGCTTTGTTGTCCTGTGTAAAATGTGCGCCTGAACGCGCCGCACGGTTGTACAGGCGCACCGCACGTTTCTTCAAGCCCAAAAACTCTATGAAATTGCTCAAAATCCTTTCTCTGATCTCGAAGACAGCAAGAGGAGTAACTTTGCCTTGTGTTTAGAGAAATTTGAAAGGGCTTGCAATGTTTCCCTTTGTCCCTTTGAATGTAAATAGGTCAAAACCCTTTAAGTTTGCAACGTGAATTTTTTTTGAAAACTCATTTCATTAAAACCGCTACCTCCGTTCATTTTGAAACGAAAATGATTTTGATCGTGCTTATGAAGGGCCCACACTTTTGAAAGAGTTTGTAAAGAGGTCTGTGCGTAATAATTTATCAGTTGTAATAGCTATAAAATCAATCCAAGGGTTAACCCTATTCATTGTGTTTTACACATTTGAAAAGTGACCTCTACCACTGCTGTCCTTTAGGCGACATTTTCAACATAGAAAATCTGCTCAAAACATATCAAAGAGTAGTGAAACCTCTTTGCCATTTTTTCAAGGAGATGACCTGTCTCTTTCAACTTGGTTGATAGCTTCTGCTTACCTAAGATCATATATGCTTGTAAGAGGGAAAATTGTTTTGAACCACTTATAGGGACTGTAGATATGCCCTCCAAATGATGTTTCTTTTCAACTGTGATTGAGGCTTGGTTGTATTCACCTGAGTTTTACAATTATCTGTTCATCCAGAGGGAATTTTCTTCTAAAAACCTTTCCTTTATTCAAAATGTAACAGCAGAGTGCTTTTGACCTGTTTTCATAAGGAAACTACCTTCCTTGTGACAGTGGCATGCATATTTTGCTTTTAATGAGTTCCAGAACCTGAAAAACATGTCATGGTCCTTCTTGCATTTCATGAACAAATGTGTTTAGTTGCAATACCTTTCTTGGGAAAAACTAAACTCAAATTTTCCTTTGTCAACTATGATGAGTAATTTGAAGGACATTCCCTTATGAGTAGGAAGATCAGTACCCTTTGAAACATAATCATCATCATTGGCCTGTGTCATGACCTGTCCCTTAATCATCAGAAAAATTGTTTTATTTGGGCTCTAGACTGCCTTTTTGAAAGAAACCCTGATAAGAGACAAGTTTAACCCCTTGGATTGCAGTGGTACCCCTGCTTTCCTTCTTTGTCCTTTACATCATTTCTCTGTTTCAAATGTCTCCTATTGTGTTTACAATTTGTCTATTAGTCAGTGAAAACTCTATAATTGATCATTGCTTTGGCCCTCTGCTTATGAATGAAGGAGGCCCTTCACTTGACAAAATGTCTGATATTCTTTCAACCTCTGTCTCAATCAAATGCAGAATGTTTGATGAATCAAACTGTTAGTGGCTTCTCTTATACCTCTGCCTTAAATCATCATTTTAATGTAGAGACCTTCATTTGCTGTCTGAATGTTTATTAAAAACCAATTTGTCTTACAGTCAGTTGCAACTCTTAAAATCAAACTTTGTCCATCTGCCCTCTGCTTATAGATGAAGGAAGTGCTTTCAAAAACCCTCTGCTTTAGATGAAGGAGGTTCTTTGGTCTTCAAACCCTCTGCTTATAAATGAAGGAGGTTCTTAGTCATGTCATATCAACAGCCTCTTAACAGTGTTGTTTTTTCATTCACTGTCCTTTCAGGTTTTGAATGAGGTCGCAAGAGCTTGATGAAAAACTCTTTGCTCTGTAGCTGCATCCCAGGCTCAAGATCACATTAAGAAGCACCTGTCTTCTCATGTGGAGCCAAAAATTTTCTTCTGAGATGCTGGTATGTTTCTGTCTTTGAAAGATCCATAAAAAAACTGTAAAAACACCTAAAATCAGCTTGACTTATGGTCTATGTGTTGCTGAGACTTGAGGGTGTATTAGTGGCGCGACCTAGGGTTGTAACCAACTTTAATTTGCAGATTGGGAAGGTCTGTTATGACTGGTTTATAGCAGATGGAGGTTCTTTGGCTCTTGGATAGTTCACCAAGGGATAAATGCCTTAAAGCGCCACTTCCTAACTTAGGGGAGACTTTCTGAACAGATTTGGATTGTTTCTTTAGAGCTAATGGGAAGATTAGTATGGCTGAGGGTAGGTAGGATTTGATAATGAGGATTCATCTCGTCATGGGCGAATGAAAGTTAGGATGGAAAAAAAAAATTATGTGTGTTTTCCAACTGGAAAATTTGACAAATTTTTAGATCAGCTGCTAGAAAACTTGGCTGTTAGAACTAGTCATTACCAACAAGTGAAAAATACTGATGACTAACACAATCAAGTGTTCTTAAAAATGCAGTGGAATAACATTAATCTTCAATATTTAATATTTCACAAGAAAACATTCAGCACATCGCATAACTACGACGATACATACTTGGGAGGGGAAACTCTTGAAAAGTCTGCCCAACAATAATATCAATGTACAATATGTTACAAAGTAAAATTTTACAAAGATGTGTCAAGAAGAATAGGTAGAGTAAGAGAAAATCAATCCATTAGGCTATGGGGTATAAAATGGTCTTGAGAAGTGCAACAATAGGTCAAGGGTGTTTCATAGGGAAAGTTAACAAGGCCAAATGGATCTAAGTAGGTTTAGTGAGTGTGAAATGAACATAAAGTTATGAATGTAACAGGTTCAAAAGGAAATTAAGGATCCTTCAATCATACTAGAAACAAAAAATCTTTCAGGATGATAACATAGCAAAACTGAAGAGCAATAAAGGATTCTTCAACTAGACTTTTGCTAAATAGACCTCAAAACAACAGATAAGTAATCCTAGAGAGCAGTTAAGAATTCTCTGAACATTAATTTCAAACAAATAGATCTTTTAACATAAAATTTGAGTGAAACTAAAGAGCATTCAAGGATTATTTAATTAAACTTCAAAGAAGAAAACATAGAGATACAAGGATGTAGACAAAACTAGGGTGCCAAGAAAGCATATCCTACTCTAAAAATTTTGTCCTATGACGAAAGAAACCATGAACATAATGAAAAATGAAGTAAACAAATACAATAGTGGAATAACATCACCATTTAACAAGGCTCATGAATCCTAGGAATGTGCTTGATCCATTGATGCTCAATCCAAAGCCATCACAACACACCAAAGCCAATTTCTTCAACAAACTCAAAGTCTAGATCATATTAAGCTCAACAACCAACCAACATTTACAATGAGGCCTCAATGCAATATTTAACTTGAAAAGAGGACCAAAATCCTAAATAGGGTTTTCAAATGCTATTAACTACTCATAAATGCCAAATTTGTCCTATGAGACCATGCAAGGCCCAAGGCACAAATATCCTAATTCATTAAATACAAAAATAACACCTCAACCAAATTTGGCAAAAAAATGACTTTGAGGCTCCTCAATAACTTCCAAAATATCTCCAAGTGTGTTTTGTTGACTTTTTTTCAAGGGCGCAACACTGAGGTTCAGGGGCGTAGCGCTAGGCCAAGGTTGCAGCACCAGCACTATGAAACATTGACTGTATTGTAACTCAGATTTGAAGGCCTTCTAGGTGTCCAAACGAGCTCCATGATAGCTCATTGGAAAGCCTGTCCTGACTAGTTTCCAAATATAACTTTATTTTTCAATTTGGTGTCCATTTGCTTGCCCAAAAACGGATTCTCCCAATACTTCTCAAGGCAGACCGCTAGCTCTGAAAATAAGGCATAAAGTTGATTTTTTACATGTTTTTGGCACTTTTGGAGGACTATTTTTGCTCCAAATGAGTTGAACTTTTGTGAGGATGACGTCCTTGGCCTAAGGATTCTGAAAATTTAAACCATTAATCCATTAGGTTCCCCAAAAAAGAGTGCAACACTAATGGCGTTGTGCCTTTGGCCCTTCAAAATAGTCAAAAATCCAAAAACTTCAAAATTGTGCCAAAATTTGGATTTACCTTGCTGATTAGGTTTAGGATGCATGTAGGGGATGGATCAGCCAGGTTACCAATTTTTTCTTTATCTTTTGCCTCATTTGGTTCCACCATATCCTTCATAAGCCTCATTATCATGCTCATCATCTAAATCAACAAGTCAAAATTAATCTCTGTCTCATGGAGATCATCTTCACCATTAATGCTTGTCTCATGTACATATTCTTCTGCTATCCTTTGTTTGCATTCATTTACCTACTTCATTGGTGAAGAAGTTAGGGCCTCTCCCCTATGATCATGCCTATTTAGCATCTGTAGACAACTTAAAGATGACCCCTCCCTTGTGATCATGCCTCCTGGGAATTTGGGCTTTTCATATCACTGCTACTATCCTCTCACATTGTGAACCCTGCCTTGAGAAAACCCTAGGACTGTAAATGGGAATGGAATGAAGAGATGGGGATGAAAAAGGTATCTTTGCAAGTGAGTGAGATGAGTGAATGAGGATAAAAGTGTATGAGATGGTGAGAGGCTAAAAACTCAATGATAAGTCTCTGCTAACATGTTAAAACTCTATTTTTTGAAATACCAGGGCTAATTGTGAAATTGAGATGAAAGTGGGCAATGGAATGGCATCCTTTGCAATGTAGGAGGTGACATTAATGGAATGGGTGTAGGGGCAGTTTAGGTGAATGAACAAACTTTAAACAGTGCAACCCCTCTGTTGATCACTGATTTTCTTTATAAGCAGATGAAAGTATTGGTAAACAATGATGTCAAGTTAGTAGCCTAGGGTTGCCTCTTAGGGTTTTTTCTTATCCTTTAATAAAAAATCATCAAACTTGCTTGAAGATGGTGTTATAACATGCAATTATCCTTGAAAATTCTTTGAGGACCATTGACCATAGGTATGGAAGAAATTTGAGGTGTTTGAGTGATCATAGGGTGTAGGAAGCCCTCCTGGCCAAGAGCGTAGAGCCTAAGCTAAGGGTGCAGTGCTCAGACCCACGTGTGCAGCGCTCAACCCTGAGCATGCAGTGCTTTAATAAATTAGATGTGGTTTTTTTGGCAAGGGCGCGTGCCTTCATCATCGTGCAATGCCTCCTTCCAGGCGCGTAGTGCCTTAAGAAAATATAAGGGGAGAAATTGCCAGGGGCGCAATGCCACTTTCCATGGCAGCACCAAGCCAAGGGTGCAGCGCCACAAGAATTTGCTCAGTTTCAACTTGAAAACTCAAAATTTCTTCCGTTTTTGAAACTTCTAACTATTTTCCAGTGACCAATGATTCATATGAAGTGTGGAATTAGTTTTAATAGGCTCATGGATTCAATTTATCTTTGCAACCCACTTTTTAAACTTTTTTTCCTTTTTACTGATAATATTCTACACCTTTGCCTTGCAAGTTGATAAAGTGATGAATTTGATATTTCTTTTGGTCAAGGAGGCATGATATGTTCCTTTTGCCACTTTTAGGATGATTTCACACATACAACAACATCTTCAATTTCTTTTGCAGTCTCAACCTTTAAGTTCAATTTAACACTTTCACCTTTTTGCTTGTAGCTTGCTGGAGATATGAAATTTGTTTTCTTCTGATACTAGAGCCTTCAAATGCTTATTTTGACACCTTTATGATGATTTCACACCACAGTAGCCTCAAAATCCTCTTTTGTTCCCAGCATGGATTTCAGCTCATCTCTCTTGCTTATTTAGACATGGCAAGTTCATTTTTGGCAAGTTTGGGGTCTGATCACATAGTGGCATCTTAAAAATCATTCTTTTTCTTGTACCATGGAGTTGAACTCATACTTTTTACCTTCTATGGCCACTTTCCCAAAACCCTAGGTGTCTAGATTGCTTTAAGACAATTATCAGTGTTTTCTTCTAAGTTCTCAATAGCCCTTTCAAGTTCATTCACTTTTGTCCAGTTCACCTCACATTTCTACCATATTTCATCAATCATCTCTGAAAGATTTTTATTCATGTTTGGTTTTTGGTGTTCTTCCTCCATGGTCATTTTTGCATTCGATCACTGCTTGGCACACTGCTGGACCTTCCAGCTCAAAAAACCTTAATTCTCTACAAGAATGAGTGTTTCCAGTCTTCCTTGTTGCAAGATGTATTTATTCAGGAGAAGACCTCCTACCTCATCAACTTTATGCTAATATAACTTTTAACAATCCTGCAAAAGTGTCAAAGTTTACATTTACCTCTTGCAGACCTTGAATTTGATAAGGTAGTCTTCTTTGGAATTTTTTAGATCTTTTGTTGAGTAACTGTGTCTCAACATTTTATTACATCTAAGCCAGCTTCTAACAAAGAAAAATAGTGTCTAAAACACCAATGATGACCTTACAACCTATGAAACCCTAATGACCTAGTGGGACGATCCTTTGACCATGATATTTGACTAAAAATTGGTTGGATGCTTCAAGTGAAAAACAACATATTTGTCAAAGTGTTTTATTGAAGATCCAAAATCCAATGTACTTGATTTATCTAAAGAGCCTATACAGATAGTTTTGAGACCATCAATGCTTGAGCGACCTGGGGAGCATAGTAATGAGTTGGCCCACAGGAAAACCTAGAGGGAAAGTGGACTTATGGGCAAGGGAAAATAGAGTAATGAGGTCATAGGAAGGAAAAAGGATGGAGATGAGAGGCACAAGTCCATAAAGAGTTTTTAGGAGTGGCATGGTGACCATGAAATGGAAAGGTTGATAGAATAGTGAAAAAAATTCCTATAAGGATATTGAAGGCAGTTAGATTTATAAAAATCACAATGCTCAAAGAATATTGTTTTTAGAAATCTAGAACCAATATATAGTCATCTACCAATAGTGAAAAATACTGATGACTAACATTGGCTCCACTTGGAGAGAGCAACTCCTTTTTATGAGGTGTCAAGAACCTTAGAGTTCATATCTCTGAGTTTTGAAGATCAATACCTTACTTGTACTTGGCAGACCTCTTTTCCTTCACTTTCTGATTCACTCCTATTATTTTGAAGCTATCATCTCAAAATATGAAAAGACATGATTTCTTCAATACCAATTCTACCTACCCATCATTCTTTTCCTAACATTTTTTCTTCACTTGGGTGCATTTGGATTGGAAAACCCTTGAAATCATCTTTTAAAGCATAAAAAACTATCTACTTATACCCTTATCACTTCCAAGAGTTCAAATTAGGCTGATGAAATCTTTTATTCTCTACCTAGTCTACTTATATGTCAAGATTAAGTTGTTTGACAAATTTTATTCTCTAACCTACTAACATGAAATTAAAAAGATGATCATGCCAAGTTTAAGCAATCTGATTTGTCATGTGCTGTGGCATTTTGGACAAGATGCACACAGACTTTATTTTTGTACAAGTGAAAACTAGAAACTTGAGGGTTGTTATTCAGAATTGCTTATGCATCCCTCTCATTTCTCTTTGGTTCAGATTTTAAGCTTTGGGAACCAGCATCTTTTCCTAATCTAATCTACTGACAAGCCAATTTTACATGGTTTGGAAAATCTTATTTTACTAACCTATCATCATAAATTTAAAACATGTCCAATCATGATTAGGCTAAATGACTAAACAAGACTCTCTTTTCTTCAACAATAGAGGAATTTAGGCTTGCACACTTTCAACAATACTCTTTTTTGGTATGGGACTGTACCTCTTTGTTTTTCCTGCCCTCTTCTTTCACTTTTCTTTGTTTTTGTGTCTTTTTTATATTAGCATTCTAAAACTAAGAACTATAAATATGCTCATAGTGCTGAGATTATTTGCATACTTATCTATCCTAATCTAACTTGCATATGATATATATTCATTTGGTGAACTCCCTTTTCCAATATAACCAATCAAGTAGATGATTCCATGAGTGATCTTTGTTCAGCTCTTTGAGTGTGCTGAAAAAATAAAAAGGCCACTTCCACATCACTTTTTTTTTAACAACAGTGCCTAAAATTTTCTTTAAACCCTACCAAAAACTACTTTCGGCATATTTTAATCCCTTTTCAAATGTCTCTAGGAAAACATTAAAGGGTTAATCTTTGAATAATAACTAGCCTAGAGGATTTGAGAAATAAGCTTCATCCCGGACTACTCCTTCCTCCACTTGGCTAAGCTGGGATAGTTTTGGGAAAGAAACTCTTCCTCTTCCCCATGATCATCTATACTGGCAGCCTCATCATATATTGCAATTTTGTCCTATAGAAAACCTGATATGCTCTGATTGAGTGGGCTGAATTCTGTCTGACAGACATTATTAGGAGTATCCTTTGGCAATAGGTCTTCTAGAAAAGGTAGTATAGCCTTAGAATCATTATTTTCCTCTGTTTCTTCATGATGCAAGACTACAACACATAAATCAACATGAGAACAAATACAAAGGTTTTGTTTACATGAAGGTTTAGAGGCTGGTTTCATGTTTATAATTTGATTGATTTCCCTTTCAGTTAAAAGAGGAGGAATTTTTCTCTTTCTTTGGATAGAACTACAACAATTCTCTTTCTCTTGTGAAGGCTGGTCATAGGGCTGAATGTCTTCTTTGTTTTTAAAATCAACACTCAAAGACTGCTGATTCTTGATTGTATTAAGGTTTTCATTGATGAATTGAAATGAAGTACAACAAAGAGGTAACACCCTTCCCTTTCTTCCGAGCTTTCTGCACTTTCTTCTTCACTCTCGTAGCTAATCTGTGTTTGTTGATTACTATTTTTGAGCTACTGAAAATGAATGTCTTTGTTCCACAAACTAATCACTAATTGTTCTGTAGTGTTAGCTTGAGTTTGGAGGACATAATCATCATCATATCGATCATACCTGGGCAACTTATTCATAGAAGTAATGCTATCTAATATGCACACTAGATCAGAATATTGCTCTGCCATATGTTGATCCATAAGTCTATTTTCTCATCTATGGTAGTAGGGACTAGAAAGAGGGTGTATATGGTCATTATCTTCTTCTTTTCATGGGATTAAAACACAATGGTTTTCTTTTTCTTGTGAAATATCATAAGGCTAGATGTATTTTTTAGCCTTACACAAAAGAGATGATGAATCATCACTTGTCCCTTCAGAGAGATCTTGTGGATCTTCCTTTATTTCCTGATTGATTTCATCCTCAACCAACTCCTCTTGGTTGTCATGACAGTTAACTTGAGCATGAAATGCATGAATTTCCTCTAATAGATCTTCAGGATTCCAATTTCCCAAATCTTCATCAATATTTACAAGGTATTGTATGAGGTCTTCAGATTGATCACAACAATTTTCAACTGATGATAAAGATGGACAATTTTCTTTATAATGTTCATAAAATGCCTTGTGGAAATATTTCAAACAAAACAAGGTGCCAGGGTCCAGGCCTTCATACCATTCCCTTGCCTTACCCTCTAATGTTGCCATAAACATTTTCATGAGGCAGTCCTCATGCCATTCAACCTTTAACCTCCATGTATGTATATGAAATTTAATGAGATGTAACAAGGGGTCATTATTTTTTTCATCTTGAAAAACAGGCAAGTTTCTATCCCAATTTATCTGAGGCATTTTGTGTGGGAATCCAGGAATGTGATCTCTATTCATTGGAGCATACCTTCGTTGTATCCTGGGATCCATATTTTCAATTAGTCAGAGGGAAGGGCTACTACATCTTTATAACCAATCTAGATTCTTCTACCAGTGGAGTCTTTAGGTCTATTGAGAGTTGTGGAGTCGCCAGGTGGAAGATTTCAACTTTTTTGTCCACCATCAGCAATATTAGGGTTGATTAATGCATTCCCAAGGGAGTCTGTGAGAACTAGTGGGGTCAACAGGGCTACTACAGACTAGTGGAGTCACCATGTGGATGATGCTTATTGTTTTGAGGATGTACTTTTTGTCCACCATCAACAACTAAATACCAATCTAAGGATCTTTCTGGGTTTTCTGAGGTCTTAAGGAATACTTAAGATGCCACTGACTCAGACGTCCCATCATAATTATGATCGCTATTATGTTAGGTCCCCGTAATTTGTTAGATTGGCAAGACCAAATGTACAAGGGTAACATCAATCCAGTCTTTGGATTCCTAGGACCTAGCCTTCCTAGACTCAAAGAGGGCTCTCTCTATATTTGTATAAAGGATGTAACTTAGTTGATTTTAGGGTTTTGATTTTAGGCTAGTTATAGTGACAGGTTTTGTTTGTTTGTTTGGTTGGTTGGATAGGTTGTCAAGAAGAATAGGTAGAGTAAGAGAAAATCAATCCATTGGGCTATGGGGTCTATAAAGGTCTTGAGAAGTGCAACAATAGGTAAAGGGTGTTTCATAGGGAAAATTAACAAGGCCAAATGGATCTAAGTAGGTTTAGTGAGTGTGAAATGAACATAAAGTTATGAATGCAACAGGTTCAAAGGGAAGTTAAGGATCCTTCAATCATACTAGAAACAAGAAAATCTTTCAGGATGATAGCATAGAAAAACTGAAGTGAAATAAAGGATTCTTCAACTAGACTTTTGCTAAACAGACCTCAAAAAAACAGAAAAGTAATCCTAGAGAGCAATTGAGAATTTTCTAGAACATTAATTTCAAACAAATAAAACTTTTAACATAACATTTTAGTGAAACGAAAGAGCATTCAATGATTCTTTAATTAAAATTCAAGGAAGAAAACATAGAGATACAAGGATGCAGACAAAAGTAGGGTGCCAAGAAAGCATATCCTACTCTAAAATTTATGTCCTATGATCAAAGAAACCATGAACATAATTAAAAATGAAGTAAACAGATACAAGAGTGGAATAACATCACCATCTAACAGAGCTCATGAATCCTAGGAATGTGTTTGATCCATTGATTCTCAATCCAAATCCATCAAAACACACCAAAGCCAGTTTCTTCAACAAACTCAAAGTATAGATCATATTAAGTTTAGCAACCAACCAACATTTACACTGAGGCCTCAATGCAGCATTTAACTTGAAAAGAGGACCAAAACCCTAAATAGGGTTTGAAAATTCCATTAAATACTCATAAATTCCAAATTTTTCCTATGAGACCATGCAAGGCCCAAGGCACAAATATCCTAATTCATTAAATGCAAAAATAACTCCTCAACCAACTTTGGAAAAAAATTGACTTTGAGGCTCCTCAATTACTTCCAAAATATCTCCAAGTGTGTTTTGTTGAATTTTTTCCAAGGGCCCAACACTGAGGTTCAAGAGTGCAGTGCCAGGCCAAGGGTGTAGTGCCAACACTAGGAAAAATTGTATGTTTTGTAACCAAGATTTGGAGGCCTTCTAGGTGTCAAAATAAGCTCCAGGATAGCTCATTTGAAAGAATGTCCTGTCTAGTTTCCAAATATACCTTTAAGTTTCCATTTGGTGTCCATTTTACTACCCAAAAACTGATTCTCCCAAGACTTCTCAGGGTGCAACGCCAGCTCTGAAAATAAGGCAGAAAGTTGATTTTTTGCATGTTTTTGGCACTTTTAGAGGACCAGTTTTGCTCCAAATGAGCTGAAATTTTGTGAGGCTGATGTCCTTGGCCTAAGGATTATGAAAATTTAAACCATTCCTCCATTGCGTGCCCCAAGAAAAGAACAGTTCCAGTGGAATTGCGCCTTTGGCCCTTCAAAGGTTTCTTCATAGTCAATCCCCTCAATCTGTGAGAAGCCCTGGGCAAAAAATCTTGCCTTATACTTCTCGACACTCCCATCAGAAGCTTGCTTTACCTTGTAGATCCATCTTGATCCTACAACTGATTTTCCCACCGGCCTTGGAAAAATCTCCCAAGCATTGTTTCTGACAATGGAGTCATACTCCTCCACCATGGCATCTATCCATGTGGGCTCCTGCACTGCTTCTTCAAAAGAAGATGACTCTGTCACAATACACTTGCTCATAAGAACCATGTATCCAGTATATCGGTTAGGTGTCTGTCTCTGTTTGCTCTGTGATGTAGGAACTCCTACATTTTGTGCCGCATCCACCTTCAGTCTCTCAGCTTCTGTGGTATTCTTCCTACCTTGTCTAATGTTTGGTTCTGCATGAGTGGACTCCTCCACTCCATGAATCTCCTCCTGTGGTTGATCCACATCCAGAGGCTCATCTTTGGGAACAAGAAGTTCCTCCTCTGCATGCAAGTGTAGCTCCCTCTGAAGCGACAACTGCATGAATTTCACCTCATTGAATTTTATATCTCATTACATAACAGTAATATGACTGTTTGGAAAATACACACGATATTTATGGGGTGTTTCCGTGTACCCCACAAATATCCCAACTTCTGCAGTCGGCTCCAACTTCTTCCTGGAATCCTTCGTCACATGAATGTAAACAAGTGAGCCAAAAATCTTCAAATGAGAAATATCAGGCTTCTTAATAGTAAAAGCTTCCTCGGGTGTACTCATGTCAAGTAATCTATGAGGACAATGGTTTTGCACATAAACCGCAGTGTTGCATGCTTCTGCCCACAAGTGCATCGGTAAGCCCTGGTCATGCAGCATCGCTCGTGTAGTACCCACGATCATTCTGTTCTTTCTCTTCGCGACCCAATCTTCCTGTGGGTTATGAGGTACTATGAGTTCTCTTCTAATTCGTTCTTTTCTATAGAAGTCTTTGAATTCACCCGAGATGTATTCACCACCATTATCCCTCCGTAGAGCTTTCACTTGCTTCCCTGACTCCTTCTCCACCAATGCCTTGAACTCACATAACTTTGAGAAGTTTCACTCTTATTCCGCATGAAGAAGATCCAACATCTACGAGAAAATTCATCAACAAATATCACATAATACCTGTGTTTCGCTGTTGAAGCAACCGAGAATGGTCCACACATGTCTGTGTGAATTCTCTCCAGGATCACCGAAGCACAGTTCTCCTTCTCATGAAAGGTGGTCTTCACAAACTTACCCATTGTACATCCTTTACACTGATCTGACTGCACAAGAGTACCCTTGGGAAGTCTAGTAGAAATTTGCTGCAAAATTTTCAAAGCGCCATGGTGAAGATGACCCAATCTCCTGTGCCATAATTCACCCTCATTGCGGCTCACCACTTCTTTTGCTTTGCCCACCATTGCAGCACATCTACCTACCTCTAGCTTGTAGACATTCTTAATTCGAACCCCTATCTTCTTGTTTTGACCTGTTGTTTTATGTCGAAGGAAAGATTTTCCCTCACTGAAAACAACATCATAACCCCTGACTTCCAGCATTGCGACTGAGACCAATTTCTTCTTCAGACCTGGAACATGCATGACATTCTTCAACAAGAATGGATTACTGGACTCCCTCTCAAAGGTAATGATCCCAATGCCAGTCGCACTGTACCGACCATCATCACCCATCTCTATATGCATCTGGAGGTCCTTCTCCTCCAAGTCACTAAACAACTCTTTGTCTCCCGTCATATGGAAAGACACACCACTATCAAGATACCACACTGATCCCATGTAGCTTGAAACCAAGCATGAGATCAAGGAAAAATCCAGCTCAAATTGCGAGGCTAAGGACTCTTCAGCTGCAGATCCAGCAACCTTCTTATTCTTCTTCTTCTGTGGACAGTTAGTGGCAAAATGTCCATGCTCATGACAGTGAAAACACTTCACTTTGGACAAATCATGCTTCTTGCCTTTAGCACCAGATTTTGAAGGATTTTTCTTCCCCTTCCCTTTCCTTTCTTTGGCAGCGAAAGTGCAATTTTCTTCATCTTCATTCTTCGATGAAGATCCATCCCTGGTACCTCGCCTTATATCCTCCTGCACAAGATCCGACCAAAGTCGCTCCCATCTTGGTAGTTTCTCTCGTCCATTGACAGAGTCTTCGTAGCTATGCCAACTCTTCAGAAGCCCAAGGAGAGCCAAGCTCACCAAGTCTTCTTCATCAACAGTAACCCCCACACTTCCCAGCTCATCCTTGCAGTGGAAAAACTTCGTGAGGTACTTTGGAATACTGTCGCCTTTCTCCATTTTTATTTCTCTGAGCTTGTCTTTAAGCACCAACTTCCTCTGGTCACTTCTGGTTTGGAAAAAATCTGTCAAAGCCTTCCACATTAAGAATGGAGTGGCTTTCCCGTGAAGGCTGGAAACAATATGGCCTTTCACACCTTCCAACATAATCCTCCTCGTCTTTGCAGTCTTCTTTTGCCATGCATCAAGTAATGCATCATCGCTAGATCTTGGCTTAGGAACATTGCTATTGATGAACTCCTTCATCCAATTATCCTCCAGCACTGCCTCCATCCTATCCTTCCAAGCTATGTAATTCGAGCTCCTATCAAGGGCATACTCCAATCTGAACCCGTTGAAAGAAATTTCAATGTATACTCGATTTCTGCACCAAGAATCTTCTGTAGAAAATTCGAATTGTCCACCAACACAAACTCACTTCACAATTGCAATCTTCAATCAACAATGCTCCAATACCATGTAGAAATTATATGCACTAAGCGTGCATATGTCCTTGATTCACTTGATCTCACACTATTTAACTTTATGCAAAATACTGAATCAATTCCACTTGTTAATATTTTGCGGAAAAATTAATTGCACACACATGTGAAGCATAAACAAAAATTATCAATCCCACATAACACAGTTTTTAACTGGGAAAGCCTGAAGCTAAAAACCCCAACTATATATTATGTAACATGGAGATCATATGACAATCTCATACAATCATACAAAGCTTATCACAAGCTCTCAGTACAGTACAATCGTCATGCACTAATTAGGCCCAATCTTGCAATTCCATGCACCGATCTATGCCACCTGCTAGCCTGCCTCTACTGCACAATCTCCGCTGAAGAATAGCTCTGAATGAATTTGAATTACTCTTGGATTGACTGCACAATCCTCATTGGCATCTCCACTATGTGTTTGATGCAATCAATGCATCACTAATAGTCACAACATATAGTCTATCTTTCCCTTTCACCTATCTCTCCACTGGTCTCCACTGAAACTGCCATGCACTATAGTTAAATGATGTATTGTTCAGTTGATTAATGAGTTATTATTTATGAATTAATTAACTAATTAATTCACTCCACTCTCTCTAGTGTATCAATCAGTTAGACTATATACAACTAGCTCAACTAAGTCTAACTGAGTTAAAATAAATACAACTCCATAACTACTTCTTCCAACTGTGTCATAACTCTGCCACTTGAGTTATAACTGAGTCCTCCACGCAATAGCTCCAGTAAACCCTCAAGAATAGCGTAATTCATTTTGTCAGCGACTGTGCCACATCTGTGCACTGAACTGAAGTGCTCCAAGAGAATAAGTTGCTGTTTAGAGTCTAATTATTATTAAGAGCTAATAATAATCGACATGCATCTATTTTTAGATCAAAAATATATAAATAGACTTCGCCCAATATTCTAAAAATATAATTTCATCTATTTTTTCAACTTGATCAACCGCCCAAAAATAGCATCCTGCAACTTCTGAAATATGATCGACATGTCTAAAAATAGACTTGTGCCAAAAATAGCCTGCAGGCCCACTTAGTGAAGGCAAATATTTTCACTAAGCTCATCATCTTGTTGAATCTCAACATGATGTCAAGTTAGTAGCCTAGGGTTCCCTCTTAGGGTTTTTCTTATCCTTTAATAAAAAATCATCAAACTTGCTTGAAGATGGGGTTATAGCATGTAATTATCCTTGAAAATTATTGGAGGACCATTGAGCAGAGGCATGGAAGAAATTTGAGGTGTTTAAGTGATCATAAGGTGTAGGAAGCCCTCCTGGCCAAGAGTGCAGCGCTTGAGCTGAGGGTGTAGTGCTCAGACCCAGGCGTGCAGTGCTCAACCCTATGCGTGCATTTCTTTAATAAATTTTCTGTGGTCTATTTGGCAAGGGCACATTGCCTGCCCTAGCATGCAGTTCTTCCTTCCAAGTGCGCAGTGCCTTAAGAAAATGTATGAGGATAAATTTCCAGGGGCGTAGTGCCACTTTCTAGGTGCGCAACCCCAAGCCAAGGGCACAACGCCACAAGAATTTGCTCAGTTTCAACTTGATAACTCAAAATTTCTTCCTTTTTTGAAGCTTCTACCTCTTTTTCAGTGACCAATGATTCATATGAAGTGTGGAATGAGTTTTAATAGGCTCATGGATTAAATTTATCTTTGAAACCCACTTTTTAAACCTTTTTTTCCTTTTTACAGATAATCTTCTACACCATTTCCTTGAAGGTTAATAAAGTGATGAATTTGATCTTTCTTTTGGTCAAGGAGGCATGATATGTTCCTTTTGCCACCTTTAGGATGATTGCACACATACAACAACATCTTCAATTTCTTGTGTAGTCTTAACCTTTAAGTTCAATTTAACCCTAATTTTACCTTTTTGCTTGTAGTATGCTAGAGATATGACATTTGCTTTCTTCTAATCCTAGAGCCTTCCCATGCTTATTTTGACACCTTTGTGATGATTTCACACCACAACAACCTAAAAATCCTCTTTTGTTCCCAGCATGGAGTTTAACTCATCTCTCTTGCTTATTTATACACAGCAAGTTCATTTTTGGCAAGTTTGGGGTCTGATCACATAGTGGCATCTTCAAAAGCATTCCTTTGCTTGCAGCATGGATTTGAACTCATACATTTTACCTTTTATGGCCACTTTCCCAAAACACTAGGTGTTTGGACTGCTTTAAGACAATTATCAGTGTTGTCTTCTAAGTTCTCAATAGCCCTTTCAAGTTCATTTACTTCTGTCCAGTTCACCTCACCTTTCTACCATATTTCATCAATCATCTCTGAAATACTTTTCTTCATGTTTGGTTCTTGGTGTGCTTACTTCATGGTCATTTCTGTATTTGATCATTGCTTGGCACCTTGTTGGACCTTCAAGCTCAAAAAACCCTAATTCTCTACAAGAACTAGTGTTTCTAGTCTTCCTTGCTGCAATATGTCTTTATTCAGGAACAGACCTCCTACCTGACCAAATTTCTACTGATAGACCTTTTAACACTCCTGCAAAAGTGTCAATATTTACATTTACCTCTTACAGAACTTGAATTTGATAAGGTAGTCTTCTTTGGAAATTTTTAGATCTTTTCTTGAGTAACCATGTCTCAACATTTTATTACATCTGAGCTAGCTTCTAACAAAGAAAAATAGTTTCTAAAACACTAATGATGACCTTTCAACCTGTGAAACCCTAATGACCTAGTGGGAGGGTCCTTTGACCATGATCTTTGACTAAAAATTGGCTTGGAGGCTTCAAGTGAAAAACAGAGTATTTGTCAAAGTGCTGTATTGAAGATCCAAAATCTAATGTACTTGATTTATCTAAAGAGCCTATAGAGAGAGTTTTGAGACCATCAATGCTTGAGGGACCTGGGGAGCATAGTAATGAGTTGGCCTACAAGAAAACCTAGAGGGAAAGTGGACTTATGGGCAAGGGAAAAAAAAGTAATGAGGTCATAGGCAGGAAAAAGGATGGAGATGAGAGGAACATGTCCATAAAGAGTTTTTAGGAGTGGCATGGTGACCATGAAATGGCAAGATTGATAGAATAGTGAAAAAAATTCCTATAAGGATAATGAAGGCAGTTAGATTTCTAAAACTCACAATGTTCAAAGAATGTTGTTTTTAGAAATCTAGAACCAATATATAGTCATCTGCCAATAGTGAAAAATATTGATGACTAATAGCTTTCACTCTTAACAAATTTTTACCCAAACCCATGCTAGAGTCATGCAAAAACCTTACTTCCACTTGCCCACATAATTCTACCAAGGAAACCAGAAATTCATCCTCTCCAACACCTTCTACACGATCTGGCCATCGTCTTGACTCATTCAAATCTTTTTGCACATTCCGGTCACTTTCAACATTGTTCTGCACGATCTGGGTCACTAGCTAACCCTGTCTGCAAGAACATGACCCATCTGGTGACCCCCTGAATGTAACACGTACTTTTCTGACCCTATCAGCACACAGTGACCCTCCCTGAACACTACATGCTGTTACATGACCCAGTTTGCACGAAGCAACCATGTCTGAATGATACGCATATTGAGTGACACTCCCTGCATACTCAGTTGACTTGACCTACATGACCCAAATTTCCAACTCGTCCGCCTGCCCTACTAGCTCATCCATAAGCTCCCCTTCGTTGTTTCAAAGTGATATTGTCCAATTGCTGATGCCTTAAATCTTCCACACCATCTCCAATATATATGATGCACAATGGTCCAAAATATCCAATATGCATGACCCTTCACCCATCTCATGGGTTTGTTGGGTCACCTTCTGCAGGTCGGCCTACTCGTTCATCAACACGTTGGCCCATCGCTATAAATTTCCATCGCCATGTAATTTTGTGTGCACAGTTTCTCCATGGGTTGACTCTATACTTAGCCAATTTTCCATCCATCCACACGTCACATTTTTTCCTAACTCAGTCGTTATTACCACGATTCTCCCACACCAAGCATGGGGCTCACCCACCCATGTTGTCCTTATCCCACATTTAATGGGTGTATCACCCACCTTTTAGGGCCCTATATTACTATTGTAGTCCCTTATTGTTGTTATTATAGCCCCTTTATTGTTATTTTTGTACCCATGTAGTCGCCATATTGTTATTATTGTGCCCCATAAACAACCCATTATTGCTATTGTTGAGCTCTTACATTATTATTATTAGGTTGGCTAGGATTATATTGTGACCCCATGGACTCCTATATATAGAACAGAGGTTTTGTCATTTGTATCATCCAATAATTGTTCATTTATGTAATGTAAAGAAGGTTTCCCTCTTGAAGTGGTTGATTTCTAAGGCGTTGATCTCTCTTTTCTTATGTTTTGGGAGCTGGTTTCATAACATTTGGTATTAGAGCTTTGGATTCTAGGGTTTCTCTCCGTCAAAGAGGTCATCATGGAATTTTCCCTATAATTTGTTTTCTAAGAAGGTTCAGACGCTAACAAAAAAACCCATTTGTGTTGGTGCTGAATACATTTCCACTATAAAAAATGTCAAATTGTTTTGGAAAAAAATTGGTTGTATTTCATAAAAATGACCATTCAAGCTAAGACAACAGCTATATATTGGTTTGACTTAATTGAGCTAAGAGAACCTAAATATAAGCCTTATTTTCCTTATTGTGATCAATTTTTTTCACATCAATCTCAAACTTAACCTTACTTATTTGAGATGTTGTAATATGTTGTTTTATTATATTATATTATCTAAATATTTAGACGAAATCGAATTACATTAAATAATAATAATAATAATAATAATAATAATAATAATAAATAAAATAAAGTTGAAGCAAAATATTCAATTAATTATTAGCATTTTTCAGTGCATTCTTCTCTACTATAACATATATATTTAAATCACTTCTAGTTTGCTCAAATCCTACTGTGTTACTTTTGAGTGACCAGTAATTTTGCATCCTAAACATATCTTGCCTGCATATAAATATATTTTCCTTTCAAGATATAGGTCATGATGTAGAGTATATTCATTTGTACAAAATATGAGTTATTTAAGATATTATGTGATATATTTACTATGTGTAGGTTGTGTTGAGGAACTTCCACAACTTTATGACTGGTTACTCACTGTTCTTGGTCATAGGGTTCTAATCCATAAAATGTTTACAAAGAGAAAAAAAAAAGATAGAGGTGGCTTCAAAATTGATCAATTGTATTATTCTACGAGTCTACACAATAAATTTTATTTGGCCTTGTAGGAAAGAAGGCTTATGATATCCTTATCTTCTTTGTATTAGGACAGAACGACAACTGGATGCTTGATCACATGACTTTCCTACATATTGGTTCATATGAGCTCATGATTATAATGTATTTTGAACATGATATTTCATGATCGATGATGAATATGAATAGTTTATAACAATGTTTTTTTCTATTGAAAAAAAAGGTAAAAAATGCATACTTTCATAAGCTCTAATATTGATATGCATTTTATAAACGAGGGTTCGATTATGAAGCAAAAATAGCACCAAACAACATTTTTTCCTACCCAATGCAATGGAATTCAATAACTTCAAAATTCCCACAGCTTTTGGTCAATAAAGACCGCTAGAATCCCTCATTCTACATTTGAATTTTCATCTAGGTCTAAAGTATTTAAATTTCCACTTTCAATTTACCTATAAAATCTCCATGGCCACTCTTGTCCTTAAAAAAATATCATTATCTTCAAAGCATGTTGTGTTGATCTTTACCGGCCATTACAAGTCACAACATTATGCTTTTACCCTTGCCCAGTGTTGGAATTTCTGAGTATTCCAAAACACACAGAGGAATAAAAAATTCCCCAACTTCAACACAAAGATTCAATTAAAAATCTGCTGGACAGAGATGGCGCACAAACAGTTTCTATTTCATTGAAAAAAATCTATTACAGAGTGGCTCATAACTGCTATTCTGGCTTTTACAAAAAAAATACAATTGCTTCACATACAGTGTAAATCTGCTCTCTGACTCTTACAAAAAAAATGCACACACACAGTGTAATCTGCCTTCTGGCATTACATTCAAAATGCACACAGTCACTGCATTTAAAAACACTCTCTCTCTCTGTTCTTTCATACAGAGTCACACACTCTATTTTCAACACTTTGTCACTTTTATAGTAAAAAACACAACAAATTTTTTTGTTTCAATGTTCGGGCTATTTTTTTTAAAACATTACACACAGTCCCATTTTTTTTAAATTAAAACAAAACTACTTTTATATATATTATAAACTTCCCAAGTTTATAATATATATATTTGGACTTATACATATATCCTAAAGGTAAAAACATATGTGCTTTAAGTCAACGTATTACCAAAATGCATTGCCACATATGAAATATATAGCACATCATTAAACCTTTTAATCCTATGTCACAAACCTTTATGGATTTCAAAATGCAGATGAAACTATGTTGAATAGAATTTTCGCATACCAATTTGCCTTAACATCAACAGACCCTTTCTCTGTGTGATCGGCCTCCCATTGGTTGATGCTGGGGCCCGCAGGATTTCAAAATAAAATTGAACTGGATTCCATAATTTTATCGCGTTCCAATTTGTCTCTGTGATGTCATGGTAAATTCTACGCGATAAGATGTGATTGGTCCACATTGCTTGTTGACTTGGAAAATTTAAAAATTCAAAGGGTGGTCGTAAACACAACGTTGGTTGGTGAGATTTAAATGGTGGTGGTTGCTGGTGAATGGCGCGGCATGGAGCATGTTTTAAAGCGGCATGGTAAGGGCATGGTCAATCCATGATTTTCTGCACAGAGGTATGGCTACGGCCAATTGTCTAAATTTTAAATTGTAGGTACAGCAAAACCATAATTTAAGTTGCAGAGTTTCAAATCAGATCTTCAAAGCTTGATAGAGTGTGATTGAACGCAAAAAAAAATCCTGCACCTGTCCTTTGGCTTCCTGTAGTTGGATTTAACATTTCAACGCTCCCCCTTAAATTCAACTGTAGGGTTTTATTTCATACCCAAACACTTCCTGAAATAATTAAAATTATTTTTCCCTAATGGTTTTGTTATAATGTCTGCAAACTGCTCCTTTGTTCTGCAATGTTTCAAAATAATTTCACCATTGTTCAATAGCTCCCTGATGTAGTGATACTTGGCATCAATGTGTTTCGTTCTTTTGTGAAACAATGAATTCTTTGACAATGCTATAACTGAGCTCTTGTCACAATAAATTTTTGTTCCTTTTACATGTTCATGACACAAACTCCTCAACATTATTCTCATCCAAACTGCTTGACATGTTGTTGTTGTAGCTGCCACATACTCTTCTTCTGCTATAGATAAAGCCACAATTGGTTGTTTCTTAGAAGCCCATGAAATGGCTCTTGAACCCATATGAAAAACATAACCAGATGTACTTTTCCGGTCATCTATACTTCCAGCTCAATCACTGTCAGTATAACCAATAAATTCAGAATTTTCTAAAGTGCTATATAAAATTCCATACCTCTTTGTTCCTTTCACATACCTCAGAATTATTTTTGCTTCTTGCAAATGTGCCTCCTTTGGTCTTTCTATAAATATGGAAATTAAGTTCACAGCATGCATAATATCCGGTCTAGTTGCAGTCAAATACATGAGGCTACCAACTATGCTCTTGTACAAACTAGGATCAAAATCCTTGTTGTTGTCCTCTTTGTTGAGTTTCAATCCCATCACTGTGGGAGTAATTACTGTCTTGCAATCCTACATGTTAAATCTTTCCAAAACTTAATTTACATATTTAGCTTGAGAAATAAAAAATTTATTTTCATTTTGCTCTACTTCTATTCCTAAGAAATATTTCAGCAATCCCATATCAGTCATCTCAAGTTCACCCTTCATGACTGATTTAAAATTCTCAATGGGGTAATCATCATTACCTGTAAAGATCACATCATCAACATATAAAACAACAATCAACATCTTACCATCTTTCTCTTTGATGTATAATGTGGGTTCTCCTTCATATTTTTCAAACCCATTTTCCAGTAGATGGGAATCTATCATATTGTAGCATGCTCTTGGTGTTTGTTTTAGCCCATAAAGAGCTTTTTTCAATCTGCAAACTTTGTGCTCTTGGCCTTTTTTCTCATAGCCCAGAGGTTGTTCAACATAAACCTCTTCCATCAATACTCCATTTAGGAATGTTGATTTCACATCCATTTGGTAAACCTTCCACTTGTGTTGTGCTGCTATGGACAACACTGCTCTCACTATTTCCATTCTTGCAACCGGTGCAAAAGTTTCTTCATAATCTCATCCATATTGCTGCTTATAGCCTTTGACAACAAGTCTGGCTTTGTGCCTTTCAATTTTACCTTCAGCATTGCTTTTGGTTTTATAAACCCATTTCACTCCAATGAATCCCTTACCTTTTGAGAGATCAACCAATTCCCATGTTTTATTTTTCTCTATTGCATTCATTTCTTCATCCATAACATCTATCCATTTATTATCTTTTATAGCTTCTTCAAAATGAATAGAATCATTAATATGGAAATATACTGCAAATAAAGAGTTCATATCTTCATTTTATGCCTCTTGCTCATAAATATCATTCAAATGTCTGAATCTGGCTCCTCTTTCATTTGGTGTACTTGCACTTGAAGAAGCACTCAAATCTGCTCCTTGTGGTGTGCTTGAAGAAGCACTATCATTACTTCTCAAGGGTGTCCTCATTCCTGCTTGTGGTGTCCCTTGTTCTCCTTATGTTGGTGGAGGTGGTGCTGCTAATGACGAATGTATTTCAGCCATCTCATCCTCATTATCATCATGAGACAAACAACTCTTCACATTGACTATTTTCTCAATGCTTCCATCCCAAGCTTCTTCCTTAATGAACTGAACATCTCTGCTTATAAAAAATTTCTTAGTGGATGGGTTATACAATCTATATGCCTTGGATTCTTCACTGTATCCAATAAAAGTGCACTTCTCCCCCTTATTGTCCAACTTCTTCCTTAGCTAATCCAGAATGTGTGCATAAGCCACACAACCAAAAACTCTCATGTGGGTGACATCTTGTTTTATGCCACTCCATGCTTCTTCAGGAACTCTGTTCATTACTGCTTTGGTTGGGCATCTATTCAAGATGTATGCTGCACAATGTATAGCTTCAGCCCAATAATCATTTGGCAAATGTTTTTCCTTCAGCATAATTCTTATCATGTCCATGATTGTTCTACTTTTCCTTTTAGCAACTCCATTTTGCTACGCTGTGTACCTTGCTGTAAATTGCTTGTGTATGCCATTTTCTCTACAAAAATGCATAAATTCTTTTGAGATATACTCACCTCCTCTATCAGTTCTTAGAACTTTTATGTGCTGCCCACTTTGGTTCTCAACAAGTGCCTTAAAGTGGCAGAATTTTTCAAACACTTCACTTTTATATTTCAAGAAATAAACCCAAGTTTTCCTTGTGTAATAATCAATAAAAGTCAGCATATAGTGGCTGCTTGCTAGTGATGGTGTTTTCATTGGTCCACACAAATCTGAATGGATAATTTCTAAGAGTGCCTTTGCCCTTATGCTCTTTCATGATGGAAAGTTTTCTCTGTGTTGTTTTCCCAAGATGAGGCTTCACATAGGCTGTTTGGTTTCTCGATCAATGGTAATCCCTTTACCATTCCTTTCTTATGCAACAAATTCAGTCCTCCAAAGTTGAGATGTCCAAATCTCAAGTGCCATAACCAATTTTCATCTTTTGCTTCTCTTTGGAATGTCTTTTGTGTCATTGCTGCCATTTCATCTCCTTTCTTCAAATCTGCTCTCATCTTGAGAGGGAACATTCCGTTCCTTGTCATTTTCACTTGTGCAATACATTGTTTGCTTAGTGGTTTATCCATGATGGTGCATACATCATCTTTAAAGAAAACATTGTATCCATTTTGGATGAGCTGCCCAATGCTTAACAAATTACATTTCATACCTGGTACATAATATACATCAGATATGCTCTTTTTTTCTTCTTTCTTTATCAAGATACCCACTATGCCTTTTCCCATGACAAAGGCCTTACTGTGTGTCCCCAATGTTATTTGAGACTTTACATTTTCATCTAACATGGAAAACATTGCAATGTTTCTAGTCATATGGTTACTGCAACCTGAATCTAGAAACCATATATCCTCATTCTTTTCCTCAGCCATATTACATGCTAAAAACAACTTATCTTGGCTAATATTTTCTTTAGTAAAATTAGCACCGAGTCTATTACCCATGTCACTCTGTTTCTTCCTACATTCATTGGCATATGACCATACTTCTTATAGTAATGACATTGGACTTGGGATTTATCATACCTTTGTCCATGTGCTTGATTTTCTCCACCTTGCTGGCTGCTACCTTGGCCTTGGTTCTGATTTTGATTTCTACCCCTTCCACTTGCAGGGCTGTTTCTTCCTCCTCTGTTTTGGCTTCTGCCTCTTCCTTTTCCTCTGCCTTGACCTCTTCCTCTTCCAAAGGAAATTTGGGTCTTGAAGGCATGCTCCAAAGGTGAGTGTGCATTTCTTCCCAATCTTTGTTCATGTGTCATCAGTGATGCATGAAGTTCATCAACTAAAAATTTTGAGAGATCCTTTGTCTCTTCAAGGGTTGTGACTATCACATCAAACCTTGAGGGTAAGCTTCTCAACACTTTCTCCACAATCCTTCTTTTTTCAAGTGTCTCTCAATGAGACCTTATCTAGGTAACTAACCCAATCACATATGTGAATAATGAGTCTATGTTATCAGACTCTTTCATACAGAGAGTTTCAAAGTTTCTCCTCAACAATTGTAACTTTTCTGTCTTCACCTTCTTCATACCTTGATAGGAAATCTGGAGGGTATCCCATGCATCCTTGGACCTCTTTGCTGCTGCTATCCTAGGGAACACACTTTCATGCACTGCTTGATAGAGATAGAAGAGGGCTTTTGAGTCCTTCTTCCTATCGCTCTTCAACAAATCCTTCTTTGCTTGTGTTAAGGAGTTAAAGGAATTTTCATCTGTTGGTTCTTCAAAACCATCTTCAACAAACTCCCATAAGTCTTGAGAGGAAAACAAGGCTCTCATGGTGATTGCCACATAATCATAGTTCTTCCCATTGAACCGTGGGAGTTGAGTATTTCCAATACTCATGCTTGTGCTGGCTCCTGCCATGGCTAGCACTCTGAACTATGTTCAAATAACTTGATTGTGTTTTTTTAATAAACTGTCTCTCTGCTTAAGAGACCAACTTTGTCTTCGAAAGGACTTCTCTGGACTGCACTTTTTAATCACAAAACAAAAAAAAACTATGTTTTGTAAATACCTAGACTTTTGCTGAGCCTTCACTCAGCTGGAGAACTACTGCAACAAACTCCTTTCTTCAGTGTCTTTGACACTCATTCAAAAAGCCTAAACTAGCTCTGATACCATGTTGGAATTTCTGAGTATTCCAAAACACACTGAGTAATAAAAAATTCCCCAATTTCAACACAGAGATTCAATTAAAAATTTGTTGGACAGAGATGACACACAAACAGCTTTTATTTCATTAAAAAAAATCTATTACAGAGTGGCTCAGAACTTCTGTTCTGGCTTTTACAAAAAAGATAGAACTGCTTCACACATAGTGTAAATATACTCTTTGTCTCTTACAAAAAAAATGCACACACACAGTCCAATCTGCCTTCTGGCATTACATTCAAAATTCACACAGTCACTACATTTAAAATTTTTCTCTCTCTCTCTTCTTTCATACAGAGTCACACACTCTATTTTCAACACTCTATCACTTTAAAAAAAAAAACACACAAATTTCTGGCTTTTACAAAAAAGATAGAACTGCTTCACACACAGTGTAAATCTACTCTCTGTCTCTTACAAAAAAAATGCACACACACAGTCCAATCTGCCTTCTGGCATTACATTCAAAATTCACACAGTCACTACATTTAAAAATTCTCTCTCTCTCTTCTCTCTTCTTTCATACAGAGTCACACACTCTATTTTCAAAACTCTATCACTTAAAAAAAAAACACACACATGAATTTTTTTTGTTTCAACCTTCGGGCTATTTTTTTTAAAACATTACACAATTCTTTTTTTTTAATTAAAACAAAACTACTTTTATATATATTATAAACTTCCCAAGTTTATAATATATATATTTGGACTTATACATATATCCTAAAGGTAAAAACATATGTGCTTTAAGTCAACGTATTACCAAAATGCATTGCCACATATGAAATATATAGCACATCATTAAACCTTTTAATCCTATGTCACAAACCTTTACGGATTTCAAAATGCAGATGAAACTATGTTGAATAGAATTTTCGCATACCAATTTGCCTTAACATCAACAGACCCTTTTTCTGTGTGATCGGCCTCCCATTGGTTGATGCTGGGGCCCGCAGGATTTCAAAATAACACTGAACTAGATTCCATAATTTTATCGCATTCCAATTTGTCTATGTGACGTCATGGTAAATTCTACGCGATTGGTCCACGTTGCTGGTTCACTTGGCAAATTTAAAAATTCAAAAGCTGGCGGTAAACAAAACGTTGGTTGGTGAGATTTAAATGGTGGTGGTTGCTGTTTAATGGCGCGGCATGGAGCATGTTTTAAAGCGGCATGGTAATGGCATGGTCAATCCATGATTTTCTGCACAGGGGTATGGCTACGGCCAATTGTCTAAATTTTAACTTGCAGGTACAACAAAACCATAATTTAAGTTGCAGAGTTTCAAATCAGATCTTCGATGCTTGATGGAGTGCGACCGAACTCAAAAAAATTTCCTGCACATATCCTTCGGCTTCCTGTAGTTGGATTTAACATTTCAACACTGAGTTTCCTTCATTTTCCCGTTCCTGTTTCATTTTCCTGTGCATGTTTACGGTTAAATGTGGTGCCGCAGAATTTTGTGAGTGTGAGGCATCGCAGGATCAAAATTACTTGCAGTACGGGGCCAACGAAGGGTGGTGGTGCTGAAGAATCCCTTGAAGGACAAGAAGACACGGAGAAGGTCCTGTCTTTGCCGCCGACTTCAAAGGGTGGTGATGCTGAGGTCGATTTCCTGGCATAGCAACAAAACCCAGAGTTGTTCTCAGGTACGCAATTGGCTTCAAAGGATGGTGATGCTGAGATCAAATCCCCTGTAGAAGTACAACCGCAGAGGTGGTCTCAGCTACACAATTGGCTTTTTAGGGGGCTCATTTCGAGACCGAATCCAGTGGAGAACAATAACACCCAGCAGTAGAATCTAGTGGAGATCAAACCCTCCTAACAAAACCTCAGAAGTAACCACCGAGATGCAATCAGATTAAAAGCTTAGAATATATAATTTATGGAAAGTAATTACAAGCCCATTTTCACAGGTTTTAGTGGTTCTGATTTCTCAATCAAGTGCGAAGATGACTGTATTAATATATATATTAAGGTACTTGGTTTCTAATGTATTTTAATTTGAATACTTTATATAGAAGTGGCCAGAACTATGCAATGAAAATCAAAGAAGATTAGAATAAAGTTCATATTCCACTTTCAATAAATACACTAGAGGGGAAGTTCCAATCCCATTTTTACATGAGGTTTTGATTTCTCCATAATTGCAAAGATCACTCTCTTAATTTTTATATTAAGGTTATGTTTTAATTAGAATATTTTACATAAAATAAGTTTACACAAATAATTATGTAATATATGTATTTAAAATTTTTATTATGGGTAGGAAACCTTCCATTCATAAAATCATATGATTTTAAATGTTTGTCAAAATCATTTTATGATGCAGGACTTGCATGGTTAAAAAAAAAAAATTAGGACTATTCTGTGACTTTGCCTTGTCTTATAAAATTTTATTTATTTGAATTTATGATTTGTGAGATTTTGTTAATGGAAATTAATCATGGGAAGATAGTGATAATGGAGATAATTGGTTTTGCTTTTCAACAGAAATAACAATTGAGAAATAATTATAATTAGGTGGATATTATAAATGTGATATTTTTATGTTTCTTGTAAAGTGTTAATTTTATATTATAACTATCTTAGATCCATCTTAAATTTGGGTTTAATCAAGCCCCAAGAGGGATCAAATCCCTCAAAATGCTAAATATGTAATTTATCAAAGTCTTCATGTGATCTCGGTATCCCACTATGCAAGAGAAACAACATTCCTCATATGTCCCAAACACCAAATAAACTTAAAAAAACACATTATTATTATTAATCAATTTTGATTCAATAATCCAAGTATAATGATTAGTAGGTGTTGTCCATTTGCCCAAATCTCAGATACAACAAAATAATTTTATAAAAAATGAGTAATCATCAATATGGATATGTAGGTTTAACCCATGACATTATTTTGTTTCTATTCACAAACCCAGATACATGAATATCTTTATTACTTAATTTAATATTTAAATAAGAAACCAATGAATACTTTAAAAATATCTGAGAGTATTTTGAGGTGTAAATGATAAGAAGTCATTCAAAAGGTATAGATATAATATTGGGTAGGACAAAAATGAAAATTTTATTTAGTGATCCAAAGGGGATAAATAAAATTATTGACTTCAAATATATATGGATCTAGAAAACCAAACTAACTCCATAAATCAATATATTTTACAAATTCCAAAGCAAATTAAAATGAAACTAAAGACTATATACATAAAATTATAATAAATTAATCTATAAATCAATCAAAATAAAAAATTTAATAGGATTCTCAATTATAAAATGAAAATGAAAAGTTGTTGTAAGGTCACAAGAGAAGAAGTAAGTGATAATATCTCATAAAAATTGAATGATGTGAAATCCATCTAGTAACAAATAGCAAAATGATCCCCAAAGTGATCCTCTAAAATAGGCAAGTTAAACCCATTACAATGGTAAAATTGACATTGTACAAGGGTAATGAGATAGTCTATGATAAAACAAGATGATATGAACTCCTAGTCATGAATGGACAAGTAGAAAGTGCAAAAACCCCACTTTGAAGTATATAAATTGAACTTCAATGTAATATATTTAAAAACAACCATTTTTTTTTAATGAGAACTCTTGCAAGTGAAATACCTAACTATGTTATTGATAGTAATTGAAAACTCTAACTATGTTATTAATAGAAGTCAATGAATAATATTAATATAAATCAATATATAGTCCGTGGGGTCTTTGGTTAAACGGTGATGAGGTGGGCTATTATAGCACTCATCACAGGTTCAATTCCCTTCCCAAATCAGGACATGTTGATGAAAATAGAGTAAAAAAAAGAGAGAGAGAAAAAAGTGAAAAATGAAAGGAACTACCAAACTTACAAAAAATATATATATAAATCAATATATAACACATATGATATTCACATACCCTTATTTATACAGTGTATTACATTGAGACCAACCTTTGGTATATTGCACCTAAACAAATTATTTAGTTTGTTTTAAGATTGTACTCTTATGCTCAAAGAGATTGGAGAGAAGCATGTCGAGCTCACTATAATTTTGACATGTTAAAAGACTAGGAAGGTCAGTATTGCAACACAAATTATGAAACTGGGATCTAATGTGGGTGTACATAGGGCACTCTAAAAGGAAGTTATTTTCATCTTCAATGTTCATGTTCTCACAAAGATGATAGATCCATTCCATTCATGGTGTTTTAGGAACTATCCAGCGACCTGCTTCATTATGGAGCTCATGAGAGTTCGTTCTTATCTTGGCTATATTATTTTTTTCTTTGAGCTAGTTAAAGTAGACAAATATTTTTGATCTTTTAGAGTAGGGTTGATGACCTCCTTATAATATCTTAATTTTCTTTTAGCCTCGAAATCTTTCTCACACCACAATTTCTCTTTAAACTTAGAAGTAACAATATTTTTAATGTTATTAATATTTTTTAATGCAACTGCCAATGGTTTTACCAACATATCAACCTCGTTTAAGCCTTAGGTGGTTTTGGCTAGAATTTAGAGCTAGCTTAGGAAGTCTATGGTCTCCCATGTTATTGATTTTGTGCTTGTACAACAAGAGCCTAGTCATAGCTAGACTCTCAAATAGGGGAAAGACCCACTTCTATAAGGAGAATAGGATAAGGTGTATTGCTTTTAATTTTGAGGTTTCTAGATTTTCTCAATCTTTCTCAAGGACTCTCTAGAGATGCTGCAACCCCAAACCTCACATCCATACAAGATAAGAGGATGACTAAAGTTTCAAAGAGGAGCTTCTTTTTATCCCACATCACAAAGTTTGCTGCTTTACAATTATTTTCAAGACCAAAATAAGCTTTCCTCCCACCATTAATTTTTTTCTCAATGCTATAGTTCCACTTGAGCTTGTGATGAATATAAATTCCTAGGTACTTGTAAAAAGACACTTCCTCCAAGTTGCTATTGTCATACACAAGTGTCCTTCTTAAATTTGATAATCATAACTTTTGTTTTGTGAATATTAACAATCATACTCATGGTAGAAAAAAAAATCTTTTTGATATATTTTTTTTTAATTTCTTTAATTATTTATATATTTAAACTTTATTTTTACTTAATAACTATTCAAATTTCCCATGAAAGAAAAAATAATACAGAATTTTACAACAATGATATATATATATATATATATTAAACATAATACCAATCAATACCACTGCCAAAGTAAAGTGATGGGAGGTTGAAGGTTCATAGCACTAGATAATGTAGCTCGGGCCAAATTGAATTGCACTCCCGATACATATATCTCAAATAACAGTTAACCCGTGAAATATATAAGCAAAAGAGAGCAATTGGATTACATGCTACTACATAAATGCTCAGCAGTAGCGTGTTGTGCGGAATCGTTTACCTTCGGGATTTTTCGCCATAAGACTTTCTACACTGTAAATTCTGTAAATGATAGATCTGATTGCATCTCGCTACATAAACTTTTAATAACAGCAAAACTCAATGAAGATATATCCCTAGGCCACTTCAGAAATTCTTCACCTAAATTTTCATATGGGTCGTTTCAAGGCCACCACAGATTGGTAGTCTCGAAAGCTGATCCACATGCTCGAATTGCCCGTGTTTGAGATGTGCGAAGCCCTGGTAATCTCAATTTACGGACGATCAATTTCCCCTTTAAATTAACTATTGACATATTTAATTCTGAATCAATTACCAGTATCAACGCAGTGCTGTTCAATAATGTTACTGAAGGAATTGATGCAAAGTTATTATCATTTGTCAAACCCCTTGTGCAGAGCTCACACCATATTTCATATTCCCCTGCCTCATTCAACTTCCACATGCGAACACAATCAATTTCAGTGTGCTCCACTAACACCAGCTGCCCACAGTATTCACTTAAATTTTCACTAAAAATTCTTGTACATCCTTCTCGACTCCTTCTGCATCCCTCTGGCTGTGGGATTTGTGTCCGAACTCTGTCATTAATATTAGAGGCGCATCCCTCTGGCGGTGAGATTTGTGTCCAAACTCTGTCATTAATATTAAAAGCTACAATCAGATTGCAAAAATCAGAAGTAAGAGCTGCCCAATAAAATTTTCCTTTAGAATAAATAGCCTTTCCAAAAGGCCGAACATGGTGAGTTGCTGTCATTGAAAGTAAAGTCCACGCGTTGGATTCTGAATCATAAATAGACATCACAATTCTGTTGTTATCCCCTCCTCGTTGAACTCTCCGTTCGATATAATAAAAACCAAGCAGAACGATGCAACGCCTTGTGGAAGTATCAAAAGCCAATCCATTGAAAAAAAAGGCAGGTATAGGAGGACGTGGCAGCTGTATCCAATTCTTGGTACCAGGAATGCCTATGAAAAGATCTAACATCTCCCCTTTTGTATGACAACAGAAGATGCCCTTGCAGGTATTCACAACCACATGATTGAGCAAAGGAAGTTTGTAGGTTTCCGAACCGCCTCCTTCCATAGCCCAATATTCCACGTCATCTTTCTGATCCCAATGGATCTGAATCACAAACCCGGGAGTGGAATACAATGACCAATTTGGAACAAATCTTTGGAGGGCATCGCTGGAAGACAGAACATAATTCCACTGCTTACACACCGTCCTCATTTTGCCAAGAACTCTCATCGGTAGCTTCGCTAAAATGATATACAACAACTCTTCTGGGAGCCTTTGCCAGATTTCCATCTCCATTACTAAAATATTTCTTTACAAGCATGCAAAATACATGAAATATTACTGCCGTGGACAGCTGCAGGGTCTTTGTTTAGCCGCTCTTCACACTCCAAAGTCTGTTGCTATGTCCGCTCGGCTTCATGAGAATATATAAGGAGATATAAAGGTTAAACGCATAAGAATGTCTTAAAGGAACCACGTCAATGAAGGTCCAAGGTCCACCTCGATATCTCCCAGCACGTTTATAGTTCGCTATGAAAACCTACTAACTCACCTTTTTTGCTTTTTAGAATACGTATCTTCATTATCTAAGGCATAAATTTAGGAAACGTATCTCCTTTTTTAATTGATATAAATTGATTTAAGAAAAGGTAAATTTGACTTTTATTTTTCTCATTCCCAACCAACTTTTTTCCAGGGTAAAATCTATGATTTTCAATGACAGAAATTAAATATGAACCTTACCAATGTGAACACTTTTGTTCACATTTTACCATATTTTTATATAGTTAAATTGTTTTTTATTTTGGTAAAAAAAAAATGATAATTAATTAAAATTAAATTAAATGGAAGTCTTGTTGTGAATATTTTTTTCACATCTTACTTTATTTTTATTTAGTCTATATTGTTTTTTCTTTTTACTAAAAAAACAGTTGATTTACAATTAGTTTTGAAATTTTTAAACAAATTTTATAAATGGTCAAAGATGAATGACTTACTTAATTTAATTAAATCTCAATTAATGATATCTAATAAAATTTATTAAATTTTGGATTAAAAAGTAAATATTAAAAAAATTATTTTGAAAATTGAAAAATAGTTTTTAATTTTTTACTTTTGAAAATAAATAAATATTTAAACTAAAGATTTTGAAAAAAAAAAAAAAAAAAAATATATATATATATATATATATATATATATATATATATATATATATATTTCAACTTTTTAAAATATAAATTGTTTTGAAATTTTAAACCAATTTTATAAAATTTATTAAAGTTTTGAAAAACATAATATTAAACTAAAATTGTTTAAATTGCATGTACATGGTATTATCGGGAAGTATCAAAATAATATTTCTTATTACAGTATTTGTACAACATAATACCATGTACATACAATTTAAGCAATCTATGATGTTTAACTATTTTATTTCTAATATTTTATTAGTAATGAATTTTTGTTGTTTATATTAAATTATTTATTTATTATAATTTATTAAGTTAGTTATAAATATAACTCATTTAAGCAATTTATTATGTTAAATTATTTTATTTCTAATCTTTTATTAATAATGATAATATGTCTCCAAACCTTTATCAATATAAAATAATAGGAGTAACACAAGTCTTAAAGAGGTGCCAAATGTTTTATCGCATATATCGAAAGATCTACTAATTTACAATTGTTTTCAATTTCATATTTATCTTTCCACCTTCTATTGATATTCTTACGAGTGCTAAAATTTGATTTGAGCTAGTCATGGATATTGATTCCAATATATTTTTAGGAAAGCACTTTTTTTAAGTTATTTTCATATATAAAAGTATCATATATGATCTTTTTGGATTTAATTATATTGACTTTCATTTTGTCAATATTAATATCCATGTTGGACATAATCTTGGCAGACTCTTGGTTGCTCACTATGATGAGGAAAAAAATAAAATACCATTAACATAAAGAAGAAGGACTAGAGATAGTTGGTCCAACACAACTTACATTCTCTAAAAAAGGAAGGGGGTAGAGGACACCATTGCTTAATTCTAACATTGCAATTAATTTCCTCAGACTAGCCTTAATTGATCCTAAACATTGAAATAACATTATCATACAACCTTATTAGAAAAACCTCAAATCAATTAGAAAAAATATTTATTTTATGACTATTTATTTATTAATTAATATTAGCTTATTCTACATGTTGAAGAAATATACATTAAAGAAATAATTCTTTTATGTTTAAAGGGGAGGATATTATGTCATTGCAAATGTGAGTAGGTGTACAAACACTCAATATAATTTTAAGAAATCTAAATATTGTATGATTTTAAAAATTTTAAGGATATTATCATTGCAATCCAATTATGGAATATTTACTAAAATTGGAATCTTAGATTTGTCAATATTATTTTTTTAATGCATAAATGGATCCAAATATTTCAAGCATCCTTATTATAATTATATTATGCAATTTTTATCTAAAATTATTTTTCTAGGGTTTGAAACAAAAAATTATCAATTTTCCTTAAGGAATATTAAGTGTCACAACCCTATACCTGTGGTGCTCTTGAAACCACGTATAGTGGGTGCAACACCACTACACTTTTTCTTTTCTTTTTTTAACAATACTAGAGTCTATGGACTATGTCTAACTCCAACACTTAGTCAATTTTTCAATCAAATGTTCTTAACAATGCAGTGGAAACATTATGCAAGGTAGAGCATACGAATATCCAAGAATGATGCAGAGGAGCTCGATGGCCAGCGTTAGGGTTGATTTGCTCTGTTTCCGCCCTCGCCGACGCAGCTGCTCGAGCTTCAGAACCTGTTCTCCGCCTTGATGTTGTTGCCATTGTGAAGTATTCTGGGATTGCTCTTGCTACGGCCCCATGCCAAGCGCTGCCTCTACCTGTTCTGAACGCCTCATCTATGCATGTTGCTTTTCATTCAGAGGGCACTCGATCTGCTGAGTCCAGGGACGAAGTAGACTTCAATGCTACGAAGAATCACTACGTCTACCCTTTGGTGCCGGCGGTGGCTTCCCTTGAATACAGAGGGTTCTCTCTGCCCCGAGGTAATTTTGTAGCTCTTCAAAGGGAAGACACTACAGGCTTCACCAAATGCTCTATTTCTGCCTTCGTTAGCACCCTAAGGCAGCGGCGACCATCGGTTCAGCTCGTTGGGTATGTAGTGGAGATTTTGTGTGGCGAAAAATTTCTTGCTTCCTCCTTCAAACCTCGGCAAGGCCAAGTGAAGTTGGGTTTCATGCGATCTAACTCCTTCTCTTCTCAGATCTGTACTAATAAGAAGGGATCCAAAGATTACTCTGCCCCATTTCAGATCCAAATTTCATCTATTTCAGGCAACACCATTCTGCAATGGGTTATCTCGTCGGACTTGGTGTAGAACCTTAAGTTAAATCTGGAAGAAAGGACTGGGATACCCTCGGTCCATCAGAGACTCATATTCCAAGGTAAACATCTTGAGGACCTCCTTCCCCTCTCTGTTTACAACATTAAAAGAAATGATTCTATTGTATTAACCCTTCGTTTGAGAGGAGGCATAGCTGGACAGTCGTCTTCAGCTCCCTCCTTCTCCTACAAAGATGTTGTCCATTCTCAGATCCCCCATCCTCAGTATTCTTCGAAAGTAGCTCAACCAACTATGGCTCCCAAGCCATTTTTGGTGGATAAAATGGAGGAAATTCCTTCTTTAGAATTCACTGTTCCTGGAATTGAAGAACTCCACCAGAATTTTGCAGAATCCGCAATCATATGCAGATTTAATGGTCTATGGCCATGCACCGTAGATTTATACCAATGGATCCATAACAACTGGACTAAAAAAAGTAAGATCTACTTATGCTCGAAAGGCTTCTTCATTGTAGCTTTTGAATTAAATGAAGATTACCATAAAGCCTTAACGGGAGGCCCTTGGTTCTGGGGCACGGCTGGGCTTTTCCTCTCCCCTTGGTTTCCAGACTTCGACCCTTCTACAGCTGTCATCACCAAACTTCCCATTTGGGTCAGGCTCCCGAACCTTCCGGTGCATCTATGGCATATTTATGTTCTCATTGCCATTGGAGACACCTTAGGACACTACCTCGCTATAGATACCTCGAGAAGGGAGAATGGACTCTACACCTACGGTAGAATTTGTGCGGAAATAGATATTAGCAAAGGACTGCCGGATCAGATCAACCTCAAGATTGCGGATTTCCACTGGACTCAAACTTTGGATTACAAAAATATATCCTTCCGTTGCCGCCATTGTCATCAAACGGGGCACCTCCAAAATGCTTGTACCCAGATCCTTGACAAAAAGAAGAATTTGATTCGCAAACCCAAATCCAATAGCTGGAATCCCTGTGTTCCTCCCCCCCCCATGGATGATTCAGACTCCTCCAGCTCGGATGAGGAGGAAATAGTTGCAGATGGGCTGAATGATGGGGCTCCACCAGACGCCCCCTCTGCTAGTCCTACGGACCCCTCTGCCCCACTGATCTCTCAGAAACGCTCTCACGTGTCTTCGTCCTTTGACTCGGATAAGGATATTCTGCCCCCGGGGGCGAATTGTCTAAAAATAGTCATGGCTTAGCCAAATTCCACTGACTAGGTCAAAGTAAGCAAGAAAAAAGGGAAAAAATGTTGAGTGGCAGTATCCACCCACACTAGGTAGATTTCTCTGCTCAGATCTAGCTTCTCTGCAGTTCCATGTCTTTCTTTCTGCTCTTTCCTTGGTTGTCTTTCGGGAGCAAGGTTGATAGCCCATCACCTACGGCTCCCTTGCTTTTTTGCTTCGCTTGCATGCAAGCTTGATTGTACTATATGTTTCTACTCTTAATAGAATTAGTCTTATTCAGAAGAAAAAAAAAATGCAGTGGAATAACATTAATCTTCAATATTTAATCTTTCACAAGAAAACATTCAACACATCGCATAAGTATGTCCATACATACTTGGGAGGGGAAACTCCTGAAAAGTCTTCCCAACAATAATATCAATGTATAATATGTTACAAAATAAAAGTTTACAAAGGTGTGCTACCAACTTCCTTGGCTTGTGTTAGGTCCTCGTAATTTGTCATATTGGCAAGAAAAAATGTACAAGGGTAACATTAAACCAATCTTTGGAGTCCTAGGACCTAGCCTTCTAGGACTTAGAGAGGGCTGTCTCTATATTTGTGTAAAGGTTGTGACTTAGTTGATTTTAGGGTTTTGATTTCAGGCTAGTTATAGTGATAGGGTTTGTTTGTTTGTTTGATTGGTTGGATAGGTTGTCAAGAAGAATAGGTAGAGAAAGAGAAAATAAATCCATTGGCCTATGGGGTCTGCAAAGGTCTTGAGAAGTGAAACAATAGGTCAAGGGTGTTTCATAGGGCAAGTTAACAAGGCCAAATGGATCTAAGTAGGTTTAGTGAGTGTGAAATGAACATAAAGTTATGAATGCAGTAGGTTCAAAGGGAAATTAAGGATCCTTCAATCATACTAGAAACAAGAAAAGCTTTCAGGATGATAGCATAGAAAAATTGAAGAGAAATAAAGGATTCTTCAACTATAATTTTTCTAAACAGACCTCAAAACAACAGACAAGTAATCCTAGAGAGTAGTTAAGAATTATCTGAACATTACTTTCAAACAAATAGAACTTTTAACATAACATTTTAGTGAAACTAAAGAGCATTCAAGGATTCTTTAATTAAACTTCAAGGAAGAAAACATAGAGATACAAGGATGTAGACAGAAGTAAGGTGCCAAGAAAGCATATCCTACTCTAAAATTTATGTCCTATAATCAAAGAAACCATGAACATAATGAAAACTAAAGTAAACAAATACAAGAGTGGAATAACATCACCATATAACAGAGCTCATGAATCCTAGGAATGTGCTTGATCCATTGATGCTCAATCCAAAGCCATCACAACACACCAAAGCCAATTTCTTCAACAAACTCAAATTATAGATCATATTAAGCTCAGAAACCAACCAACATTTACAATGAGGCCTCAATGTAGTATTTAACTTGCAAAGAGGACCAAAACCCTAACTAGGGTTTGAAAATACTCATAAATGAAAAATTTGTCCTATGAGACCATGTAAGGCCCAAGGCACAAATATCCTAATTCATTAAATGCAAAAATAACTCATCAACCAACTTTGGCAAAAAATTGACTTTGAGCCTCATCAATAACTTCCAAAATATCTCCAACTGTGTTTTGTTGACTTTTTTGCAAGGGCGCAACACTGAGTTTCAAGGGCGCAGCGCCAGCACTAGGAAACATTTCATGTTTTGTAACCAAGATTTGGAGGCCTTCCAGGTGTCCAAATGAGCTCCATGATAGCTCATTGGAAAGCCTGTCCTGTCTAGTTTCCAAATCTACCTTTAGGTTTCCATTTGGTGTCCAGTTTCTTGCCCAAAAATTTATTCTCCCAAGACTGCTCAGGACGCACCACCAACTATGAAAATAGGGTAGAAAGTTGATGTTTTGCATGTTTTTGGCACTTTTGGAGGATCATTTTTGCTCCAAATGAGATGAAATTTTCTAAGGGTGATGTCCTTGGCCTAAGGATTCTGAAAATGTAAACCATTCATCCATTAGGTGCCCCAAAAAAGAGTGCAGCACCAGTGGCACTACGCCTTTGGCCCGTCAAAACTGTAAAAAATCTAAAAACTTCAAAATTGTGCCAAAATTTGGATTTACCTTGCTGATTGGGTTTAGGATGCTTTTAAGGGATGGATTAGCCAGGTTAACAAGATTTTCTTTCTCTTTTACCTCATTTGGTTCCACCATATCCTTCATAAGCCTCATTGTCATGCTCATCATCTAAATCAACAAGTCAAAATTAATCCCAGTCTCATGGAGATCATCTTCACCATGAATGCTTGTCTCATGTCCATATTCTTCTACTATCATTTTTTTGCATTCATGTACCTTCTTCATTGGTGAAGAAGGCAGGGCCTCTCCCCTATGATCATGCCTCTTTGGCATCTGTAGAAAACTCAAAGATGACCCCTCCCTTGTGATCATGCCTCCTAGGCATTTGGGCCTTTCATATCACTGCTACTGTCCTCTCACATTGTGAACCCTGCCTTGAGAAAACCCTAGGAATGTAAATGGGAATGGAATGAATAGATGGTGATGAAAAAGGAAGCTTTGGAAGTGAGTGAGATGAGTGACTAAGGATAAAAGTGTATGACATGGTGAGAGGCTAACAACTCAATGATAAGCCTCTGCTAACATGTTCAAACTCTGTTTTTTGAAATACTAGGGCTAATTATGACATTGAGATGAAAGTGGGCAATGGAATGGCATACTTTGCAATGTATGGGGTGACATGAATGGAATGGGTGTAGGGGCAGTTTAGGTGAATGAACAACCTTTAAATAGTGAAACCCCTTTGTTAATAACCAATTGTCTTTATAAGTAGATGAAAATAATGGTACATTGATGTCAAGTTAGTAGCCTAGGGTTGCCTCTTAGGGTTTTTCTTATCCTTTAATAAAAAATCATCAAACTTGCTTGAAGATGGGGTCATAGCATGTAATTATCCTTGAAAATGATTAGAGGACCATTGAGCAGAGGCATGGAAGCAATTTGAGGTGTTTGAGTGATCATAGGGTGTAGGAAGCCCTCCTGGCCAACATCGCAACGCTCAGACCTAGGCGCACATCACTCAACCCTGAGCATGCAGTGCTTTAAGAAAATTGTTGTGGTCTGTTTGGAAAGGGTGTAACACCTTCCTCAACGTGTAGCACCTCCTTCCAGGCGCACAATGGCTTAAGAAAATATATGGGGAGAAATTGTCGGGGGCACAACGCCACTTTCCAAGCGTGAAGTACCACAATAATTTTCTTCGTTTCAACTTGAAAACTCAAAATTTCTTCCTTTTTTGAAACTTCTAACTCTTTTCTAGTGACCAATGATTCATTTGAAGTGTGGAATGAGTTTTAATAGGCTCATGGATTAAATTTATCTTTGCAACCCACTTTTTAAACCTTTTTTTCCTTTTTACTGATAATCTTTTATACCTTTGCCTTGCAGGTTGATAAAGTGATGAATTTGATCTTTATTTTGGTCAAGGAGGCATGATATGTCCCTCTTGCCACTTTTAGGATGATTTCACACATACAACAACATCTTCAATTTCTTGTGTAGTCTCAACCTTTAAGTTTAATTTAACCCTTTCACCTTTTTGCTTGTAGTTTGCTGGAGATATGACATTTGCTTTCTTCTAATCCTAGAGCCTTCACATGCTTATTTTTACACCTTTGTGATGATTTCACACCACAGCAACCTCAAAATCCTCTTTTTTTCCCAGCATGGAGTTCAACTCATCTCTCTTGCTTATTTAGACATATCAAGTTCATTTTTGGCAAGTTTGGGGTCTGATCACATAGTGGCATCTTCAAAATCATTCCTTTGCTTGCATCATGGAGTTGAACTCATAATTTTTACCTTTTATGGCCACTTTCCCAAAACCCTAGGTGTCTGGACTGCTTTAAGACAATTATCAGTGTTGTCTTCTAAGTTCTCAATAGCCCTTTCAAGTTCATTCACTTTTTTCCAGTTCACCTCACATTTCTACCATATTTTATCAATCATATCTGAAAGAATTTTCTTCATGTTTGGTTTTTGGTGTTCTTCCTCCATGGTCATTTCTACATTTGATCACTGCTTGGCACCCTGTTGGACCTTCAAGCTCAAAAAACCATAATTCTCTACAAGAACAAGTGTTTCCATTCTTCCTTGCTACAAGATGTCTTTATTCAGGAGAAAACCTCCTACCTCACCAAATTTCTTCTGATAGACCTTTTAACACTCCTGAAAAAGTGTCAAAGTTTACATTTAACTCTTGTAGACCTTGAATTTGATAAGGTAGTCTTCTTTGGAAATTTTTAGATATTTTCTTGAGTAACCATCTCTCAACATTTTATTACATCTGAGCCAGCTTATAACAAAGAAAAATAGTGTCTAAAACACCAATGATGACCTTCAACCAGTGAAACCCTAATGACCTAGTGGGAGGGTCCTTTGACCATGATCTTTGACTGAAAATTGGCTTGGAGGCTTCAAGTGAAAAACCGAGTATTTGTCAAAGTGTTGTATTGAAGATCCAAAATCCAATGTACTTGATTTATCTAAAGAGCCTATAGAGATAGTTTTGAGACCATCAATGCTTGAGGGACCTGGGGAGCATAGTAATGAGTTGGCATACAGGAAAACCTAGAGGGGAAGTGGACTTATGAGCCAGGGAAAACAGAGTAATGAGGTCATAGGCAGGAAAAAAGATGGAGATGAGAGGCACAAGTCCATAAAGAGTTTTTAGGAGTGGAATGGTGACCATGAAATGGAAAGGTTGATAGAATAGTGAAAAAAATTCCTATAATGATAATAAAGGAAGTGAGATTTCTAAAACTCACAATGTTCAAAGAATGTTGTTTTTAGAAATCTAGAACCAATATATAGTCATCTACCAATAGTGAAAAATACTGATGACTAAAAGTGGCTCCACTTAGGGAGGGAAACTCCTTTTTAGGAGGTTTCAAGAACCTCAGAGTTCAGATGTCTAAGTTTTGAAGATCAGTATCTTACTTGTACTTGGCAGACCTCTTTTCCTTCACTTGCTGATTCACTCCTACTCTTTTGAAGCTATGACCTCAAAATCTGAAAAGACATGATTGCTTCAATATCAGTTCTACCTACCTGTCATACTTTCCTAACATTTTTTCTTCACTTGGGTGCATTTGGATTGGCAAACCCTTGACATCATTTTTCTTTTGAAAGCATAAAAAACTATGTAATTCTACCCTTATCACTTCCAAGAGTTCAGATTAGGTTGATGAACTCTTTTATTCTCTACCTAGTCTACTTATCTGTCAAGATTAAGCTATTTGATATATTTTATTCTCTAACCTACTAATATGAAATTTAAAACTTGATCAAACCAAGTTTAAGCAAACTGATTTGTCATGGGCTGTGGCATTTTGGACAAGCTACACACAGACTTTATTTTTGTACAAGTGAAAACTAGAAACTTAAGGGTTGTGATTCAGAATTGGTTATGCATCCCTCTCATTTATCTTTGGTTTAGATTTTAAGCTTTGGGAACCAACATATTTTCCTAATCGAATCTACTAACAAGCCAAGTTTACATGGTTTGGAAAATATTCTTTTACTAACCTATCATCATAGATTTAAAACATGTCCGATCATGATTAGGCTAAATGAATGAACAAGACTCTCTTTTCTTAAACAGTAGTGGAATTTAGGCTTGCACACTTTCAGCAATCCTCTTTTTTGGTATAGGACTGTACCTCTTCTTTTTTCCTGCCCATTTCTTTCTCTTTTCTTTGTTTTTGTGTCTTTTCTAGATCAACATTCTAAAACTAAGAACTAGAAATATGCTAATAGTGCTGAGCTTATTTGCATACCTATCTATCCTAATCTAACTTACATATGATATATATTCATTTGGTGAACTCCCTTTTCCAATATAACCAATCAAGTAGATGATTCCATGAGTGATCTTTATTCGGCTCTTTGAGTGTGCTAAAAAAATAAAAAGGCCACTCCCACCTCGTTTGTTTTTTAACAGCAATGCCTAAAATTTTCTTTAAACCCTGCAACAACCTGCTTATGGCATATTTTACTCCCTTTTCAAATGTCTATAGGAAAACAACAAAGGGTTATTTGAATAATAACTGGCCTAGAGAATTTGAGAAATAAGATTCATCTTGGACTACTCCTTCCTCCACTTGGCTAAGCTTGGGATTATTTTGGGAAAGAAACACTTCCTCTTCCTCATGATCATCTATACTGGCAGCCTCATCATATATTGCAATATTTTCCTTTAGAAAACCTGATATGCTTTGATTGAGTGGGCTGAATTCTATCTAACAGACATTATTAGGAGTATCCTTTGGCAATAGGTCTTCTAGAAAAGGTAGTATAGCCTTAGAATCCATATTTTCCTCTGTTTCTTCATGATGCAAGACTACGACACATAAATTAGCATGACAACAAATAGAAAGGTTTTGTTTACATGATTTTTTAGAGGTTGGTTGCATGTTTAGAATTTTTTTGATTTTCTCTTTAGTTAAAAAGGAGGAATTTTTCTGTTTCTTTGGATAGAACTACATCAGTTCTCTTTCTCTTGTGAAGGCTATTCATAGGGCTCAATGTCTTCTTTGTTGTTAAAATCAACACTCAAAGACTGCTGATTCCTGATTGTATTAAGGTTGTCCTTGATGAATTGAAATGAAGTACAACAAAGAGGTAAACACCCTTCCCTTTCTTCTGAGATTCCTGCACTTTCTTCTTCACTCTCATAGCTAATCTGTGTTTGTTGATTACTATTTTTGAGCTGCTGAAAATGAATGTCTTTGTCCCACAAACTAATCATTGATTGTATTGTAGTGTTAGCTTGAGTTTGGAGGACATAATCATCATCATATCGATCATACTTGGGCGGCTTATTCATAGAAGTAATGCTATCTAATATGCACACTAGATTAGAAGATTGATCTACCATATGTTGATCCATAAGTCTATTTTCTGATCTATGGTAGTAGGGACTAGAAAGAGGGTGTCTATGGTCATTAGCTTCTTCTTTTCCTGGGATTGAAACACAATGGTTTTCTTTTTCTTGTGAAATATCCTAAGGCTAGATGTATTTTTTAGCCTTACACAAAAGAGATGATGAATCATCTCTTGTCCCTTCAGAGAGATCTTGTGGATCTTCCTTCCTGATTGATTTCATCCTCAACCAACTCCTCTTGGTTGTCATGACAGTTAACTTGAGCATGAAATGCATGATTTCCTCTAATAGATCTTCAGGATGCCAATTTCCCAAATCTTAATCAATGTTCACAAGGTATTGTATGAGGTCTTCAGATTGATCAGAACAATTTTCAGCCGATGATAAATATGGACATTTTTCTTTATAATGTTCATAAAATACCTTGTGGAAATATTTAAAAGAAAATAAGGTGCCAGGGTCCAGGCCTTCATACCATTCCCTTGCCTTACCCTCTAATGTTGCCATAAACATTTTCATGACGCAGTCCTCCTGCCATTCAACCTTTAACCTCCATGTATGTATATGAAATTTAATGAGATGTAACAAGGGGTCATTAATTTTTTCATCTTGAAAAATAGGCAGGTTTCTATTCCAATTTATCTGAGGCATTTTTTGTGGGAATCCAGGAATGTGATCTATGTTCATTGGAGCATACCTTCGTTGTATCCTGGGATCCATATTTTTCAATTAGTCAAAGGGAAGGGCTACTGCATCTTTATAACCAATCTAGATTCTTCTACCAGTGGAGTATTTAGGTCTATTGAGAGTTGTGGAGTCTCCAGGTGGAAGATTTCAACTTTGTTGTCCACCATTAGCAATATTAGGGTTGATTAATGCATTATCAGGGGAGTCTGTGAGAATTAGTGGGGTCTAAAGGGCTACTGCAAACCAGTGGAGTCACTAGGTGGATGATGCTTACTATATTGAGGATGTACTTGTTGTCCACCATCAACAACTAAATACCAATAGAAGTATGTTTTTGGGTTTTCTGAGGTCTTAAGGAATACTTAGGATGTCACTGACTCAGACGTCCCACCGTAATTATGATCGCTATTATGTTAGGTCCCCGTAATTTTTCAGATTGGAAAGAACAAATGTACAAGGGTAACATCAAACCAATCTTTGGAGTCCTAGGACCTAGCCTTCTTGGACTCAAAGAGGGCTCTCTCTATATTTGTGTAAAGGATGTGACTTAGTTGATTTTAGGGTTTTGATTTTAGGCTATTTATAGTGATAGGGCTTGTTTTTTTGTTTGGTTGGTTGGATAGGTTGTCAAGAAGAATAGTTAGAGTAAGAGAAAATTAGTCCATTGGGCTATGGGGTCTACAAAGGTCTTGATAAGTGAAACTGTTACATAGTAATTTGTCACCGTCCCTGCAATTCCCCATCCCGCACAATTGGAGGGATTATTCCGTGACCTGTGAGCAGTGACATAACTTGAAAACACTTTCATGGCATTCCCCTAAACATGTGCTTTCATTGCCCTGAAGACAACTCCTTGTGAAAAACCCTAAAAACACCCCTTTTTGCATTGGCTCGGGTAGCCAATTCAATACCTGCGCCAATGGGGGAAATCCTTCAAAGAGGGCGCGCAAATTGGCGCTCTTTCCCAGAGTCGCACTCGTGCCAACCATTTTAAGGAGTGTTTTTTAAAAATAAATGGCAGAAGTTTCGTCCTAACTGATCCAGAAACTAGCATCTAATTTGATTTGGGAGGTTTGGCTCCGGATCTCCATGTAGAGGAAGTGGTTTGCCACCTCTCATGGAAGCTTCCTTGCGGATAGGGCCAATCCCATGATTATAGGGATCCCAACTCCCCTTCCTCCATCTATAAAAGCTTGCTCATCTCCTTTGCAAGCTAGTCTTCAAGTTCCCAAATTCCCAAGAGCCTCCATAATTCCCTTAAGGCCAAATCCAAGCAAGGAGACTATTGTCAAGATCCGAAGAGAGAGGCTTGTCCCATCCTTGACAGGCTTTTCGAGATGTGTTCTGCTGGCGACCCCCGAAGGAGAATTCAGCGTCAGAACTATGGTTGTATTCTTCCTTTGATTGATTAATAATAAGCGACTATTGGTTATGGTTCCACTCTTGTATTGTTTATGATGATGAGTTATGTCCTTTCTGAATGACATATAGTTGCATCTACTGGATTTTACGCTTGCGTTTGTTTTGTTTCTCGCATGTGTAGGTGTCCTATCACGGAGATCGTGGGGATCATGATCTACCAGAGCTAAGGAACGAGAGCGCTACCTCTTCTACAAGCAACAACGTTGGATTCCAAGTAGGCCTTCGTCGCTAGTTGGTTTATTTGCAATTAGGAACCTGCACTATAGCGTGAACGATTGTTGCTAGAACCGGTCTGGGCTAGTAGGGATCGCCTCTGTCCGCAGAGGGGATTTACCTCCACAAAAAATTGGCGACTCCGCTGGGGACCGTCTAGCTTGTTGTTGTTCTGCTTTTTAAGCTATAGATGGAGCCTGAAGTTAGACAGAGAGCTTTTGAAATGCTATTTCTCTACATTGGCGGAGTAGATCAAAGCTGCTTCAATCAATCTCCAGTTTAGTTTATGAATTGAACACTTGGATTATTGTCTTTTCTTTCGGTCGTTTCTTGACTTTGCTTGCTTGATCGGCTCTTTTGACTGGCTCTTTTTGTGTGTTTGGTCTTGAGTGCTTTGGAGCCTTGTTTGACTAACTGTTACCTGCATCCTTTGGTTGTTTGCCCATTTCCATCAATTTTTCATTCTAGCCCTAGGTCATCTAGGTGCTATTGTGTGTCGAGCCTCCCTTGGGAGTTTTCAGTTTCTATCGGCTCAGTCAACCTTGTGATTGCTTCTTTGCATTCGTTTGGTGGTTTTATATTGTCTCATTGCGTTGTTTGAGTGATTTTTTCCTTCTCCATTCAAATTCCGCCTTGTCTCGTTTTGAGCCTAGATTACGCGGATCATTTGGAGTCTTTGGGATTCTTTTCATTTTGAGGGACTTTTGGTTGATTTGAGGTCTAATTGTACGTTTGCATTGAGTAGAATTTGCTTGTTTTTTCCCTCTTGTCGTCATTTCTCAAATTTCTCTTGCATTAGTTTTCATTTTTTAGCGCACTTTGCTCTAAAATATTGAAAATTAAAAAAAAAACTATTTTTCTCTTCATTAGTTAAAGTGAATTAGATCTTTTTGGTGTTATTAGTGATTGGTAACTTTGAACGAAAAGCTTTTTAGTTTTCATTAGCTACATTAGACACATCATTGCTTGTTTTCTGTTCATTTCGTTATTGTGTGAAAAGCTCTCAACTCTCTCATAAATAGCTTTCATCGAATGAAATGATATACTGTGGCATATAGAGTGCATTTAGGAGATTTTGAGACATTACATTCGCTAGGGCCTGAAAACTGAAACATAATTGAAGATAAACATTAAAATTTATTCAATTTACACTAAGGCAGCATTGAAACATTAACGAAATATTTAGAGGTCTAGGCTAGAGACGTGTTTCGATGTCTTTAAACCTAGTAGCTGTCGTTCGCCTCTTGGCTTTAGACAGCACTAGTACGGACTTGTGCTCCCCGTACCATCGCGTATATAAGGGGAGACCCCACTAGATTGCTATCCTTTATCCATAGGAAGCCGAGTCTGCCGCCTTATACCCGTGATACACCGGACACAGCATTCAGGGAGATTGCTTGCACATACGTTAAGCCCTTTGTTGATTTCTCTTTCATTTTGAAACCAAGGTGTATATTGCAGTTCATGATTATTTGGTACACCCTTTGCCTAGTATTCCTGAGTAGTCATTTGATCTTTTCTGACTCATTAAAATTGAAAAGATCATCAAGCGCTTGTCCTTTCATGCTTGTTTCCAATCTGAAAGTGATAGAGTCACCTTTTTCCTGTTTCTCGACTCTTAAAAGATGAAACGGTAGAGTTTTTTTTCAATGTTTAAAAAAATTAACTGCCCACGAAATATCCCTGGTTAAAGTTAGTTTCCTTAGGCTGTTTTTCTCAAGATCATTTCTGATGGCAACTTTTACGGAGTTCACCAACCAAGGAATCCCCTCTGATGGGAATCCTGGTCATTTTCCTCCTTTTGGAAATGTTGGTGCTCCTTATATGGCAACGTTGTCCCTTCCTGGGTTAACTGTTGGGTTGCATGTTTGGTTGTTTTCAAGCTATGCGGTCCCAAATTTCTCCGCTACTGTTCAATCAGTTCCTCTGCCTGAACAACATCATGTTGATTCTAAGGTGAACCTCTCCCCTTCTTTGCCTGTTTCTGCGTCTTCCTCTTCTACTTCGCTTGGTGAAAGTCTGGATTCAAGTAACCAGGTGGCTAAGAAGAAGAAGAAGAAGACAAAGAAGAAGAAGTATGATAAAGGAGAGGCTAGCTCTGCGGCTATTGCGCCTAAGAAGTCTCCTCTTGATAAACCTTCCAACCCTCCATGGAAATTCAAATTCCCTTGCATGTTGTGCCAGGGAGACCATCTTCTTCAAGACTACCCTGGCATTCCCAAGGTGCTTGAAGAATGGTCCAACGATCGTCCACCATTGCCTTTGGCTTCTGAGAGTTATGTTGGGGGCACGTCTTCAGCTAGTGCTGGTAAAACTCTTAAGAAACAGGGTAAGCTCACCTATCCCTGTAAGTTGTGTGAAGGGCATCATGTCATTCACTTTGTCCGTATATGGATGAAGCAAAGCGAGTCTTGGACAATGCAACCATTTCTACACCATGCCTCCCGGCTGGTTATAAACAGCTTTCTTTGAGTCCTCCACTAGTCGATCCTACGATTGGTCAAGAGTCATCCTTTGTCGATCCCGCTCCCTTGGAAATTCAAATTCAGGAATCCATCCCCGACCAACCATTGGTCGTGGGATCGGTTGAGCTAGCCCCGTCTATGGTGCACCAGGTCTTTTCCGTCGAGAGTGGACCTCACATCCCTTAGGTTCTTCTTGTTTATTCAAATTCTTCGGACTTGGAGAAAGATTCTCCTGTCCCTATACCTCAAGAAGCTGCTCCTTCGCCTCCCGTGATGGAGGTCCTAGAGGATACTCCTCCCGCCTTCGAGATGAAGGTCGTGGAGGATGCTCCTTCTTCCGTAACACCAGGGGAAGACCATCTTGGTTCGATGGTAGCCCCTCCGAGTAGTTTGGTTGCTTCCTTTGATTGGAATCGATTTACAGGATACCGCCTTCCGTCTTATGTGCCTTTCAAGATCACAGTACAGGCTGTTGGTTTGGTCGTACCTAGTACCATTATAGACGAAGGCGCGTTTGTTAGTATTTTATCCTCAACTACTTGGCAAGATTTCGGTTCGCCACCGCTTGTTCCTGTTACGCAGAATCTATTGGCGTTTAACAAAAGAACTAGTCAACCGTTAGGGATCCTTCCAAGGTTACCTGTTGCTTTGGGAGGTAAAACCGTCCATATGGACATGATGGTTGTTCCAGGCCCTTTGGATTTCAATCTGCTCCTGGGGCACGATTACACCTATGCCATGGGAGCACTTGTCTCCTCCCTTTTTCGTGTGGTTTGTTTTCCACATGAAGGGTGGATCATGACCATTGATCAACTTTCGTTCTTTGGTCCCGATGTGGCAGCTGGCCCGCCATCATCCCTTCCTGGTTTTTATCCACCCGTTGTATCTGCCCCACCGCAGGTCAACTATGTGGCTACCTACCCCGTGCCTTTACCCAGTGATAATGCCATTGTGCATCAGGTGCTGGGGGCATTGGGTCCTGACTTCCAGGATGTTTTCCTTCCATCGGGATTGGAACTCTTGGGAGCGATGACTTCTTGTTCATTATGATGAGGTCGATTGGAGCATGGTTCTTTTCCTGTGTCAAGCTCGTTAAAAAATGAAACAAGGCCGTTGGAGCAGAGTTCCTTGTCTTGTGTCCAGCTCCTTAAAAAATGAAACAAGGTTGCAGAGCAGAGTTCCTTGTCTTGTGTCAAGCTCCTTAAAAAATAAAACAAGGTTGTCGGAGCAGAGTTCCTTGTCTTGTGCCAAGCTCCTTAAACCATGAAACAAGGTGTCCCGAGGATAGTTCTTTTAATGTGTCAACCTCGTTAAAATAATGAAACACGTTCTTGTTCAATTCGAGTCTTTGGTTAGATCTCGTAAAATCCCAGTCGAGTCTTTCTTAGATCTCGTAACTTGAACCTTCACTCCCTCCATCTGTTTACTCAAGTGCATGGATTGAAGCTTGGGGGGCATGTACCTCGATTTGAGTCGCCATGCTGGGGGCATGCTTACTTTTTCAAGCATAGTTTGTTTCCATTTCAAGCTTGTGTAAAAATGAAACCAGTTTCAAGCATAGTTTATCTTTGTTTCAAGATTGTGTAAAAATGAAACCAACTTCAAGCAGAGTTTTCTGATTTCAAGCTTGTGTAAAAATGAAACCATTCCTATTTTACCTCCTGTGATTGCCATTTTATCAGCTTGTTTTGCCAGATGACCCTTGGTTTTCTCATTCCATCGTCACTATCTGCTTAGTTGATCATATGCCTTCACTTGGTTGTTTTACCCGTTCCTGAGGAACCGCTGCGATGAGTGGTCTTGTTAGCCAGCCTCTTGACCTTTATTTGTTTTGAGCAGTTCCACCATCACCGGAACCAGTAGCTACCCTGTATACCACTCGTTCCTCCAGGAGGAGTCATCTTTCAGCTCTTTTCTGACTCTCTAAACATGAAAATATTTCCAAGTCGCTTGTCGTTTTGATCTCGTTAAAGTGGCTACGAAATGACATCTACCCAGTATACGTTTACCCCTTTTTCGGGTTGGGATAGATTATTTACGAAAAAGGAATACCCTAGCCTATTGCGACTAGGAGGTTTTCTCAAACATAGTTTTCTACCTTTTCGGATTTGAGGAACTACTTACGAAAAGGGACCGTTGGAGTTTACTTTTCCACTATCTTTTCAAACTCTCTAAATATGAAAAGAAATTGATTTCTTCCTCTGTCAGACTCATTAAACCCTTATGACATTGGATTCAGTCGTAATGATGTTATTCGATTCACTCCTTCCTAAGGCTCGTTAAATGTACTAGGATGGACTTATATGACAAGAATATGGTATCCTCTTCAAGCTTGTGTAAAAATAAAGAGGTGCTCACCGAAATGGTGGGGAAAATGGAACCAGAATCATCGTTGTGTTGGCAGTATGTCGCTCTTGAACATGGCACTTGTCTGCGTTCGTGTCGGGTTGGGGACATCTCATCTCGTTTTTTTTTTCACTTGCCTCCATGGGTTTGGGTGATCCCTTTTGACCTCTAATCTTCTCTTTGCCTTGTCATCATGACCTCTGATCTATTGATGTCAAATACTTCCAAACTCACTGTCGTGTCATTTATATGTTCAAGAGAAGTTGACCTCTGCAAAATTTCAACCTTCCTTTGATTCTCATCTGATCTTAATTCACAAAGACATTATGTTCCTCTGTCTCGTGTCGATGATGTGGGAAACACTATGGCCTACCTTCGATCAAGGTCACTTCCTGTCGACTTCAGCTCATTATCCAGGAAGCTAATCTAGAGACTCCCTTCTGGTACCTTGGAGCTTGCTTGCCTCAATGGCAGTTTCTTCGCGTTCGACGTGAGGTTCTCATTATTGGCCTCCGATTGAGTGATTCTACGGGTGTTTGATGCCAGCTCATTGATTCACATGCCATAGATTGTACCTGTAGTACCTTGAGGGACATTGTCATTATTGGTGGTACCTCTCGTGTCTGTTAACAACTTTCATCACTGGCTGGTAATCATACAATTTTCTTGCATGTTCGACTTCAGCTCACTTATTCACATGCTTGAACTTGTACTTTGTTCGGGTCGAGATGGAGCGCAAGACCCTGGATTTTTTCTGTTGGAATCCAAGATGCGATTTTGTGGATTATTATGATTGGTTACATGACTCATTCATTGGATGGATGCGACCATACCTGAGTCTATTTATCGATCCTCACTAGATGGCTGTGTCCATGCCTCGGATCTAGATTATTACATACTTTGTTATGGATGGTTGTGCCCATACCACATATATATCATGTGTCTAAGATATCAGTTGTATTTCTCTACATAGGTTTTTCGATGGTGGTGTTTTCAGTTGGACACGTTCTCGTAAAGAATTTCATCCCTCTCTCTCTTTCGGGCCTCATGCTTTAGGGGGCATTTGTTACACAGTAATTTGTCACCGTCCCTGCAATTCCCCATCCCCCAAAATTGGAGGGCTTATTCCGTGACCTGTGAGTAGTGACATAGCTTGAAAACACTTTCATGGCATTCCCCTAAACATGTTATTTCATTGCCCTGAAGACAACTCCTTGTGAAAAACCCTAAAAACACCCCTTTTTGCATTGGCGCGGGTAGCCAATTCAGTACCCGCGCTAATGGGGGAAATCCTTCAAATAGGGCGTGCCAATTGGCGCTCTGTCCCAGAGTCACACTCACGCCAGCCATTTTAAGGAGTGTTTTTTAAAAATAAATGGTGGAAGTTTCGTCCTAACTGATCCAGAAACTGGTATCTAATTTAGGTTTAGCTGTGGATCTCCATGTAGAGGAAGTGGTTTGCCACCTCTCATGGAAGCTTCCTTGCAGATAGGGCCAATCCCATGATTATAGGGATCCCAACTCCCCTTCCTCCATCTATAAAAGCTTGCTCATCTCCTTTGCAAGCTAGTCTTCAAGTTCCCAAATTCCCAAGAGCCTTATGTTGCAAGAGCCTCCATAATTCCCTTAAGGCCAAATCCAAGCAAGGAGACTATTGTCAAGATCCGAAGAGAGAGGTTTGTCCCATCCTTAACAGGATTTTCGAGACGTGTTCTGCTGGTGACCCGCCGAAGGATAATTCAGCGTCAAAACTATGGTTGTATTCTTCCTTTGATTGATTAATAATAAGCGACTATTGGTTATGGTTCCACTCTTGTATTTTTTATGATGATGAGTTATGTCCTTTCTGACTAACATATAGTTGCATCTACTATATTTTACGCTTGCGTTTTTTTTGTTTCTCGCGTGTGCAGGTGTCCTATCACGGAGATCGTGGGGATCATGATCTACCAGAGCTAAGGAACGGGAACGCTACCTCTTCTACAAGCAACAGCATTGGATTCCAGGTAGGCCTTCATCGCTAGTTGGTTGATTTGCAATTAGGAACCTGCACTATAGCGTGAACGATTGTTGCTAGACCCAGTCTGGGCTAGTAGGGATCGCCTCTGTCCGCAGAGGGGATTTACCTCAAAAACAGCAACAATAGGTCAAGGGTGTTTCATAGGGAAAGTTAACAAGGCCAAATGGATCTAAGTATGTTTAGTGAGTTGAAATGAACATAAAGTTATGAATGTAGTAGGTTCAAAGGGCAATTAAGGATCCTTCAATCATACTAGAAACAAGAAAAGCTTTCAAGATGATAGCATAGAAAAATTGAAGAAAAATAAAGGATTCTTCAACTAGAATTTTTCTAAACAGACCTCAAAACAACAGACAAGTAATCCTAGAGAGCAGTTAAGAATTATCTGAACATTACTTTCAAACAAATAGAACTTTTAACATAACATTTTAGTGAAACTAAAGAGCATTCAAGGATTCTTTAATTAAACTTCAAGGAAGAAATCATAGAGAAACAAGGATGTAGACAGAAGTAGGGTGCCAAGAAAGCATATCCTACTCTAAAATTTATGTCCTATGATCAAAGAAACCATGAACATAATTGAAAGTGAAGTAAATAGATAGAAGAGTGGAATAACATCACCATCTAATAGAGCTCATGAATCCTAGGAACGTGCTTGATCCATTGATGCTCAATCCAAAGCCATCACAACACACCAAAGCCAATTTCTTCAACAAACTCAAAGTCTAGATCATATTAATCTTAGCAGCCAACCAACATTTACAATGAGGCATCAATGCAGTATTTAACTTGCAAAGAGGACCAAAACCCTAAATAGGGTTTGCGAATTCCATTAACTACTCATAACTGCCAAATTTGTCCTTTGAGACCATGCAAGACCCAAGGCACAAATATCCTAATTCATTAAATGAAAAAATCACTCCTCAACCAAATTTGGAAAAAAACTGACTTTGAGGCTCCTCAATAACTTCCAAAACATATACAAGTGTGTTTTATTGAATTTTTTGCAAGGGTGTAGCACTGAGGTTCAAGGGCGTAGCGCCAGCATTAGGAAACATTTCCTGTTTTGTAACCAAGATTTGGAGGCCTTCTAGGTGTCCAAATGAGCTCCATGATAGCTCATTGGAAAGCCTGTCCAGTCTATTTTCCAAATCTACATTTATTTTTCCATGTTGTGTCAATTTTATGCCCAAAAATATATTCTCCCAATACTACTCAGGGTGCAGTGCCACCTCTGAAAATAGGGTAGAAAGTTGATTTTTTGCATGTTTTTGGCACTTTTGGAGGACAGTTTTGCTCCAAATGAGCTGAAATTTTGTGAGGGTGATGTCCTTGGCCTAAGGATTCTGAAAATGTAAGCCATTCCTCAATTTGGTGCCCCAAAAAAGAGCACATCTCCAGTGGCGTTGTGCCTTTGGCCCTTCAAAACAGTTAAAAATCCAAAAACTTCAAAATTGTGCCAAAATTTGGCCTTACCTTGCTGATTAGGTTTAGGATGCTTGTAGAGGATGGATCAGCTAGGTTTCCAATATTTTCTTGTTCTTTTTCCTCATTTGGTTCCACCATATCCTTCATAAGCCTCATTATCATGCTCATCATCTAAATCAACAAGTCAAAATTAATCTCTATCTCATGGAGATCGCCTTCACCATGAATGCTTGACTCATGTACATCTTCTTCTGCTATCCTTTTATTGCCTTCATGTACCTGCTACATTGGTGAAGAAGGCAAGGCCTCTCCCCTATGATCATGCCTCTTTGGAATCTGTAGACAACTCAAAGATGACCCCTCCCTTGTGATCATGCCTCCTGGGAATTCCGACCTTTCATATCACTACTATTTTCCTCTCACATTGTGAACCCTGCCTTGAGAAAACCCTAAGACTGTAAATGGGAATGGAATGAAGATATGGTGATGAAAAAGGCAGCTTTGCAAGTGAGTGAGATGAGTGAATGAGTATAAAAGTGTATGAGATGGTGAGAGGTTAACAACTCAATGATAAGGCTCTGCTAACATGTTCAAACTCTGTTTTTTGAAATACTAGGGCTAATTGTGAAATTGATATGAAAGTGGGCAATGGAATGGAAACCTTTGCAATGTAGGGGATGACATGAATGGAATGGGTGCAAGGGAATTTTAGGTGAATGAACAACCTTTAAACAGTGCAACCCCTCTGTTAATCATTGACTGTCTTTATAAGCAGATGAAAATAATGGTAAAGAGTGATGTCAAGTTAGTAGCCTAGGGTTGCCTCTTAGGGTTTTTCTTATCCTTTAATAAAAAATCATCAAACTTGCTTGAAGATGGGGTTATAGCATGTAATTATCCTTGAAAATTCTTGGAGGGCCATTGAGCAGATGCATGGAAGCAATTTGAGGTGTTTGAGTGATCATAGGGTGTAGGAAGCCCTCCTCGCCAAGAGCGCAGCACCTGAGATGAGGGTGCAACGCTCAAACCCAGGTGCACAACATTCAACCTTAAGCGTGCAGTGCTTCAAGAAATTTTTTGTGGTCTGTTTGGCAAGGGTGCAGTGCCTTCCCCAATGTGCAACACCTCCTTCCAGGCATGTAGTGCCTTAAGAAAATATATGGGGAGAAATTTCCAAGGGCAGAGCACTACTTTCCAGGCGCGCAACGCCACAAGAATTTGCTCTGTTTCAACTTGAAAACTCAAAATTTCTTCCTTTTTTGAAACTTCTAACTCTTTTCCAGTGATCAATGATTCATATGAAGTGTGGAATGAGTTTTAATAGGCTCATGGATTCAATTTATCTTTGCAACCCACTTTTTAAACCTTTTTTTCCTTTTTACTGATAATATTCTACACCTTTGCCTTGCAGGTTGATAAAGTGATGAATTTGATCTTTCTTTTGGTTAAGGAGGCATGATATTTTCCTTTTTATAGTTTTAGGATGATTTCACACATACAACAACATCTTCAATTTCTTGTGTAGTCTCAACCTTTAAGTTCAATTTAACCCTTTCACATTTTTGCTTGTAGTTTCCTGGAGATATGAAATTTTCTTTCTTCTGATCCTAGAGCCTTCACATGCTTATTTTGACACCTTTGTGATGATTTCACATCACAGCAGGCTCAAAATCCTCTTTTGTTCCGACCATAGAGTTCAAGTCATCTCTCTTGCTTATTTAGACATCTCAAGTTCATTTTTGGCAAGTTTGGGGTTTGATCACATAGTGGCATCTTCAAAATCATTCCTTTGCTTGCAGCTTGAAGTTGAACTCATAATTTTTACCTTCTATGGCCACTTTCCCAAAACCCTAGGTGTCTGGACTGCTTTAAGGCAATTATCGATGTTTTCTTCTACGTTCTCAATAGCCCTTTCAAGTTCATTCACTTCTGTCCATTTCACCTCACCTTTCTACCATATTTCATCAATCATCTTTGAAAGTTTTTTATTCATTTTTGGTTTTTGATGTGCTTCCTCCATGGTCATTTCTACATTTGATCACTACTTGACACCCTGTTGGACCTTCAAGCTCAAAAAACCCTAATTCTCTACAAGAAAAAGTGTTTCCATTCTTCCTTGCTGCAAGATGTCTTTATTCAAGAGCAGACCTCCTACCTCACCAAATTTCTTCTGATAGACCTTTTAACACTCCTGCAAAAGTGTCAAAGTTTACATTTACCTCTTGAAGACCTTGAATTTGATAAGGTAGTCTTCTTTGGAAATTTTTATATCTTTTCTTGAGTAACCATATCTCAACATTTTATTACATCTGAGCCAGATTATAACAAATAAAAATAGTGTCTAAAACACCAATGATGAACTTACAACCTGTGAAACCCTAATGACCTAGAGGGAGGGTCCTTTGACCATGACCTTTGATTGAAAATTGGCTTGGAGGCTTCAAGTGAAAAAGAGAGTATTTTTAAAAGTGTTGTATTGAAGATCCAAAATCCAATGTACTTGATTTATCTAAAGAGCCTATAGAGATAGTTTTGAGACCATCAATGCTTGAGGGACCTGGGGAGCATAGTAATGAGTTGGCCTACAGGAAAACCTAGAGGGAAAGTGGACTTATGGGCAAGGGAAAACAGAGTAATGAGGTCATAGGCAGGAAAAAGGATGGAGATGAGAGGCAAATGTCCATAAAGAGTTTTTAGGAGTGGCATGGTGACCATGAAATGACAAGGGTTGATAGAATAGTGAAAAAAATTCCTATAAGGATAATGAAGGCAGTGAGATTTCTAAAACTCACAATGTTCAAAGAATGTTGTTTTTAGAAATCTAGAACCAATATATAGTCATATACCAATAGTGAATTGATGACTAACAACTTGCACACTTAACCAATTTTTACCCAAACCCGTGTTATAGTCGTGCAAGAACCTTACTGCCACTTGCTCGCACAATTATACCAAGGAAACTAGAAATTTAGCGTCTCCAACACCTTCTACACGATCTACCCATCCTCCTAACTCATTCAACTCTTTCTGCACATTTCGACCACTTTCAACATTGTTCTGCACGATCTAGGTCACTAGCTAACCCTTTCTGCAAGAACGTGACCCATCTAGTGACCTCCTGAATATAACACATACTTAACTAACCTTGTTAGCACTCGGTGACCCTCCTTGAACGCTACATGTTTTTACATGACCCAATTTGCATGAATTGACCATGTCTGAATGATACACATATTGAGTGACCCTCCCTGCATGCTCAGCTGACCTGACCTGCATGACCCGAATTTCCAACTCATCTGCCTGCCTTGCGGGCTCATCCATAAGCTCTCTTTGTTTTTTCAAAGTGATCTCATCCAATTGATAATGCCTTAAATCTCCCACACCATATACAATATATATGATGCACAGTGGTCCAAAATATCTAATAGGCATGACCCTTCGCCCATCTTATGGGTCTGTCGGGTCACCTTCTGCAGGTCGGCCTACTCGTTCATCAACACGTTGGCCCAACGCTATAACTTTCCATCACCATGTAATTTTGTGTGCACATTTGCTCCATGGGTCAACTCTATACTTAGCCTATTTTCCATCCATCCACATGTCGCACTTTTTCCCGACTCAGTCGTTATTACCATGACTCTCCCACACCAAGTGTGGGGCTCACCCACCCGTGTTGTCCCTGTCACACATTTAATGGGTGTATCACCCGCCTTTTAGGGCCCTATATTACTATTGTAGTCCCTTATTATTGTTATTATAGCCCCTTTATTGTTATTTTGTACCCATGTAGTCCCCATATTTTTATTATTGTGCCCCATAGACAACCCATTTTTGTTATTGTTGTGCCCTTAAATTATTATTATTAGGTCGTCTAGGATTATATTGTGACCCCATGGACTCCTATATATAGAAAGGAGGTTTTTTTCATTTGTATCATCCAATAATTGTTCATTTATGTAATGTAAAGAAGGTCTCCCTCTTGAAGTGGTTGATTTCTAAGGCATTGATCTCTCTTTTCTTCTATTTTTGGAGTTGGTTTCATAACATTTGGTATTAGAGCTTTGGATTCTAGGGTTTTGCTTCTTCAAAGAGGTCATAGTGGAATTTTCTCTATAATTTTTTTCTAAGAAGGTTCAGACGCTAACAAAAAAACCCATTAGCAAAGAAATCCTGAGGAATTTCATTTAAAAATTTTAGATATTGGTTTGCATTATTTTCAGAGATATGATCTATGGAAGTTAGGGTTTTTACAAGATCTTGAATTTCATCTCAAAGAGGAAACCTTGGGAAACTCTACATAACTCTCTCTATGAGCATCAGATTGGAATTATGTAAATAGTAGCTAAAAGTACACAGACTATAGTTTCCTTTCTGTCAATTTGAGAGCCAAAGGAGGATATACAATGACATGTGGCACTCCGTAAAAGTTTTCTCTACTAAACCAACCCATAATTAGGTCATTGTGGGATACTAAGCATAAATTTTTTTTAAGAATCCACATCAGGTTAGACTTGTGGCATTGGAAAGAAAATTTAGAGGGCTAATAAAGCACTAAAGATAAGATCTTTGGGATCTGAAATCTAGAGATACATCAGATTCAATATCAAGCTCCTAAAAAGCAATAAAAAGGTGTTTATTATTTTTAAATTTCATGTCTTATTTGAAAAATCAGTTTGAAGGGATTCCAAGGGCATATTGAAGCACATATATCAGTATTGGGTTCTAAAATGGCCCCAAAAACATAATTCAACACCCATTAAGCCCTTAGAAGGCTCTACTAAGACTCACGAAGAGGAAGAAGTGCAACATGATATATCAAAATTACAAGAACAAGTGAAAAAAAAAATTCTCTCACAAAAAGAAACAAATATTGAAATGGATGGTTTGAAGAAAGGCATGGAAGCTAAGATGGATCATTTGAAGAAAGGCATGGAAGCTAAGGTGGATGGTTTGAATAATGCCATGGAAGCTAAGATGGATGGCGTGGAAGCTAATATGGATGGCGTGCAAGTTAATATGGATGGTATAGAAGGCAACATGGATGGTTTGAAGAAAGGTGTGGAAGCTAATATGGGTGGCGTGGAAGCTAAGATGGATGGTATAGAAGGCAACATGGATGGTTTGAATAAAGGTGTGGAAGCTAAGATGGATGGTTTGAAGAATGTTATAGAAGGAAACATGGAAGATTTGAAGAAATACATGGAAGGTTTGAAGGAAGGTTTAGCAATGTTGCTACAAGAAAAGCTTCCTAATGGCGAAAAAGTGGTAGAGGAAACTCATGATGAGAACAAAAGAAATGTTAATCATGATTTCATAGAATCTAATTTTGGATTTAAGACCCACCATATTCCAAAGATAGATATGAGGAAGTTTGATGGAAAATATCTGATAACTTGGATACTACAAATGGAGCAATACTTTGAGCTCCATAATACGCAAAACACACAAAAGGTATGCATTGCAACTTTATATTTAGAACAAAATTAGTTTGTATGGTATCGATGGATTTGTTCTCGTAAAACACTAGACATTTGGTCAATTTTAATGGAGGAAATGATAGCACATTATGAGGATACAAAGAGCAACACCTTCTTTATCCAATTGATAAATCTCAAACAAAAGGGTTCAATGATGGAGCACATTGAGGACTTCCAAAAATTGAATATAAGGGTAAATAATATTTCAGAGGAACATAGGATTTATGTCTTGAAAGGGAATCTAAAGGATAACATCTAACATGAGGTTCACCTTTGGGAACCTAATACATTGGAGAAGGCATTCAGGTTAGCAAGAAAAATTGAAAGAAAAATTATGGCGACAAGGAAACCTACCACTTACAACTATAAAGATGGAAGTGTTGCTACTCCTAGACTTCCACAACCTACAAGGTTGACACCACAAAAATTAGAAGAAAAAAGAGAAAAAAGGCTCTGCTATATTTGTGATATAAAATACACTAAAGGTCATAAGTGTGTTATGAAGAAATTATTTTACATAGATTGTGAAGAGGAGGAAGAAAAGGAACCAGAAACTTGAAAAGAAAAGCATATAAACGAGGAACCAACCCTAGAGGAAGAAGAAATGAATCCGACCATATCCTGTAATGCATTGGCAAGAATTACCACTCCTCAAACTCTCAATATAGAAGGACATATCAAGAAGAAAAAAGTAATAGTGCTTATTTATTCTGGTAGTACCCATAATTTTATTCATTTTAAGGTAGCCAAGGAATTGAATTGCTTACTATACCTAGTGCTAGAGTGTCAAGTGATGGTGGAAAATGGAGGGACAATAAATTTCTTTGGAAACTTCCATAATATCAATCTTACCATGGTGTAATATGTATTGAATAGTCCAATTCTTTCCATTCCAGTGGGTGGTGTTGATGTTGTACTAGGAGTGCAATGGTCACAATCTTTGGAGATGGTCACTTTTAATTTTCAAGAAATTTTTTTGAAATTTTTTTGGAAGGAAAGGAAGTTGAATCATGGGGTATCGCAGGGAAGTCAAGAAATATAATAAGCTCTAATGTTATGACTGAATAAAGTACAAAGAGGTGTCATGACAATTATGCTCACTAAAAGTTCCAACATCAAAATCATCTATTTCTCCATATCTCCAAAAAGTCTTGGAAAATCATTCCAAGGTGTTTGAAACTCCAAAGGGACTCCCACCTATTTGTGATCATGATCATGCTATTCATTTGATTTTAGGAATCATTCCTCAAAACATCAGGCCTTACAGATATCCTTATGTCCAAAATAGTGAAATTCAACGTATGATTGCAAAAATGCTAGAGGTTGGTTAATTCAACATATTCGAAGTTCTTTTTCTGCTCCAGTAGTGTTGGTGCATAAGAAGGATGGATCATGGCACATGTGTTCGTATTAAAGGTAGCTCAATAAGCTCACTATTAAAGATGAATTTCACATTCCTGTTATTGATGAATTATTGGATGAATTACATGGAGCAATTTATTTCACCAAGTTGGATATTCGTTCAAGATATCATCAAATTAGAATGAAGACTGAAGACATTATGGAAACAAAATTTCGAGCTCATGAGGGTCATTATGATTTTTTTTTCATGGCTTTTGGCCTTGCAAATGTGCCTTCCACATTTCAAGGGTTGATGAATTCCATTTTCAAACCCTTCCTTAGAAAATCTATGTTAGTATTTTTTGATGATATACTAATCTACAACAAGTATTAGAAGGATCATGTTCAACAAGTTGATAGGGTGATCAAACTATTGGATGAGAAAAAATTATATGCAAAAACCTCTAAATGTTTCTTTCGAGTACAAGAGGTGGAATATCTAGGTCATATTGTATCTCAGGAGGGTGCTAAGGTAGAACCTAAAAAAATTAAATCCATTAAGGAATGTAAAGTCCCCACAACCATAAAGCAGTTAACATATGGCAAGTTTGTTAAGAATTATGGGAGAATAGCAGCACCTCTAACAACATTATTGAAGAAAGATACATTTTCATGGACTTCTGAAGCAACTAAGGCCTTTGAACATCTTAAAGAGACAATGTGCCAAGAAATGGTCTTAGCTACGCCATACTTCACAATTTTTTTTATTGTGGAATGTAATGCCTCGGGAAATGGAATTGGTGCTATTTTAATGCAAGGAAGACTCGTTGCTTTTGAAATATTTCTAATCAAAGAAAAGTATTTACAAAAAATTATTTATGAGAACGAAATGTTGGCAATACTACATGCACTAAAGAAATGGCGACCTTACCTAATGGGAAGAAACTTCAAGGTAAAAACCGATCATGATAGTCTTAAATACTTTTTGGAACAAATATTATCTTCAAAAGAGTAGCAAAAATGGGTCACAAGGATGTTGGGTTATGACTTTGAAATCATCTATAAAAAAGGGAAGCTAAATGTTGTTGCAGATGCACTCTTAAGAAAGGATGAGGATGTGGAAGCATTTCTATGTGCCATTTCTATTATCCAACCCGATTGGATAACCGAATCAAGGGAGGAATGGAAGAATGATGAAGAAGTATGGACACTCATTCCAAATTTGCAACAAGATCCTATTACATCTAATACGTTTAGTTGGAAAAATGATTCCTTATGGTACAAAAATTTCTTATATCTTGTAAGAATTCCCAACTAAAACAAAATATTCTTTTGGCATTGCAAACCTCTCCCTTAGGAGGACACTCAGGATTCTTAAAAACTTACCACAGGGTGAAGAAATAATTTTTTTGGGATGGCCTTAAATATGATATTCAAAATTTTGTGGTGAAATGTTTTGTTTGCCAGCAAAATAAAGTTGACACAATTAAAACCCAGGGACTACTACAAACTTTATCCATTCCAAATCAATGTTGGGAGGAGGCTTCAATGGATTTTATCATAGGTTTACCTAAGTCCAAAGGAAAGAGTGTCATCATGGTGGTAGTTGATAGACTTACCAAGAATGCACACTTTTGTGCATTATCTCATCTATTTAAAGCGAGTACAATTTATATTGAATTTATGGAAACAATTCAAAAGATACATGCAAACCCAAAGATTTTTGTAAGCGATAGAGATCCCATTTTCACTTGAAATTTTTGGACGGAATTATTTTCTTGTTTTGGTACTCGAATAGCTCATAACTCATCTTATCATCCTCAAACCAATGGGAAAACTGAGATAGTGAACAAATGTTTGGAAGGATATCATCGTTTCTATGTATTTGATAAACAAACAAAATGGGTCAATTGGTTACCTCTTGTTGAATGGTGGTATAACACTTCCTTCCACACTGTAGCAAAAATGACCCCATTTATGGTACTTTATGGATATCATCCACCATCCATCACATCATCTTTAAGAAAAAATTCTAAAGTTCAAGCAGTGGAAGATCACATCGAACATCAACAAGAAGTTTTTCAACTCTTAAATGATAACCTAAAATTGGCACAAAATCAAATGAAACAATAGGTAGATTAGAATTGCAGCAAGACAAGTTTTGATGTAGGAGACTAGGTATTATTACGGCTACAACCATACAAATAAATTTTCCTCAAGCAAGCTCAGAAGGATAATTAATTATCACCAAAGTACTATGGTCCTTACAAGGTTTTGTAAAATATTGGTACTATGGCATACAAATTGGAGCTTCCTGCTTCGTCCCGAGTGCACCCAGTTTTCCATGTTTCATTCTTAGAGAAGGTTATAGGTGAAAAACTTCCAGTTCAAACAATATTGCCAGAACTTGATGAGGAAGGAAAAACCATATTGGAACCTAAAGCAGTCACGGAAACAACAACTTGACAGCTACGAAATTGATCAATTTCATAGTATCTCATCGAATGGAAGAACTTACCCACTGAAGATTCCACATGGGAGAATGAAAATTTTATACAGAAGCATCCAGAGCTATTCAATAATTAAGGACAACACTTTTTTGAAGGATAGGGGCATGTTAGATCCCTATATTACTAGTGCAGTCCCTTATTGTTGTTAGTGTAGCCACTTATTTCTATTTTTTTACCCCTGTATCCCCCATATTGTTATTATTGTTCCCCATAAAAGGCCACTATTATTATTGTTGTGCCCTTACATTATTATTGTTAGGTCGACTAGGATTATATTGTGACCCCATGGACTCCTATATATATATAAAGTAGGTTTTTTCATTTGTATCATCCAATAATTATTCATTTATGTAATGTAAAGGAGGTTTCCCCCTCAATGTGGTTGATTTATAAGGCCTTGATCTCTCTTTTCTTCTATTTTGGGAGTTGGTTTCATAACACCGCCCGAACTTCTTTGTTGGGTCACCCAAAGCGCTCACCCACCAACCTCTTGCCCATCACACATAGGGGTGCACTCGCCCATCACACCCTCACCCGTCGCATATCGATGATATGTGCTAATTTTTGGTACCTAACTCACCTGAGTGCGGTGATGCCAGCTCAAAGTCCTGACATCTTCCCCTACTCTAAATAAGGTTGTCGTCCTTGACTATCTCCATCATACATCAAAAAGTGTTGCTAGCTCCAACATCCAAAAATTTCCATGATGCCCGCCTTTGCTCCATCATCACAAAAACCAGCAAGGTTCAAGACTCCATAAACATGTACATGGGAAAATATCCTCAACCCATGATCATCAACCACACCTGTCGCAATCTCCACATGTTGCCTCTATCATGGGAAGTCGGTCTCCTCAACTCAAGCTACATGTTGTCACTTCAACATATATCGTGGTGATCCCACCATGTGTCATAATTGTGTGAATTGTTGCCATGATACTCCAACACAACTCAAACATATCTCAATACATTATCATCTCCCATGACTCGAACTAGTCTGGTGATCAGTCCAACCATCACCCAATCCATGAGAATGCACCTCCTCATGCTCTCATCATTTATTTCTCTAACATATTTTCACATTATCAACTCAATCAAGAATCGAACCCATCTCCATCAAAATAATCCATGCTCAGGTCCATGAAATATTCCTAATCTCGTCTGCAACATTTCCATGATGCTAATATCTATGTGTTTCTAGAAGACAATCACATTTATCAAGCATCATCATCCATGTGTTATAAGTACATACCCTCAGATTTAGTTAGGAACTCCTCGCATAAACCCAATGCTCGATGTGCCATATCCAAGTCCATGAAGCAATCTCCATCTTATCTGCAATATGACATTCCTCAATATGTCAAAGCGGCAATTCCAACATTGCCTCATCATCCATGCATGTGTTATCTATGGTCTTAGACCAAATCATCCATCATGTCCATCAAGAGAATGGATAAGTCAAAAATACTCAACCCATGCCCAAGTGTACCACACCAAGGCATCTCCATCGTTGCAACTCCATCCAACTCCAAAGTGTCATGTCTCGATCATATCCATCGATTCACTCCTCTTAAACACACTCCATAATGTTCCTAAGGTATGCATCCCATACTGAAACAAAGTCAAGTCACATCTTTATCTCAACTCATCAATGAATCATATCCTCAAATCTCTAATATCTGCAACTATCCAAATCGTCATGAACTCCTATGCATCATCTCCATCCACTACTTTGGCAAGAAAAATTTACTTGGTTATGAATACCATCGCAAGTTTCCTCTTCCCTTCAAGTCATATGAATTTCCTCATAGGCTGAACATATCAACCATGGTCTTGTTTTCCAAATGTGAACAACATCCCCATCGGTTTATATACAAAATTTCTCCATGTCGCACTAGAAAATCCATCCTACTCAACATCCTTGCCTTGACACTCCTCCTTGATGCTCAAAAGTGGAATCTCCATAAGTGCACCTACATAATTTACCTGCATAATGCCTTCCATGCTCTCATGTCGATGTCCATTACTTTGGCTACCCAAATGTCTATCAAAGTAGACTCAACACAACTCTAGTCACTACATCCTTTTCCATTATCCAGGTTAGTGCCCTCAGTCACTTCTACATTCATATGTCATCATGGGTCCTTCCTTCACTCTTGCCTCCCCCACTAAAGGTCCACCAAGATTGCATTCTTGATTCTAGCCATGAAGAAGTCTACCCAATTATCACATTGGTGCGCCCTTTCTTCTAATCTATCCATGAGTCATGTCGGGCACTTATCCAATTCTCCATATGGCTAATCATGACCCATCCATCGCAAAGCTCATCATGTTCTGCCCTTGTCATGGGAATTTGAACCTTCTAGCATGAGGTCACAAATTGTCCCAACAAGCCCTACAATAATCAATGTTCATTGCTCCTTCAATGTACAAGGTCTCATCATAGTCATCCAAGGAGAATCTAACATGAATTTATGCAGGAATGCAACAAAAAACACATATAACCATAAATAAAAGGATGCAGTGGAAATAAAACTTCATTTCATTAAAATAAAATGACTGAAATATGCTTACAGACATAATGGAAATAAACTAGGTAGGACACTGGTAGCTTATCTCTGAGAAGGGATGTGGTGGCTGCAGGCCTCTGAACTGTCTCACAATGAGGCTCGAAGGCCTATTTATTATTGAGGAACAATTGAAAACCCTAAATATCCAAAAACCTAACCCTAGGACATGAAGCGCCAAAACTATGGGCCCCATTTAGGTAAATTGGTACATCAACTTCCTGGGGACGTAACTTTGGCATATGATCTATGTTTGACACACTCAATACCTCGTTAGAAAGATATATCCGAGGAATAAAATTTTTTAGTGAGAAACATAACATAAAATATTACTCCTGGTTTTCCCAATAAACGTCGTTTAGCGCCTCAAAACAGATCCGAAAGTTCAGGACCCGAAAAACTGCTAAAAATAGTAAACTGTGTTCAAACTGAAAAACTTAAAGAAAAAATGGTGGGGGTCCAAGTACACTAGGTGGGTGGACACCAATATCCACCTAGATCGTTCCTCTCCCCTTAGGAAGCAATGGTCCCCATTGAACCACTTGCCTTGGTGATGGTGTATGGCCCATATTAGAGTGGGCGAAGTCCAGCGAGGCGCTCCTTTTGAAAATGTAGCCACACTTTTTCTCCCACCTAGAATTTATGTGGCACTCGATGCTGATCATGGCTTTGCTTGTACTTGGCATTGGATTTGTCCAAGATGTGGCAGACGTGCTGGATGTGTTCAAAAAATTTGGTTGCTTTATCAGCCTCAAACTGTACATATGTGGATTATGTATGTGTGGTTTCATGAGGAATTGAAACCCTCAGACGGTGGTGCACTTGGGGTTATAGCAATGGAGTGCTTGACCTAACAGTGTAGAGGAACCTTTGTGGGTGAAAATAAAATGTTCTCATATTTCTTCACGACTTTGTCCATTTATTTATGTCATGCAAGGGAGCCCTATTTCGAGGTTTTGGCCACAATCTTATTCTTTCCCTGTGGGAGAATTGTAATGAAAATAAATTTCCTAGTTTGGGAAACAAGCTTACTGCATTGTTTTGAAATAGTCAAAGAGATGGTAGGAGGTGGTACTACCTCTGGTATCTTGTACAATTTATTTCCCAAGGTAATAACAACATAACAAGGCCTAGAATCATACATAGCATGTCGCTTCCACAACTGTGGTTGGGCCAATAATACATCAGACACATCAAGAGGAGCAACATCACACAGTACCTCATCCGTGAATGGCTTGATGCTGTACAGAATGCAGCACTACTGACGGACGCAGAGATCTCTTCCTTAGTGAAGCCACCCAATGGTATACAACTGTGGGTGTGTTGTGGTCGGTAGGCCAAGCTGCTTCACAACCTTAGCTGAATGAGGTTATTTTGGCTTCTAATATCAACAAGGAATCGTAGTGGAGAACCCTTCACCCACATCTGGGAATGGAAGAGGCGCTCCCCCTCATCTAGATTCGCGAGCTCCTTCCTATAGATATTGGTGGTGGAAATAGTGGCACTGGGTTCCATATCAATGATTTTCTTCCCTTTTTCATCTCCCTTGTCTCGTTCTGACTCAGGATTAGAACAATGCATATGATTCGAGTGCCTTCAGTTCGGCCACCAATGACTGTTTGGCCCAACACTTGTTTCTGCTATGAGTGGGGTTGTTATGAAATTCACACCACTTTCCTATGTCCTTCTTTGTATTTGTGGTGTTGTTTTGATTCACCCCCCTTTGTCTTTTCCCTTTGTTCTACGATTCAGGGGCGCCTTTCCTTTACTTCGTATTCACGGATCCAAAGTCTCGCTTCATTTTCTCAAATTTATGTTCAATATTGGCAAGCGAGGTAATGTCAAGGAACTCCATTTCCTCTTGAATGTACCTATGCAAATAGCTGCTATAATTGAGCACCAAAAGTCTCTCTGAATCTTTAATACTGAACTTTGTGTGCATGGTATGGAACAAATTCATCAGTTCATGCACATCTTGATCCCTTTGCTGTTGCACCGTGATCCATTGGATGTACTTGTCCTCATAGCTCCCCACAGGGTAATATTTCTTCTTGATGCCATCTCAAAATGAATTCCAAGTGGGTGCGGCTGAGAATATAAAGAGTTCCCTCCCATCCTTTTGCTCACAGTAGGTTTCCCACTAGTCTTTGACATGGGGGGTGGCATTGAGGAGTGCAAAAGTAATATTTTCTCGGTCGAAGAAATCATGGACTGAGAATTACCCTTCCAAAAAAAGTCAACCATCTACCTACAATGCCTGCATCTATCTATCCTCCAAATATAGGAATGTCGAAGCTGACATGTACCTTGAAAGGAGTGGCGCTCCAGAGTGGCTATTGGATGCATTTGCGTCGCTGATGGGAAGTCGTTGAAGGATCTGGGAAAAGTTATCCATCATCGCGTTCCTTTGTTTCTCGAGGGCCTCCTCGAGCAATAATTTGATATGATCTCCTACTCCCTCGTCTCTCTTTTCTTTCACCATGGGAGGTCATCGGGGTTTGCGAGGTTGATCTTGCAAGGGTTCAACCAGATCAAGCCCTAACTCCTTATACCCTAAACTCGTTGGGGACATGCAAAGAATAAAAGAGAAAGAGCAGACTGTTCTAATACCACTGATCTAAATTTTTTCAAGAACACACCAGAATAGACATATAACCATAAATACAAAGATGCAGTGGAAATAAAACTTCATTTCATTAAAATAAAATAACTGAAATATGCTTACAGACATAATGGAAATAAATTAGCTAGCGCGTTGGTAGCTTATCTCTGAGAAGAGATGTGGTGGCTATAGGCCTTTGAACTGTGTTACAATGAGGCTCAAAGGCCTATTTGTTATTGAGGAAAAATGGAAAACCATAAATATTTAGAAACCTAACCCTGGGAGATGAAGGGCCAAAACTATGGGCCCTGTTTTAGTAAATTGGTACATCAACTTCCTAGGGACGCAAATTTTGCATATGATCCCTGTTTGACACACTCAATACCTCATTAGAAATATATATCCGATGAATACAACTTTTGAGTGAGAAAAATTGAATGTTGCTCCCATTTTTCCCAAAAAACGTCATTTATGTCCTCAAAGCGGTTGCAGAAATTCATGACCCAAAAAACTGCTAAAAATAGTAAACTATGCTTAAACTAAAAAACTAAAAGAAACAATGGTGGGGGTCCTCCAAGTGGAATAAGCGGGTGGCCACCAATATCCACCTGGATCAAATTTATCCATGACATCAGAAAATAAGTTCCCTCTTTTCTCGCCCCTTCATATGGCCCATCATGCAAAAGCTTCAATGAAACACAAGTCATATAATTACTTACATCTTCATGAGGTCCCTTCAAGTGAGTGCCTCCCATCTTCAATGTCTGAAATTTTTTAGACCTTGGTACAACTTGGTTATTAAGTTCCTCCTCGGTTGTTGTCACACCTGCAACATCTTCATGAGGTCTCTCCAATTGAATGACTCCCATTGTCAATGTTTGCAATGTGCACGAATCTAGTTCAACTTGGGATAATTCAATCACCCCAAGTTCTTCCTCTTTCGTTGGTACATTTGCAACATCTTCCAATTTCGGTTCGCCCATAGTGAGCTCCATCCCACCATGCCTCATTTCCTCAAAATTCCTTCCAAGCTCAGCTTTCTTCTCACAAACCATGGCTTTCTCTTCCTCTATCTTCATCATACCTTCTTCCAAACAATCCACTTTCCTTACAAGTTGATAGAATTAATCCATGTTCGTGTCGGATATCCCTTCGTTAGCCAATGTAAGAAGAGTTTGTCTCATCGCAAGAAATGATTCCACCAATTTTAACAATATTTCTTCAATACCTCATAATTTTTTCAATGGAATTTTTCCAGCTTGACTCGCCCCCATGGTGTGCCTCTACCAATATTCTAAACTCCAAATCTTTGTAAATCCCATTCTCTGCAAAGAAGCTTTGATACCATGTTTCATGAAGTGGAAATGGTGGTAGTGCTTCACACTTCCTTAATAATCAATGCAACTTGACTTGCCTTGAATCAATCTTTGATACAATCTGTCATGGCCCTATACCTGTGGTACTCTTAAAACCGCATATAGTAGGTGTGGCACCTCTACACTTTTTATTTATTTTTAACAATACTAGAGTGTATGGACTATGCCTCACTCTAACACTTAGTCGAATTTTCATTCAAATTTTCTTAACAATGCAGTGGAATAACATTAATCTTCAATATTTAACATTTCACAATCAAACATTCAACACATCGCACAAGTATGTCCATACATTCTTGGGAGGGGAAACTCCTGAAGAGTCTAACCAATAATAATATCAATGTACAATATGTTATAAAGTATAATCTTATAAAGGTGTGCTACCAAATTCCTTGCCTTGCACACTTAACCAAATTTTAGCCAAAACTGTGCCACAACCATGCAATAACACTACTGCCACTTGCCCGCACGATTCTGCCAAGGAAACCCCAAATTTGGCCTCTCCAACACATTCTACATGATCTAACTAGTGTCCTGAACCATTGAACTCTTTATGCATGATCTGGTCACTTTCGACACTATTCTACATGATCCGGGTCACTGGCTGACCCTGTCTGCACGAACATGACCCGTCTGATGACCTCCTGAATGTAAAGCATACTTAGCTAACCCTAGTTGCATGAACGTGACCCTGTCTACATATGGTGACCCACCATGAATGCTACGCATTGTTGCGTGACCCTGTTTGAATGATACGCGTATTGAGTGACTCGCCTTGCATGCTTTTCTGACTCGACCTATACGACCTAAATTTCCAACTCATCTGCCTATCCTATGGGCTCATCCACAAGCTCCTCTTCACTATTTCATAGTGAGCTCGTCTAAGTGATGATACCTTAAACCTCCCATGCCATCTCCAATATATACGATGCATTGTGGTTCCAAATATCCAATATTCATGACCTTTTACCCATCTCATGGGTGGGTCGGGTCACCTTCTGCATGTCGACCTGCTCGTTCACCAACATGTCAGCCCAACGCTATAAATTTCCATCGCCGTTCTATTTTTTGTGCGTCGTCGCTCCATAGGTCTGCTCTATACTTAACTGATTTTCCATCCATCTGTATGTCGCACCTTTTCCCGATTCGGCCGCTATAACCACAACCATCCTCATGAAGTGCAGGGAGTGCTTACCCTTGTTTCCTATGTCACACATCTCATGAGCGCATCGCCTGGGTGTGAGTTCACCTCAATTCCTGTGTTGGGTCGCCCGACACACTCGCACATTGCACATAGGGGTGCGCCCACTCGTCGCACATGGGCACACCTTTCACATATCGGTGATGTGCACCCGTGTTGGGCGCCCGCCTCACCCGAGAACAATGATGCTAGCTCGAAGTCCTGACATTGAGCATCTGAAAACTATTGGTTTCACATAAAGTTTAGACTACCACTACATAATTTTTTTCATGATCTAAAATAAATGGATAGGAATAAGGTGTAAGAAATATGCTTACCAATTACTTACCACCATTATTTATGTTTTCTTCAGCACTTATGTAGGAGTAAAACTGTAAGTGTGTATACCTACTAGTGGTTACTACCCACCAAAATTTATGCAATTTACTTATCCGCTTCACATTTCCATTTATTAGTTACTGTCAAAGAAAGACAGTAGGATGATTTTTCCATCACTAAAATTACAATATAAAAAATGAATTTTACTATTTTTATTACTTTTAAATTTCATTGAGCCAATATTTAATTGTTTACACTACAACATCTCCACCATAATAGGCTTTATATTACTTTTAACTTTTTACTATTTTTAATTTTAATCAAAATATTAAGCATTTACTCTTACACATCTACCCTACATTAGATTGTAAAGTCCCTTTAAGGGAAATAACTAACATACTTTTATGATGAAAACAACGGCGAATTAGTCCACTTCTATGGTTAAACTCCATGCTTTCAGGAAACCATTATATTAGTCAACACTATCGTCAAAAATGTGGTTTGTAAAAAAATGTTATGTCAAATCCATTTAAGAATAATATAAATGGTATCCATTTTATAATAATCTAAATTGTGATTTATATCCATTATTTATTTTTTGTGCTTTATATATGCTATTATATACTTCAACTACACATATTGCAGGAGAGACCGTTACATAAGTGGACCCCATGGGAAAAAATTAGGGAATTGTCTTTAATGCAAATTTTTGGAGTTTCTGGTGGATTTTATGGTTGGAATCTGGCTAAAACGTTTAAGGTGAAATCTTCATTTTTTTTATTTAAACTGGTTTTTTTACTGCATATATGGATTCAACACCCTGAAAAACCCCTAGGGCAGTTCGATTGTGCAGAATTTACCCATCAAACTTGTGATTTCAATGAATACATGCCAGATTTCAGAGAAACTAGATCGGAAAAATAAATCTGAAATTTTTTCAAAAAGTCACATTATAGACAACTCGAAAAATTAGTGACTCTAACTAAATCTATTTGACCTTTGTTTGCCCAAATCTGTTTTAAAATAATATAAATCGAGTTGTCTTTAGTGAGATTTTTTGAAAGCTTTTCTAGTGGATTTTTATGGTCTAATTTCTCTAAAATACGGCAGAAATTTATTGAAATTACAAGCTTTATGGGTAACCCCTACATAATTGATGTGCCATAAGGGTTTTTAGGGTGTTGAATCCATATATACAGTAAAAAAACTAGTTTAAATAACACAATTCAAGATTACACCTCAAATGTTTCCGTTGGATTCCGGCACTAGAAAGTCCAAAAATTCACACTAAAAACAACTCCAATATGAATTATAACAAAAAATCTTCAAGACTAAATCACGTAAAAATATTTATGTCAATTTGTTTCGAACATAAAAATATTTATGTGATTTTTTCACAAACAAATTTTGTTATAAATTATGAATCACAGAAGCCTTATAAATTATGCTTTAAATTATTTTTCAATTCTTATATATATATATATAGACTCCGAGTGCGAGATCCTAATATCATAGCGGACCAAGCACAAGGACTGTGGAGTACCTCCAAAAAAATTATTGCAGCATGAACGGTTGGAAAGATATATGAGTTATTATGGGAACATGTATATTGAATATGAGTGTCTTAAAAGAACCGCATAAACGGTTGGAAAGATATATGAGTTATTATGGGAACATGGATATTGAATATGAGTGTCTTAAAAGAACCGCATATTTTACAATGAAGGTCTACCTTGAGATCTACATCACATTAATAATTTCACCATAAAAAACCAAATATTTCACCTTTTGTCTGTCACGTCCAGTAGGTATCTCATATCTTCATTATTTAAGACATAATTTAGGAGACGTATCTTGACCGTATTTTCTTATAAATTGGGCATAAATTGCACATATTTTAGTTTGAGGTGAATTTTTTCATTTGGAAAAGCATGAAAATTTGGGCATGATTATGATAAAATTTGGTGATTTTTTTTGCATATTATGTTATGAGTGTCAAGTTTCGGGGTTTTGGGTGTTCTAGAGGTTTTTTATGGTGTTGAATCTATTTCCACTATAAAAAAATGTCAGCTTTTTTTTTGGAAAAAAATGATTGGATTTCATAAAAATCACTGCCAAGGTTAAATTCTCACCTCTGTATACAACGCCCATAAATTGATTTGATTTAATTAAATTAAGAGAACATAAATCTAAGCCTTATTTGTCTTATTGTGGACAACTTTTTTCACATCAATGTGAGCCTTACTTTTTTGAGATGTGAGCCTTATTTGTCTTATTGGGAACAACTTTTTCATATCAATCTAAGCCTTACTTGTGTGACATGTTGTAATATCCTGCCTTATTATATTATGTTATCTACATATTTTGACTAAGTCAAATTACATAAAAATAAAAATTAAGTAAAAAAAAAATAATAAATAAAATAAATTTGAAGTAAAATATTTTATTTACTGTTACCATTCTTGGATGATTTATTCTCTAATATAACATATTTATTTAAATCACTTCTAGTTTTATCAAATCCTAGAATGTTAATTTTGTGTGACCTATTATTCTACATCCTAAAATTATATTTCCTGCATACAAAGGAATTGTATGCAGTTTCCCTTCAAGAAATAGGTCTTGATGTATAGTACATTCATTTTAACAACATATGAGTGATTTAATAAATCATGTGTTATATTAACTATGTGTAGGTTTTGTCAAAGAACTTCCACAACTTTATGAATAGTTACCCCATTGTTCTCACAAGGAATGAAAATTGTGGAGCAGGGAGTTTCTCTTCCCAATATTACGAATCAGTTAAATAAGATTACATTTGATACATCAACAATAAATGACTACAATGAGATTGGCTAAACTGGAATACCTAAAACTAAACTAGTGTTGAAAATGCAACAAGATGATGGAGCTTAGTGAAATGAAGTCGCCTTCACTAAGTGGGCCCACAGGCTATTTTTGGCACAAAGTCTATTTTTAGACTATGTCTATTTTTAGACATATGGATCATGGGCTATGAGTTGCAGGATGCTATTTATGGATGATTGGTCGAGTTGGTAAAAATAGATGGACCTCTATTTTTAGACATTGGGCGGTTTCTATTTTTAGACTGCCGGGCTAAAAATAGAACAGTCAAATATTATTAACCCTTAATAATATTTAGACTATAAACATTATCTTATCCTATTGGAGCACTTCAGTTTGATGCTTGGATGTGGCACATGCAGCTGACAGAAGGAAATATGCTTTTCCTAAGGGTTAGTTGAGCTATTGCATGGTTGACTTCAGTTAGAACTCATGTGGCAGAGTTTGGTGGAGTTGATGAGACAGTTGGTGGAGTTGTGTTCGTTTAACTTAGTTGAACTAGTTGTATTTAGTCTAATTGATAAATACACTAGTGATGAGTGGTGTGAATTAATTATTAATTAATTCACTAATTATTAACTCATAAATCAACTAAAGAATACATCAGTTAACTGCAATGCATGGACAGTTCAGTGGAGACCAGTGTTAGAGGTGGGTGAAAGGGTGAGTTTGCTATCAGTTGTGACTATTGGCTATGCATGAGATTTGCACACACATTGATGGAGATTGCCAATGAGGATTGCGCAGTTGGAGCTAGTGGGATTCGAACTTGGATCTCATTCATTACTCACTTGGATTGCGCAGTAGAGGCAGGCAGACTTGTGGAGGAGATTTGAACCTGTGACTTGTTCATCTTCATAACTAGTTTTGTGTGTAGCATTGATATAGTGCTGAGAGCTGTGAGAGCTTTGTGCCATGTATTGTTACATGTTCTCTATCATCATAATATATAGATAGTTGGGGGTTTTCAGCTATTTCTTTCCCCATTACATCCTGTGTTGATATGTGTGCTTGATTATGTTTTAATGAGCGCATGCGACTGCTTTCTATTTCCGCATATTGATGATCAATTGTAGAAGAGGTTATGTATTATGCATGAAGCTTAAATAGTGTGTAATCAGGATAATCTCGGTGAATGATTCAGTTATTATTCAAATTTCTACATGGTATCAGAGCAGAGAATTGATCATCGGGATCTATTACAGTGATTACAATTATTTTGGTAGACGGAGTCTATAATGGGCCAGGTAGCCTCTGGATCCATCCTTTCTTTGAAAGTTGATATATCAAGTAAACGCCCTTACAGTCGATCTCTATGCTAGAAATAATTTGTTCTCACAGATCCAGAAGCAGCTGAGTTTTGAGCTTGGAATTCGAATTTTGCAGCAGTTTGTTTTCTTGGTGCTAGAGTTGAAATGTCTTTCAACGGATTGCGACTGGAATATGCCCTTGAGGGCAGTTCGAATTATGTTGCATGGAAGGACAAAATGGAGGCGGTATTAGATGATAACGGGCTAAAGGAGTTCATAGATGTTGAGATCCCAAAGCCTACTGATGCTGCTTAAGTTGAGGCTTGGCAAAAGAAGATGGAGAAATGTCGAAGGATTCTTGCTGAGGGCGTGAAGGATCACATCAGACCTAATTTCGCATGGAAAGCTTCTCCATACTTGATGTGGAAAGCGTCGATGCATCTATCTAAAAGAGCAGAGCGACCCGCAGGAAGTTGGCACTCAAGGATAAACTCGTAAACATAAAGATGGAGAAAGGCGACAGTATGCCCAAGTACCTCACGAAGTTCATCCAATGCAGGGATGAGCTGGGAAGTGTGGGGGTGACTGTTGATGATGAGGACTTGGTGAGCTTGGCTCTCCTTGGGCTTCCGAAGAGTTGGAATTCCTATCAGGACTCTGTCAATGGTCGGGAGAAATTTCCAGGATGGGAGTGACTTTGGTCGGATCTTGTGCAAGAGGAGATAAGGCGGAGTACCAGGGACAGATCTTCATCAAAGGCATCTGATGAAGAAAATTGTGCTTTGGCTGCCAAAGCAAAGAAGGGGAAGAGCAAGAAAGCTTCTCAGTCTGGTGCGAAAGGCAAGAAGCAAGACATGTCCAAGGTGAAGTGCTTTCACTGTCACCAACACGGACATTATGCCACAAATTGTCCGCAGAAGAAGAAAAATAAGCATGTTGCTGGATCTGCAGCGGGAGAGGCATTGGCCTCCCAGTTCGAGCTGGATTTTTCGCTGATCGCATGCTTGGTCTCAAGTGTGATGGGATCAGTATGGTTCTTGGACAGTGGTGCGTCATTTCACATGACTGGAGATCGGGATTTGTTTTCAGATCTGGAGGAGAAAGATCTTGGAGTGCACATTGAGATGGGCGATGATGGTAGATACAGTGCGACCGGTATCGGTACCATTTCATTTGAGAGGGAGTCTGGTAAACCCTTCGTATTGAAGGAAGTATTGCATGTTCCAGGATTGATGAAGAATCTGATCTCTGTGGCGATGTTGGAAGACAAGGGGTATGATGTTGTCTTCAGCGAAGGAAAAGCTTTCCTGCGTAGTAAGACAACTGGAGAAACCCGGAAGATAGCATTTCGAGTCAAGAACCTTTATCAGTTGCAAGTAGATGGTTGAGCAGCAATGGCATGCAAGGCGGAAGGAGTGGTGAGCCGGGATGATGGCAAGCTGTGGCACCGGAGATTGGGCCACCTTCACCATGGAGCTTTGAAGATACTGCAGCAGATTTCTACTGGGCTTCCTAAGGGCACTCTTGCGTAGTCAGATCAGTGCAAGGGGTGTACCTTAGGAAAATTTGTGAAAGCCACCTTTCACGAGAAGGATAGTCGCGCCACGACGATCCTTGAGAGAATTCACACAGACGTGTGTGGACCTTTCTCAGTAGCTTCGACAGCAAAGCACAAGTACTATGTGATCTTTGTTGATGATTTTTCTCAGAAGTGCTGGATCTTCTTCATGCAGAAGAAGAGCGAGACATACTCAAAGTTCCGTGAGTTCAAGGCGCTGGTGGAGAAAGAATCGGGGAAGCATGTGAAGGCCTTAGGAGCGATTATTAATGGGGGGGTGAATTCATCTCGCCTAATTCAAGGACTTTTTGCAGCCATGTATGATTCGAGAGAGCCATTGCACCCATAACCCACAAAGCAGAACGGGGTTGTCGAGCGAAAGAATCGTAATGATCGTAAGTGCCGCATCTACGATGTTGCATGATCGTGGCCTACCCCTTCACTTCTGGGCCGAAGCATGCAATACTGCAGTGTATGTGCAGAACCGTTGTCCTCACAAGATACTTGGCATGAGTACACCAGAGGAGGCGTTTTCTGGCAAGAGGCCTGCTATTTCCCATTTGAGGATTTTTGGCTCACCTGTCTACATGCATTGACAAAGGATGCCAGAAAGAAGCTGGATCCGACCGCAAAGGTTGGAATATTTGTGGGGTACACTAATACGCCCCACAACTATCGTGTGTATTTTCCAGACAGTCGCAAGACTGTTGTGCGACGGGATATCAAATTTCAGGAGGAGAAATCCATGAAGTGTTCGCTTGAGAGGGAGCCACACTTGCATGCACATGAGGAGCTATTAGTTCCTATGATGAGCTCTCGGATGTGGATCAGCCACAAGAGGAAGTTCATGGAGTGGAAGAGACCACTCATGCAGCCGTCAACCATCGAGGAAGGCTATAAGCGCATCACACGGTTTCGAGCGACTGGCTCGAGATGCAGAGAAGGTTGTAGGACCACCTACAGCACAGCGCAGACAGAGACAGTCACCGGACCGGTACATTGGATACATGGCTCTTATGAGAAAATGTGTCGTGACAGAGCCATCCTCTTTCGAGGAAGTTGTGGAGGATCACGCATGGGTAGATGACATGGTGGAAGAGTATGATTCGATTGTCAGAAACAGTGCATGGGAGATTGTCCCGCGACCGGAGGGGAAATCAGTGGTGGGTTCTCGATGGATCTACAAAGTGAAGCAGGCGGCTGACGGGAGTGTGGAGAAGTACAAGGCAAGATTTGTTGCCCGTGGCTTCTCACAGATCGAGGATCGACATGAGACTTGCACCTCACAAGGTACTCTTTTTCATACCCACGATCCTAGCCTCTCAAAGACAAGATGGGGTGGCACCTCCATCAGATGGATGTGAAGACTGCGTTCCTCAACGGAGTCATTGAGGAGGAGGTGTACATAGAGCAGCCTGAAGGTTTCGAGATCTTCAACAGTGAGTCGCATGTGTGCCGACTCAAGAGAGCACTGTACGGGCTGAAGCAAGCACCTCGTGCTTGGTACACTCGCATAGACAGCTACTTCACCGGGCTTGGATTCTCCAAGAGTGAGGCGGATCCTAACCTGTACCAGATTGTGGTGGAGGGGGAGCTGTTGATCATCGTACTGTATGTAGATGATCTGATTTTGACGAGCGATGAGCAGTTGATACTTTCATGCAAGGAGGATCTTGCACGAGAGTTTGAGATGAAGGACTTGGGCATCCTTCATTATTTTCTGGGATTGGAAATCAAACAAGTAGTTGGTGGACTATTTTTTCTCAAGGTAAGTATGCCCGAGAAATATTGGAGAAGTTAAACATGCATGGATGCAAGCCCGTTGATACTCCTCTTCCGGAGGTTGAGGAAGGAGTGATGTTACTTCAAATGGGAGGTAGTGGATGCCATCAAGTATCTACGCTGATGGGATCGCTATGTATCTCGATCAATACACGAACTTACATATGCTATGTCATAACCACGCAAGCTATGGTTAAGCCACCAAGCCTCTTCCTCTCGAAGGCAGAGCATGTATCATAAGCATCTTAGAGGCACATCGGGATATGTCCCGTGTTACGTATGCAAGTGGGGTGAAGCCGTGGTTTACTCTGATGGAGATTGGGCAGGGAGCCCAACGGACCGAAAGAGCACATCTCTGGAGGACTTTCAGACGGGTCGACACACCGGGTACAAAGAGGGAGCGTAGATCTGTGGCACTCAGTTCAGCAGAGGCTGAGTATATGGCAGCAAGCTTGGCTGCATGCGAGGCCATATGGATGAGGAAGATCCTGGTCGGGTTGTTCGGGTCACACTTGGAGCCTAATGTGATTTATTGTGATAACCAGAGTTGCATTAAACTCTCGGATAATCCAGTATTTCATGATAGATCCAAACACATCGACATCAGGTACCATCATATCAGAGATTGTGTTCAGCGGAGAATCATGATGCTTTCATATGTTCCCACGGAGGATCAGGATGTCGACATCTTGACGAAGGCG